>JAVSCE010007591.1:0-319689 GCA_032199065.1 Smutsia gigantea
AATGTTCTTCCTTCTTTAAATAGGCCTGGATTGCAATATACTTTCCTCTTAGAACTGCCTTTGCTGTGTCCCACAGAAGTTGTGGCTTTGTGTTGTTGGTGTCATTAGTCTCCATATATTCTTTGATTTCTGTTTTGATTTGGTCGTTAACCCACTGATTAATTAGGAGAGTGTTGTTAAGTCTCCATGTATTTGTGAGCCTTTTGGATTTCTTTCTAAAATTTATTTCTAGTTTTATACCTTGGTGATCTGAGAAGTTGGTTGATAGGATTTCAATATTTTTGAAATTGCTGAGGTTCTTTTTGTGGCCTAGTATGTGGTCTATTCTGGAAAATGTTCCATGTGCACTTGAGAAGAATGTGTATCCTGTTGCTTTGGGTGTAGAGTTCTGTAGATGTCTGTTAGGTCCATCTGTTCTAGTGTGTTGTTCAGTGCCTCTGTGTCTTTACTTATTTTCTGTCTGGTTGATCTGTCCTTTGGAGTGATTGGTGTGTTGAAGTCTCCTAAAATGAATGCATCGCTGTCTATTTCCTCCTTTAATTCTGTTAGTATTTGTCCCACATATGCTGGCGCTCCTGTGTTGGGTGCATATATATTTATAATGGTTATATCTTCTTCTTGGACTTATCCCTTTATCATTATGTAATGCCCTTCTTTATCTCTTGCTACTTTCTTCATTTTGAAGTCTATTTTGTCTGATACAAGTATTGCAACACCTGCTTTTTTCTCTTTGTTGTTTGCATGAAATATCTTTTTCCATCCCTTCACTTTTAGTCTGTGTATATCTTTGGATTTGAGGTGAGTTTCTTGTAGGCAGCATATAGATGGGTCTTGCTTTTTTATCCATTCTGTTTACTCTGTGTCTTTTGATTGGTGCATTCAGTCCATTTACATTTAGGGTGATTATTGATAGGTATGTACTTATTGCCATTGCTGGCTTTAGATTCGTGGTTACCAAGGGTTCAAGGGTTGCTTCTTTACTATCTAACAATCTAACTTAACTTTCTTGTTAAGTTATTGTAAACACAGTCTGATGTTTCTTTCTTTCTCTCCCTTCTTATTCCTCCTCCTCCATTCTTTCTATAATAGGTGTTTTATTCTTTGCCTTTAGTTGGTATTTGGATGGTCTGCTTTCTTTGCTATGATTTTTTTTTCTCTGGTGACATCTTTTTAGCCTTAGGTGTGCTTCCCTCTAGAGCAGTCCATTTAAGATATCCTGTAGTGGTGGTTTATGAGAGCAAACTCTCTTAACTTTCGTTTATCTGGAAATTGTTTAATCCCTCCATCATATTTAAATGATAATCGTGCTGGATACAATATTCTTGGTTCGAGGCCCTTCTGTTTCATAACGTTAAATATATCATGCCATTCTCTTCTGGCCTGTAAGGTTTCTGTTGAGAAGTCTGATGATAGTCTGATGGGTTTTCCTTTGTAGGTGATCTTTTTTCTCTCTCTAGCTGCCTTTAATACCCTGTCTTTATCTTTGATCTTTGCCATCTTAATTATTATGTGTCTTGGTGTTGTCTTCCTTGGGTCCCTTGTGTTGGGAGATCTATGAGCTTCGGTGGACTGCGAGACTACTTCCTTCCCCAGCGAGGGAAAGTTTTCAGCAATTATTTCTTCAAAGACACTTTCTATCCCTTTTTCTCTCTCTTCTTCCTCTGGTACTCCTATAATGCGAATATTGTTCCGTTTGGATTGGTCACACAGTTCTCTTAATATTCTTTCATTCCTAGAAATCCTTTTATCTCTCTCTGCCTCAGCTGCTCTGTACTCCTGTTCTCTGTTTTCTATTCCATTAACAGTCTCTTGCATCTCATCCATTCTGCTGTTAAGCCCGTCGATCGCTTGTCTGATTTCTGCATTGTCTTTCCTCAGTTCCCTCACTTCCTCCCTCAGCTCTTGCACATTTCTCTGTAGGTCCATCAGCATGGTTATGACTTTTATTCTTAATTCTTTTTCAGGGAGGCTGTGCATTTCCATCCCTTCAGACTCCCTCTCTGGGGTTGTCTGGTTGATTTTGGTCTGAACCATATTCCTCTGTCTTTTCATGGCTGTATAATTTGGTCACTGATAGTTGCCACGTATGTCAGCTGGGCTCTTTAAGACTTTAAAAAGAGAAGAAAAAAAAAGAGAGAAAAAACAGATAAAAAAGAAATAAAAGAAAGAAAGAAAGAAAAGAAAAAACAAAAACAAAACAAAAAACAAAACAAAACAAAAAAACAACAAAAAAATAAAAATGAAAAAAAATGCCCATCGGACGTAGATTCTGTGGGAATGCTCTAGGTGGCGCTATTGCCCCACCATTCCACAGCTGTGACTGTGCCGCTCTGCAGGGCCCTTTATCGCTCTGGCAGGGGTGGGAACGATTAGGAGGCTGTTGATCTCAGAAGTGTTAAGTATGGCTACGCTTCCTCAGTCGCCAGCTAAGGCGTCTGAAACTCCCCAGGACTCCCAGCCTGGCCGGCTGAGTGTGCTGGGGCGATCCGGCTCCTCCACTGGGCTCCTGTCTCTTTAAGACCGCTGAAGAAAGCGCGCACTTTTTTTTTTTTCCTTCCCGGGAGCCGGCTGCAAGCACCCTGGCGCATTCCCCACTCAGATCCTGCCCCTCTGTCTCTCCAATCTCCGCTGCACTGCGCAATGTGGTCAGCGCTCCCCGCGCAGATCACCGGGGCTGGCTACTTCGCGGGGTGTACTTCCACTCCCTCCCGGCTCTGAATCCTCTCCTCCCCCCGGTGCGCTGGGGTGGGGGAGGGCTCGGGTCCCGCCGGGTTACGGCTCCGTGTCTTACCCGCCTCTTGGGGTGTCGAGTCCTCTCGGGTGTAGCTGCACGCTGTGCGCTTTCCTGTGTATTCGTCTCTCTTTTAGGAATAGATGTATTTTCTGTGTTTTTGTGGATAAATATAGTGTTGGGAGGAGATTTCTGCCGCCCTGCTCACACCGCCATCTTCCCGGAAGTCCCTTGTTTTTATTTTAATAGGTGAGTAATAGTCTTTGGTGTGTGTGTGTGTGTATCACAATTTCATTATCCATTACCCATCAGTGGAGACTTAGGTTGTTTCTGTATCTCTGCTATTGTAAATAATGCTGAAATGAACATGGGTGTGCAGATATCTTTTTGGGTGAATATTTTTATTTTCTTTAGATAAATACCCAGAGGTGGAATTACTGGATCATGTGGTATTTCTATTTTTACTTTTTTGAGGATCCTTTGTACTGTTTTCCATAGTGGCTGCACCAGTTTACATTCCCACCAGCAGTGCACAATGGTTCCCTTTCCCCTACATCCTTGCCAACACTTGTTATTTCATGTCTTGTTCATACTAACATTCTAACAGGGGTGAAGTGATATCTCATTGTAGTTTTAACTTGCATTTCCCTGTTGATAAACATTGAGCATCTTTTCATCTACCTGCTGGCCATCTGTATGTCATTTCTGGAAAAATTTCATGTCTTCTGCCCATTTTTAAATCAGATTTTTTTTTTACTGTTTAGTTGTGTGAGTTCTTTATATGTTTAGATAGTAGCCGCTTTTCAGATATTTGATTTGAAAAAATTTTTTTCCCATTTTTATTTTGTTGACAGTGTTCCTTTGCTGTACAGAAGCTCTTTAGTTTGATGTAGTCCCATTTGTTTATTTTTGGGTTTTGTTGCTTTTGCTTTTGATGTCAGATTAAAAAAATCATCTCCAAGACCTATGTCATGGAGCTTACTGCCTATGTTTTCTTCTAGGAGTTTTTTAGTTTTGGGTTTTATATTAACATATTTAATGTATGTTGAGTTAATTTTTGTGTATGGTATCAGATAGTGGTCCAGCTTCATTCTTTTGCATGTAGATATCCAGTTTTCCCAGCACCATTTATTGAAGAGACTGTCTTTTCCCTATTGTATGTTCTTGGCTCTTTTGTTATAAATTAATTGACCATATATGCATGCATTTATTCCTTGGCTCTCTATTCTGTTCCATTGATCTATGCACCTGTTTTCATGCTGGTACTATACTGTTTTGTTTACTGTAGCTTTGTAGTATAGTTTGAAATCTGGGAGCATGATGCCTACAGTTTTGTTCTTCTTCCTCAAGATTGCATTGGTGATTCAGGATTTTTTGTGGTTCCATACAAATTTTAGGATTATTTGTTCTATTTCTGTGAAAAGTCATTGGAAATTTTGATATGGGATTGCATTGAATCTGTAGATTGCTTTGGGAAGGATGGACATTTTAACAATATTGTTTCTTCCAATCCTTGAGCACAGAGTATCTTTCCATTTATTTGTATTGTGTTCAATTTCTTTATTGTCTTATAGTTTTTAGGATACAGATCTTTCACTTCCTTGGATAAACTTATTCCAAGGTATTTTATTCTTTTTGATGCATTTGTAAATGGGATTGTTTTCTTAATTTCTCTTTCTGATAATTCATTATTAGTGTATAGAAATTCATCTGATTTTTGTGTATTGATTTTGTATCCTGTAACTTTTCTGAATTCATTTGTTAGTCCTAATAGTTTTTTGATAACATCTTTAGGGTGTTCTATATATAATAAATCTGCAAAAAGTGACAGTTCTTCATTCATTTGGGTGTACAGTTTGATGGATTTTGGTAATTTTCCACAGTTGTATCACAATACAGAGCAATTCCATCACCTAAAACTTTTTCTCATGTCCTTTTGGAGTCAATTCTTTCTTCTAACCCCTCATCCCAAGCAACAGGTAATCTGCTTTCTATTACTGTAGTTTCGCCTTTTCCAAAATTTCATATAAATATAATCTATAAGATGTAATCTTTTATGGTCGATCTCTTTCACTTAGCTTTTTTAAAGGGTACATCCATGCTATGGCATGTGTTTTTTTTTTTGTTCTATTTTATTGCTGACTAGAATTCCATAGCCTGTGTATTAGTTTCCTATGGCTGTTATAACAAAGTACCACAAATTGGATGATTTTAAACAACAGCAACTTCTTTTCTCACAGTGCTGAGGGCTAGAAGTCTGAAATCAAGGTGACCTCAGAGCCCTGCTCTCTCTCTGAGCTCTAGGGGAGAATCTGTTAGCTTCTTTCTTAGCTTCTGGTATTGGCAGCAATCCTTGGTGTTCACTGACTTGCAGGCCCATCACTCAGGTCTCTGCCTCTGTTGTCGCATGGCATTCTCCTCTTCCTCTAAGAATGCCAGTCACACTAGATTAAGGGTCTACTCTGCTCCAGTATGACCTTGTCTTAACGAATTACATCTCCAATGGACCTATTTTCAAATAAGAACACGTTCTTTAAAAGGACTTTTGTGTCTGTTTTCATTAGGGATATTGGTCGGTAGTTCTCTTTTCTTGTGATGTCTCCACCTGGTTTTGGTTTCATGATAGCTTTGGTCTCAAAAAATGAATTAGGATATGTTTCTTTCTCTTCTATTTTCTGAGTTTGTGTTAGATTGATATCATACAATTTTTTCCTTAAATGTGCGATGAAATTCACCAATGAATTCATTTTGCCCTGAAGTTTTCTTTGTGGGAATGTTTCAAATTACAAATTTGATTTTTTGATAGAGGGCTTTTCAGATTTTATATTTCTTCTTGACTCAGTATTGCTAATTTGTGCTTTTCAGTGAATTTATCTATTTCATCTATATAATCAAATTTATTGCCATTAGGTTTTTTAGTACAGTCTATTATTTCCCTTTAATGTATATTAGATTTGTAGTGATATTCCTTCTTCCATTCTTAATATTAGTAATTTGTATAATTTCACCCTTTTTCTTCATTCATGTAGGTAGAATCTTGTCAATTTTATTGCTTATTTTCAAAGTATCAGCTTTTGTTTTCATAATTGTTTTTCTGTTCTCCATCTCATTATTTTTTCCTCGTATTATTCCCTCCATTCTTCTTACTTTAGGTTCAATTTGCTGCTCCTTTTCGTTTTTAAATTTTATATCTCAGATGATTATTTTTAGATTGTTTTTCATTTCTAATATAAGCCTTTAAAGCTAAAAATTTCCCTCTACACATTGCTTTATTGTGAAAGCATTTAGCCCAAACCTGAGTGTCATAAATATAAGCTGTAACAGAGAATTTCTTATATTTGGTTATCCCTGTAACCCAAATAAAGAATACTTCAGTAACCGCCTGGGAGTTTAATAGTACTTGTAATAACTAATATATTTTATATCAATTTCTGCTTTTACTCCTATAATTAAATACAAACCTTCTATCTAGGCTTAAGCTATAGAAACAAAATATAAACCCACCCTTTCTCTCTTTAAGTCACCCACTTCAGAGTCATAGAGATGAATTCACACCCTGCCTCTTCTTCTGACTTACTTTCATTTGTCTGTCTCACCTAGGGACTAAGCCATCCTTGTTATTTAGGTTATATCGTTCTGGAATGTTTTTTATCCTCACTGCTAATGCATGGTTTATTCTACTGCCCTGTCCCCTGCTTTAGGGGAGTTATGCTGTGCTTATAGACACAAGAATAACCACACACTGTCCTCAGAAAAATGTGTATCTGCTTTCTTACCTTAACCTAAATTGTTAGCAGTTTCTATAATTACTAAAGTCCTATGCAGCTCTAAAGTCTCAGTTATAGGGTATAACTGTAAATTGACACCCCTTTTATAATGGGATCCCTGTCTGTAGAGAACTGGGACCCATCCCTACCCCCATTATAGTACTCTCACTGTCTCCATGATTTCATGGTTGATAGTGTCAGATGTCAATGGTTAGATTAATACAAATCATTTAGAACCATCTCACAGGGTGACTTGGGCACATCCTAATTAGTGAGATGAAGATCAATTCCTCCCTCTGACTTCTAGCAGATGATTCAGCCTGAAAATAATAGCTTTGTCTCTCCCACATCACTGGGGAGGAGTGGCAGTGGCAGCTGCCTCACTGATTCAGGCCAGAAGCACAAGGGGCGAATATTGGGCTGGAAGGCCTGTTGTGCTGAGAAGTAGGTCCAGGGTCCATGCATCTTTCAAATTAGCTGGAAGCTCTCTTGTTGTGACTCATCATTTTCTTGCAGAATTTCACAGCATAACCCATATTTGTTCCTCCCTATAGAATTTTTGCATGGTCTATGGTAGCTACTAGGAAGATATGGTTATTTAACTTTAAGTTAATTAAAATGAAATCAGATTAAAAATTCAATTCTACAGTCACACACATCACATTTCACCTGGTCAACAGCCCATGTTGTTAATGGTTACCATATTGGACCATGCAAAACAATTCCATAATTGCAGGAAGTTCTATTCAAGCAGCAGGATGATAAAGTGGGTAGGTCTCTTGTCTGAACAAGTTTGGATAGCCCCTCCCCTCACTTCCTCTCTCCTCCTCTTTCTCAATACCTTGGCTTAGCATTGATTCAGACTTAGAGAAAGGAGCAGGACCCAGATTTTCCAGGTAGGAGAATAGGGGAGCTGGCAATATTTGGCTGGGGAGACCGGGTGTCGGTGGGGGTTGCATGGTTTGGTGGAAAAGAGACTTCTTCTCTGGGTCTGTATGAAACCTCCCTGCAAACTTGCTCTCAGAATATGTTATTTGTTGGTTCCTGTTTCCTGTTTTTGCTGGCTTTAGGTTGTAATCTGTTTTGAGGTCTGAGCCCTACAAATTAATGTCTCTTTCAGGGATGGTCGCTCGGAGGATACTTATACACATAATGATTCCTTTCATCATTTGTAGAATTTATAAATAAACTCGAAGTTTTCAGGGATAGAGTTGAGGGTGAAGAGCACCGGCAGGTGTAAGAAGCTCAGCCGGGCGTGCCTCCCACTGAGCCCGCACACGGGTCCTGATCCGAGGCTGTGTTACCAGGTAGCCGTCTGTTCAGAGCTGCCTGTTGGGAAACTGCCCCCTCAGGGACAGTCTTACCGGGCCTCACCAGAGTTGGGGAAGGGGACTGTTAGGAGGTAGGAGGAGGGAGATGCCACCCATGTTCCTCTCTGCAGTTCAGGAGCAGCTGGGGACCAGTGGATGCTTGTTCTTTGGCAGTGAGAGTTGAGTTCAGCCACCCAGGCCGGTGCCTATAGAAGTGCAGTCCTCTGGTTTTCTGTCTGAATTGGGCTAAACCACACAGTATTAAAGAATGAAGAGAGAGCCCATGAGCTGGAAGGAGGGCCTTAAGAAAACACCCACAGACCTTTTGTTTTCCTATCTGATATCCTACCCCCTCTCCTAACACCACTCACCCACATCAGTTTGGTGGCTGAAGCTAATTTTTAAAAATTCTGTGCTCTGTCTTCCCAGTTCACAAGAAACTGTTTCCTACTCCCTTTCCTTCAGGGACAGAGCAGTAACCCTTCTTTCAAAAGAAGTGTCTGTCTTTCTAACAGTGTTTCAAGTCTGTATTTGATGGCTTCCTATCAGATGAGCCTGCCCTTAACAACTAGTATTTTCAGACTGTCCTCGTTCAAGTCTATTCCAACAGTTCTCCCAGTGGCTTTCTCCATCGCCAAACATTGGTAGGTAGCCATGAAAGACAACATTTCATGTAAAAGCACAGCGAACCCAGGACCAGGCATGGTGAGAATGTGCTCCGGGCTCCCCCTGCCAGGCTGCAGGGGGGAGAGCTGGCGGGGGTCCCCTGTCCTGGCAGCAACAGCCAGACCCCATAACCCTATAACATTAAGCATTGATTAATAAGGAGGGTATAATCTTTTCCACAGATCAGATTTAGGCTGGATATAAAGGTCAACCAGAGAGGGGGTAAGAATCAGGGTTTTTTTCTTTCATTTTTTATTTTTTTTTATTAAGGTATTATTGATATACACTCTTATGAAGGTTTCACGTGAAAAAACAATGTGGTTACTACATTCACCCATATTATCAAGTCCCACCCACACCCCAATGCAGTCACTGCCCATCAGTGTAATAAGATGCCACAGATTCACTGTTTGCCTTCTCTGTGCTACACTGTTTTCCCCGTGATCCCCCACACCCTGTGCACTAAACATAATACCCCTCAATCCCCTTCTCCCTCCCTCCCCACCCGTCCTCCCACATCCCTCCCCTTTGGTAACCACTAGTTCCGAATCAGGTTTTTTTTTTAATCAAAATTTACTTATTTAACAAATATTTATTGAGAACCACTCTTTGTCAAGTATTGTTCTTGCCCTCAGGGAATAAAGGGAAATACAAGACACGGATGATCCTACCATCACAAAGCTTCCAGCAAAAAGGGAGAGAGCAAACAATCAGGGAAGCCACCTACTGTGAGATGTAAAACGCCCTGACGTGTGATGAGCACAAGCAGCAAGCAGACCACACCAAAGCTGTGCTGTTGGCCGGTGCTGGTGCTGGTGGGGGCGGGGACTGTGGCGGGGAGAGGCCTTGGAGAAACCCTTTCTGGAGAAGTGAGGGAAAGCTGAGGCCTGGGGGGCTGAGCAGAAATGAATGGGGCCTTGGATTGGAGTGGGTGTTCCAAAGAGAGGGAACTCTTCCAGAAAGTGCTAAAGATTGGCAGGAGCTTGGAGGATTTAGGAAACATTGAGGAGGCCAGTACGGTGAAAGCCTTTTGAGAAAGTAATTGATCATACAGAGCCTTATGAAAATCATACAAGGATTTTCAACTATTTGAAGAAAAAGCAATAGGCAGCCATTAGGAAATCGAAACAAGGGCGGGGGGAATCAAGTTTTAGTTTTAAAAAAGTATCCGATTGTAGACTAGAAAAGGTCTGAAGGTGAGGTGATCAGTTAGAAGCTGTTGCATTGCAAACAAATGAGACTGGGTTGGATTAACATAAAGATAAGGAGAAAAGGACAATTTTGGTTTTTTTTTTTATTGTAAGTAAAAGCAACGGGATTTGGTAATGGAGTGATGAGCCAGTGAGGAAAGAAGAGGCATAGAGAACCATGAGGTTGTGTATGAGCTGCAGGCTGAATGGTGGTGCCATTTACTGAAGAGGGGACAGAATCATTTATGTGACCTGGAGACAGAACGAGAAGGTCAAGGGCTCCACTTTGGCTGAGTTCTGGTTATGACGCCCATGAACTTGCCAAGTGGACAAGCTGAATGGGGTATAAAAGTTTGGAACTCTGAGGGAGGTCCAGGCTACAGACTGTATATAAATGGCTTTCAAAGTAGTAACTCACTGAATGGGGAAGAAGGGAGCCCAAAACAGGGCTGAGGAAACACCTAAGCGTTTATGTTTGGGTAGAGAAAATGGACAGCTGAGAAGTGTTCGTAAATAGCAGAAGAGACATAAAGTAGCAAATTTATGAAAAAAAAAAGAAACTGTTGGCCCCATGAGGTTGAGATTTCCAATTATTCTCCAGTTCCCTAAAGAGACATGTTTGTTTCTTTCTGTGCAGGAATTCACAGTCCAATGGCAGCCCGATTCTGGGGGATGAGTTCCAGCCACAGCGAGCCCAGGACCAGCCACGGTGAGAGCCAGGCTGCAGGGGGGAGAGCTGGCGGGGTTCCCCTGTCCTGCCAGCAACAGCCAAACCCCATTTGTTTTCTTTTTCTTTATTCCACTCTTCCGTATCTCTCAACCCTCTACACTTTCTCCTCACGATGTAGCAAAACAGTGGAGGAGAAGAGGGATTAAAACATTCTAATTGTTCCCAGGCTTGATGAGGCTTTTTTCCTACTTCCTATAATGTGTACACTCCGGAACAGCAGTGTTCTGAGTTTCTGGAAATTTCCTTCTCTCATTCCAGGATTCTGGTTATCAGATGTGGGAAACGCTGCCTTAGGGATGTTTTTGCTAATCCCTGCATGAGCAAAAGCTTCACCATGAAGTGTGTGAGAGGTGGGGAGTAACTACAGATTTTGTGGGGGTTCTGCAATCTCTCTCCTCAGTTGGAATGATATTTTTAAAAGATGACTCCAACTTACAGAATAGACTGAAGGGGGTAAAACGGAAGGAGAGAGACCAATCAGGAGACCCCTGAAGCATGAATGGCGATGGTGGCTTGGGCAAGGATGATGGAGAAGCAGGCAGTTTGTGGATGGAGCCCAGAGGACTTGCTGATGGGCTGGATATGGGAAGTAAAGGAAAGAGAGGAATCAAGGGCAATTCCTAGATTTTTGTCTGAGGAACTGGGTGAATGACGATGATTGCTCTGAAAATAAAATGACATTTATAACAATGTCTATAATGTTGTAAGTGTGATAATGTATGCATTATCCCAAAGAAAAAAACAGATGGTTGTGTACAGGGTTTCTCATGCAGGAACCAGTCCACTGGCAGGGTCGGTCTGCCTTCTCAGAGATAACAGGCTCTCAAATGTGACTGTCAGTCGCCTTCCATCTGGTGCCCGGACTATGTTTAACAAATCCTGAAGACTTCGACTCCAAGAATTACTGAATACAAATACAGCAAGAGCTATGTAGATGATCTGGTGTTTAGCCTGAGGCACAGTTATCTTGAAAACAGTTTCTGTTGCTATGCTATGCTGCTCTGATATTAACCACCAGCTTCTATAGAAAGTGGAAGATGCCTAATGAACCAAGTGGAACTAAGAAAGTATATAACTCTACTATGCTAATCTGGATGAGGTTTTTATTTTTCTTTTATTATGTATCAAGGTATTTTATAATGTTAAAACCCAAAATGTGGCTGAGTACATTTGAAGATCTAATTGGCTTTATTAAGCAATTCATGAATCAGGCAGCATCCTCTCTAGAGAGATGCTCTGTTGAACTGCAGAAAAGGAAAGGTTTTTAGAGGTAGAGAGGGAGTGCAGAAAAGGAAATCATTAGCGAAGGACCCAATGTTTTAGGCAAGGTTGTCCTTTATCAGTGAGTTTCCTAGAGCAGATCAGGAGACCCCATGCTGATGGGTTAAAGGTCACATTTCTGCCCTGACATGGCAGTTAAGTCAGGAATTGTCTTGGTTTGCTGGCAGGGCCATTAACAGGAGGGGTTCCATCCTTGGGCCCATGATTTTCTAATTATAGTAACTCCAGAGAACTGTTGACATTTTCTGGTTATAATTCTTCAGCACATTCATTTAAAATATAAAAAGTCACTGGATTTCTCAGCTAAGATCACTAAGTTTAAACAATGAGGTATTCCATTCTCCTGTGGGTCAGAATCCCTGACAGGATAGTTTCTGGGCAGAATATAAAGGGACGCTGGGTCTTTCCACAGGGGCAATCTTTTTCTATCCTGCAGGATGGTAGAAATGGTGGGTTGTATAGCCCACCTACCTAGCTTCTTAATGTGAGGAAGAAAAGTTCCATTTTGAATATAAATCGGGTGTGGGTTGGAGGTGGGGGGGAATCTCCCACTGCGATGTCCCAAAGTCAGATGTGTGTCCCTTCCTGAGTCAAATGATGAGGAACCAGCTGCAGCTCAGAGTTCGCTCGGAACCCATTTTCTTTCCTCCTCGGTGGGCTGCTTAGCTATGAAAGGTCAGAGTAAGAAGCTCAGGGGAACCCGGAAAGGCTTTGTGTGGCTCCCACCTACTGTAAGACTCCGTGTGGGTGCAGCAGCAGCCCAGGGGGGCGCCTGGCCGCGGGGGAGGGCGCACGGCCGCCCTGCAGGGAAACAGTGGCCGGACCCCCCTAACGCTCTGGCTTGTGCTTCCTCAGTCCCAGGGCTTGGAAACCAAGACCCCAGAGATTCACAACTGAGACTTGTCTTAGTGGGTAAGACTGGAGCCGGGAAAAGCTCAACAGGGAACAGTATCCTCGGAAAGCAAGTGTTTCGCTCTGGCATCTCCTCAAAATCCATCACCAAGACCTGCGAGAAAGGGAGCAGCCAGTGGAACGGGAAGGAGGTTGTGGTTGTGGATACGCCCGGCATTTTCGACACCGAGGTGCCGGATGCTGACACACGCAGGGAGATCGCTCGCTGCGTGCTGCTGACCTCCCCAGGGCCCCACGCTCTGGTCCTGGTGGTCCCGTTGGGCCGCTACACGCCAGAAGAGCACAAGGCCACCAAGAAGATTCTGCAAATGTTCGGACACAGAGCTCGGAGACACATGATTCTCTTATTCACCCGGAAGGATGAGTTGGGGGCCTCCAGTTTCAATGATTACTTAAAGGAAGCTCCCCAAACCATTCGAGAGCTGATGGGGCAGTTCCAGGATCACTACTGCCAGTTCAGCAACAGGGCCCTGGGCGACGAGCAGGCGCTGCAGAGGGCGCAGCTGCTGCACCTGGTGGAGCGCGTGGTGCGGGAGAACAGCGGGGCTTGCTACACCAGCCCGCCCTTCCAGAGAGCCGAGCAGGAGATCCAGAAGCAGATCCAGGAGGTGCAGGAGCATTACAGGGCAGAGTTAGAGAGACAGAAAATGAAGATACAACTGGAGTATGAAGAGAGAATCCGCAGCCTGGAGGATGAGCTGGAGCAGCAGAGGAGGAGGGCGCAAATGGAGGCGGAACTGGCAGAGAGGGAGACGGCCTGCGTGGTGAGGCAGTACCACGCCCGAGCTGAAGTGGAGAGCCAGCCCAAGATACTTGACGTCATCTTGAGAGCACTGGATATACTTTCAACCAAGATAATTTCCCATCTTTTGTCACGTCTGTTTCCGTAAGGGTAAACTTAATGAAAACCTGTCCACATTTCCCACATATTTTTGGTGGCTCTGCCCCCACGTAACTCACGCAGAGCACACTGGTTTCTGCCCCTCAGGCTCTCGGGACTAGGGAGTGGACTCAAGTTCAATATTGCCAATTGGTAGATGGTTGATTAATTTAACAGGTGAGAGACAAATTCCCAATTTGTGAAACTAAAAAGCAGAAAATACTGACTCCCCATACGTTATGAATTTTTTCTCAGAGACACAGAGAAAAGGAATGCAAGGCATCAAACTTTCTCCATTTATCCCGAGTAAAAGTTCCTCCTCTAGATTCTTTCTAGACTGGCAGATAATCTCCCCGCTGTGGCTTCAGCTCACTTATTGCCTTTAGAACCATAGTGATCATTTGCCTGTAGGGTTTGTTAGATCAGTTCTTGGCACTATCAATGAAGATGCTTATAAAAGTCTTTCTTGTGTAAATTTGTTTAATTACATTTTAACAGAAGTATTCAAATGGTTTCTTATCATCTGCCCATGAAGAAGAAAGAACTGTCTGGAAAAATGATGTTTCGTAACTAAGTGAAATGCCAGAAAGAGCAAAAGACAGAGATTCAACAGATAAGAAAACAATATTTGGTGTATTCAGAGGTATCTGTAGAAACTCTTCGACCAACCTCAATGTAACCAGTTCTCTGGTTTGCTCGTGAAACTAACTGTTGCCTCCCTACCTCCATCACCCCACACCTTGATTACTCACTGCTTGGCCGGTCAACCACATGCTGCTCCCCCAGCCCAGCTGAATTGTTTGCTTATTGTTACTATAATAAAACTTTTCTGTTCCCTCCTATTTGTGCAAAACTGGATTTTTTTTTTAACCACTACTACTTCTAAGAACACAGGGATGAATTTCCTTTTTGGTAAAAGTTCAAAATGATTTTGGACTAGTTTTGGTTTAACCTCAAGACATCTGTCCTTCTCCTTTTCCCTGGAAGATCTGAGGCATGTTTTCAACCTCTCCGCCAGTCAAAGACCACATTCTTCTTGGATTAATTCAGTTTGTCCTGATAGAAATTCCATATAACCAAGGTTTCTGAGACCTTTCTAGTTTTCCTGGCGCAGAAATTCCCTTTAATATATGGGTAACAATAGTTGAAGTCCTTATTCCCTGTTGTGGTTTTCTACTGGGTACTTTGCACCTAATAATTTCTAGGGTTTCCCAAAGTACATTTCCATGTTCTGCCAACATATATGGGTAGTCATATGTGACTTATGCCAACTCTCCTTGTTCTACCATCTTGGAAACTGCCTTCTCTATGCCCCAAGCCATTTTCTCCAAATAAGACAACAATTTCCCCCAAACACAAATGAATTTAGACTGTATATTTAATAAAAGTTAGACTGTAGACTTAATAGCAAAGGCTC
The DNA here is from genome assembly GCA_032199065.1 of Smutsia gigantea. Classification (NCBI taxonomy): domain Eukaryota; kingdom Metazoa; phylum Chordata; class Mammalia; order Pholidota; family Manidae; genus Smutsia; species Smutsia gigantea. Next base: position 14,885 of record JAVSCE010007591.1, read on the forward strand.
AAGGAGAAGAGAAGCATCACACAAAGAAGTTCACAATTCCTTCAGAAATAGTCACTCAGAGTGAGACAGATTTGGTTTCACTCTGCTGAATTTAGGCTTACTTTGGGGTCTATTGTTTTCATTGGACTTGTAGTCAAAATTCCAAGATATAAAGTTAACATTTTATTGTAGTGTCACCTCCTGTAAGCAAATATTTAACCAAAGAGCCACATGTACCTCCCAAGAAAAGTAAATACAGGTTTAAACTGAAAAGAAGTCTTTAATGTGGTGGTTCTTCTCTGTGTAAATGCATTCAATTATTCTTACCCTTGCATTCAGGTTAATTCTGCAAAGGAAAAGGTTCTGTTCCTAAGAAGCAGTGAAGAGATGAGAAGGCCATGTGAAATGCCCCAAGAGCAGTGTTACCCGTTTGTCTCCAGGGCAGAAAGCAGACAGAAGGTCCTTGATAAATACTATACATTGTGATTAATGCCAAAGAGAACGAGGCATATGGCATGTTCCCTTCTCTCAAGATCTTAGCATAATAATTTTGAGAGTCATCCAAGCTATGTAAATAGCTTGTTTTTATTTTATTGCTGAGTAGTATTCCACCTTATGGATGTACCACAGTTAGTTGATCATTTCTTTCTTTACTTATTCTTATGCCCCTAATTGATTTATCTTGTCCAATTACATTGGCTAAAACATCCATTATAATATTGAATATTGGTGGATGGGCATGCTTGCTTTGTTCCTGGATATGCCTTCAGTGTTTCCCAGTTAACTAAGTGAGATACTGAATTACAGTAATATATAATGTGTATTTGTGTGTGTGGTATATAATCGTATTAAGCAAGCATCCCCCAGTTACTATTTTTTGAGAGTTTTTATCACAATGGCTACTGAATTTTGTCAAAGGCTTTTTTAAATCATCTATGGGAATAACCTTATGATTCCTTCTCCTTAAAACTATTAACAAGACAAGGTGAATGATATTAATAGGTTTCCTAATAATGACACAATTTTTCATTTCTGATTTAAATCCCATTTGGTCATGATGTATCTATCACTTTCTTAATATGGTGGTGTGGATATATTTGCTAATATTTTGTTCAGTATTTTTGTATTGCTATTCATGAGAGATACTGGCCTATAGTTTTATCTCTTTACACAGTCTTTATCAGGTTTAAGCATCAATATTCTACTTGTTTTGAGAAAGCAATTAGGAAATTCCCTTCATTTTCAATGCTCTGGGACTAACTGGACTTTGAGGGCTTGAAAGAATTTTCATGCTTACTTTTTGGTGTGGTTCCTTAATAGCTTTCTCTATTTCCTCCGTGTAAACTGGCCTATTTAAACGTTCTCTCTCTGATAGAGATATTTTTGCTAATCTGTTTCCTAGAGAGTTATCCATCTCATCTAGGTATTCAAATTTATTTGCAAGGGAGGTGGTCCCTTAAATTTGAAAATTTTCTTCTATTGTATTTCCTCTTATCATTTTGAATGCCCTTTCCCCTTTTTTTCATGAATTATTTAATTGGTTTGTCTATTTTACATTCTTTTCAATAAATAAGAATTTTGATTTATTAATTAGGCCTAATGTTTCTTATTCTCTATGACATTAATTATTGTTTATATCTTTATTATTTCTGTACTGTGTTTTCTTTGGGTTTACTTTATTGTGCTTTCTCTCTTTTTTTTGTTTGAGGTGAGAATTTAATTCATTTATTTTCATTCTTTTATTTTTATTGAAGAAATGTTTGGCACAATGAATTTTCCTCTGATCATTTCTTTATTTTTTAAAAATTTTTATTGAAGTATAGCTGATCCACAGTATTATATTGGTTTTAGGTGTACAACAGTGATTCAACAATTTTATAAATTACAAAATGCTCACCACAATTGATAAATGTAGTTACCAACTGTTACCATATAGAGTTACTGCAATATAATTGACTATATTCCCTGTGCTGTATTTTTTATCCCATGGCTTAATTCATTTTATAAGTTGAAGTGTGTCCCTCTTTATTCTCTTCACCTATTTCACCACCCATCCCCCCACCTCTCTCCCACTCTAGTAACAACCAATTTGTTCTCCATATTTATGAGTCTATTTCTGTTTTGTTGGTTCATTTGTTTTATTTTTTAGATACCACATATAAGTGAAATCATATGTATTCATCTTTATCTGACTTATCTCATTGAGCATGATAACCTCTGGTCCATCCAAATGGCAGGAGTGATGCATTTTCCAATGATCATTTTTTTAAATGAATCCTACAGCGATATTTAGCATTTCCATTATTGTGATCTCTAAGAAATTCTGAAGTCTCAGTTTATAGTTTTCTTTTCAACAGCAGTTTAAGTAAAATTTAATTTCCAGACGGAAGGACTTTTTTTCCAAAATAATTTCTGGTTTTACCTCATTGTGATCAAAAAGTGTTGTTTGTGACCCATATCTATGGCTTCCCCATAGGATACTTCCATCCTAAGTCTCCCTCTCAAGGGGCATTTATTTTCCCAGGATCTGCCTCTTCCAAAAATGTTCCAGAATCATCCTTCAGGGCTGAGCTCACCCCTCTTCCCAGCAGGGCAGAGCTCAACCAGCCTGTACATTGTCCCGTAGTCTGCATGGTCCTGGTCCTCGGAACAGCTGTTCATGAGAGTGGATACATCTCTCCACAAATAGCTGTTTGCGTCCACAGCACACTCTATACCACAACTTAAAAAAAGAAAAAATAAAATAATCAAAAAAAAGTGTTTGTAATATTTCTACTTTATGGAACACTGGTGTTTGCTAATATTTATTAATATATGATTAATTTTTGTGAGTGCTCCATGCATGTCTGCAAAAAGAGTGTATTTTCTCTGTTATTATTGGAAAGAGAGTGTATTCTTTATGATCCATGAAATCTTTCTTATTACGTTGTTTAGTTTTTCTATCTTCTTCTTTACTCTTTGTCTACTTGATTTGTCTTGTACGGAGAATGATGTAGTGAAGTCTCCTATTATCAGGGTATTTTAATCCACATCTCCTTGCATTTCCTGTAGCTTTTGCTTAATAAACATAGTTACTGTGTTATGTGGTGTATAACATTATGTCTCTGTTATAGGATTTGTGAGAATAGATAAAGAGATAGGGAAATTTTAATTCTATTTCTGATTCCTTTTCATGTAATAGTTGCTTTTGTAGGAAAAAGACTTTGAACAAGCTTGTGGAAATGAGTCCCCTTCAGTCAATTGCTCCTTGTGGAATAATTTGGCATCCACTAGAAACAGTCTACAGTGGCAAATAAAACATGGACTACATTTACTACAAAGAGATAATGTGAAATTTTCATTTTTCTAAACTTTCCTAGCTCCTATCCATTACTTCTAGGGAAAAAATGTAACTAAATGTTTAATCTGGTTTAAAGCAGTCCAATCTGATCTGTTAAAGAGCCCTTTAGGGACTGTTCAGTTTCTATGCAGGTGACTTAGATAGCCATCCCCCAGCCATGTCTCTCTCCTTCGGTGGGGGACAGATGGATGCCTTACATGACATTGTGGTTTGTGGAGAAAGATGGGGTCCCAGGCCTCACCCTCTGTCTCCTCTCCTTGTTGGGTTGTGCTCCTTGTGTGAGGACTCCCAGCAAGGAAGGTTATGAGCTGGTGGAACCCAGGGTGAAATTCCCCAGCACAGGCAGTATCTTCTGGGGTGAGCCTTGGCTGACCTCACCACAACTCAGCCCCTTCTCTGAGCTGGTCTGGCAGCAACTCTCATTCAGTTCTGGAATATCAGCTAGGGAGAATATTTGCCTGCATGTAGGAAAAACCTCACTGAAGTGGCTGAGCAGACAAAGGGTTCAACTTCGATATAACAAGGAGTTTATGAGTGGTAAGTCCAGAACTGATGTAACTATCCAAAGAATTTGATTTTTCCTCCCCACCTGGCCAACCGTGCTTTGCCAGTAACTTTTGTCTTCAAAGTAGCAGGATGGCTGCTTCAGGTTCAGCCTCATGTCTGAATTACATATGGAAAGAAGACAGAAACCATTAGGAAGACAGAATGGTACTTATATTACAAAAGCAAACCAAACCCAGAACTTTCTGCAGGACTTCTGCTTCTACCTCTTGGTCATTTGGTTATACCTGCCAGAAACTCTGTGCAATTAAGTATTTCATATGAGAACACTGCTTTTATAAGCAAAACTGTTGTTATTGAGGAAGAAGAGGCCAATGGATGGTGAGCAGGTGACCAGCAGCGTGCGCCATGTGTCACATGGGTACCTCCTTTGTGCCCCCACGGTGAGTTCCTTTGACAATCAGCCAACCAAATTTTCATAGACATCTCAACTCTTATTCTTTCTGCACATGAACCAAGGAAAGGATAAGAAAATAAAACCTCAGAGCTTGAGTCTGCTTCCAAAATTAGCAGAGAGGCTTGTAACACACTAAACATCTTACAGATAGACTTTGGATAAACTATTAAGAATCAAATACTGGAAAGCACTGAAGAGCAACCAAAGCCAGATAGAAACTGAAGGTGTTTCCATCCCTGAAACAAGAACTACATAGCGTGACATCCATGTTTAAAAGGCTTTTCCCCAGAGGGCACGTCCCAGATCACAGCCCAAGGAGTGACTAGAACTCCATTACCTAAATATAGTTTTTGTTTCCTGAACTGCAGAGACAAAATTTGGGACACATTTCTGAATGCTTTATTTCTGCCTTCCTATCTGTTTCCCTTCTCCTATAAGAGGAGGGAGTGTTTTCATCTTTTATTATCTGGACTGCTACTGAATAAAAAGTTATTGCCTAGCAAATGAAACCTGGTCCTTGCTATGCAAATTGGGTATGTGATAGAATACAGACACTACATTCTAAAGAAAAGACCCAGGCTTACAAAGCTATCATCTTTTAGCAAAATCCTATTAATATTTTTTAATATTAGAAGGTAATTATTCAGGTTTTTCTCTGCATTTTATGAATCATTAGCATACAACAGAGCCACCTTGAAGTCTTGTTAAAGTACAAAGTTTTGGCCTCAGTAGGCGTGGAGTGGAGCCCGAGAATCTGCATTTCTAACAGGTTCCCAGATGTTGCTGATGCCGATGATCTGGGGCCACACTCTGACAGTGATGGCACTGGAGCAAATAACCTGTGTGGGCAAAGGAAAAAGGCAAAGTCCCATCAAAAATGTTCAAGGTATTTCCTTGGTTCCAAATGTTACCAGCTGAATCCAGGGCATCAAAGACCCTTCTCCTCTCCAGGATTTGAGGGCAAAGTATACACGCAAAGAACTGAACCAAATAAGGCAAAATACTCTATTTCTACCAACAGCCTAGGACTTCCTAGTAAAATTGAAGTGGAGACCATAGCAGGGGCCAGAGGCCAAAGTCTTCACAGAATGGGGCCATCTGACGACCGCAGTCACACTGTGAAGATGAAACCAAAAGAGGAAGACTCAGCAGTATGCGCCCGAAGAGAGCTCATTGGTCCCCCTGTGCAGTGGAACACGGAACCGAAAATGTTGCTCCTGTCTGGTCACGACAGATCAAAGGGCCTGTTTCCCGTTTTTGAAAAGTAAGAATACACAGCTGAATTCTACTAAACATTTAAAGAAGAAGCTAACCCCCATCTTTCTTAAAGTATTCCAAAAAGTAGGAGAGGAGAGAATACTTCCAAACTCTTACCACCATCACAGTATGGGCGACTATATTTGTAAAAAGCTCATCTGATAAAGGGCTAACAATCAAAATATATAAAGAACTTATATGCCTCAACATCCAAAAAGCAAATAACCTGATTAAAAAATGGGTTGAGGACTGTACAGACACTTCTCCAAAGAAGAAATACAAATGGCTAACAGGCACATGAAAAGATGCTCCACATGGCTAATCATCAGGGAAATGAATATTAAAAACACAATGAGATATCACCTCACACCACTTAGGATGGCCACTATCCAAAAGACAAGAAATAACAAATGCTGGTGAGGATGTGGAGAAATGGGAACCCTCCTACACTGTTGGTGGGAATGCAAATTAGTTCAACCACTGTGGAAAGTAATATGGAGGTTCCTCAAAAAACAAAAAATAGAAATACCATTTGACCCAGTAATTCTACTCCTAGGAATTTACCTGAAGAAAAAAAAAATCCCTAATTTGAAAAGACATATGCATCCCTATGTTTATCACTGCACTATTTACAATAGCCAAGAAATGGAAGCAACCTAAGTGTCCATTAGCACATGAATGGATAAAGAAGATGTGGTACATATACACAATGGAATATTATTCAGCCATAAAAAGAAAAGAAATCCTCTCGTTTGTAACAACATGGATGGATTTAGAGGGTATTATACTCAATAAAATAAGCCAGGTGGAGAAAGACAAATACCATATGATTTCACTTATTTGTGGAGTATAATAACAAAGCAGAACAGAAGGAAAAAAATAGCAGTAGACTCATAGACATGAGAAGGGACTAGTGGTTACCACGGGGGAGAGTTTGAGATAGGTTGGGGAGAGAGAGAAGGTGATAAAGGGACACAATAATTTGCAATCACAATATAAGTTGGTCACAGGGACAGTAGTACAGCATGGAGTATATAGTCAGTGATTCTGTAACATCTTACTACTTTGATATATAGTAACCACACTAGAGAGGATGAGGATTTAATAATATGAGTAACCGTTGAACCTCTGTGTCATATATTTGAAACCAACATAAGATTGTATATCAACAATAATTTTATTTTAAGTAAGAAAAATAGTAGGAAGTGGTCTAATTTTAACAGATAGGAAAAGCTTGGCATCTCTGCCTCCACACTGGATTTGTCTCCTTTGCACTTTAACTTTTGGGCCAAAAGGAAAAAGAAGGAAAAGGGCTCTGCTTCGCCCACAGCCCTGCACAGAGGCTTGTTCATCATCAAAAGGAATTTTGCTCACAGGTTGAGATTTCTGCAAACTGCTCCTTACCCGAAGCTTGCCTCCCCTGGGGAGATAGGGGAAAATATATGAAAATAATAATAGTCCTGTCACGAATTTATAGGGACATTGTGACCAAACTTAGGTCTGTGAGAGTCAGTTAACTAAAGGACACAGAGTTTCTCAGCTCTCCTTGGACCCTCACTAGCGCCCACATGTCTGTGGACGTCAGTCACTCCCTGGCCTGCTCCCCTTCCCTAGTATACAAGCAGCTTGCAATCAACCCTGAGCTAAGATGGGGCTTTAGAACCTGAGTCTGCCACCGTCTCAGTCCACTGGCCTTTCGAGTAAAGTTGATTTCCTTGCTTCTCGGCTTACTGGCATGTCCTGCAGTAGCTGGCACGAGCTTGGACTTGGTAACATAATGGATGAACTAACATTCTCACATCTCGAAACAGATCAGCTCCTCTGCCTTTCATGAGAAGTCGGTTATTTACGAAGTGTGTGCTCCAGAGTTCCTCCCTGCCAGGTGGTGGAGGGATAATCACTCCCCCTTTACCTGCCAGAGGGAAGATAGCCAGCTGGGTGCAGAAATGCTGATGCTGCCCGTGAGGCTTTGAAAATCCTTTGGAGAGATGTTGAGCCCTACCAAATGCTTAGTATATGTGTTATTGTGGAAACCAGTAAGGGAACTGAATTTCAAGTCTACATGAAATAGGACAGTGACATATGATTGATACAGTAGAGGGAACATGAGGAAGGGAGCTCAGAAAATTTCCCAAACGAGCAAGGGGGATTTTGGACTTTCCATGCTGTGGAAATGTAGCACGGGCTAAGTTTCACTAAATCTCCAAGGGGTGGGGTAAAAACATTTAGTGGGGGCCTCCTGTATGCCAGGAACTTGGTACAAACGGTGAGTGGGTAAGAGTTCACTGCCCCCTGCTCCTGTGTCCTATGTATATGGTGTATGCATATACATAGTGTATATAGTATAGTGAGACAAATAATTAAAATACAAGGTAATAAAATTAGTGTCTTGTCTTGGCCACACTTAGCATCCACTAGGTGTTAACTCCTATTTTGTGAGAGAGGAAACATTTTCAGGAGAAGGTCATTTATAAAGTGAAGCCTTACCTAAGAATTATTCAGCTGTGCTGAATACTCTGTTGTAAACTTGGCACCACTGATTCTCCCTCTGGGTTTGTTCCCTGCATCCTAGGGAAGGGGCATGGAATGACACTCTTGGTATCCCTTTCCAGTAGGTCCGGGTTGGCGTCTACCAATGAGAAGCGGTCCTGTGAGACTTGGCAAGTGGACTAGGCCTACCACTGCCTGGCGGCTCCTGCTAACAGGCTGGTGCATTTCAGGCCGATGGCGGCGACTGAAAACCACCTACTGAGCTTCCCAGACCCCCGCATCCCCAGCCCTCCCAGGCTTGGGCAAACCTCTCAATCCTTAGACTGAAAGTGTATCCTACTTTTAATACATAGGTTGGCTTCAGTTTTCCTAACAAATACTTTGTTCAAGTGGCGGGAAATGAAATGCTTCTGGAAGCAATCAAAGCAAAAAACGAAGTTGGAAAGAGCTGGTCGAGTAATTCTGGAACACAGTATACGAGAGGGAGATCAGAACCTTGCGCAGGTGGTTCCATCACCAGGGTTCTGTGCCAAATATCTATTAAAATTCTCAACTGGCAGGTTTAAAAGGTTTAAAAATACCTCTGCCACTACTTTGATTTTTCTGCCCTGACTGTACATCTCTTCATAGATTTGGGCATATTTTAAGACACACTCAAAGTATTTTCTGGAAAGTGTCTTATATCACACTTCCATATAGCTCTAAAGGAAAATATTTGCAATTTTTCAACTTTTAAATCAATTCATCTTTGATTTTATTAAAAAGGTCTTGTTTTCTATGGGCCACTGTTTGGTGGCTTACTGGGAGGTCTCCCATGTTTTGTGCACTTAAGAATTTTTAGTGTTTTCTTAAAATTTTCCAACAAAAATTTCCATAACAAAATCATGATTTCCTTCCATCTCTCCAACGAAGAGCATTTTTCATTTTTGTGCAATAATCCAAGCTGTTTTATAGCTGACCCAAGTTAAAAGTTAAAAGCTCAGATCCTGTTAAAAGTGGTTTAGGTTTTTTTTGTATGTGTGGGACTGTAAGTCCAGGGAGAGGAAATTCCGAGGCAAAATACCTCTAAAAACCGAAATTAATCAAATGGAGAAAAAAAGTTTAAAACCCATTTATTGCTTACAAACTGCAGTCCAGTGCCGTCTCTCTCAGCTGCTCCGGAAGCATCAAACAAGCAAGCGAGCCCCTCCCCTTAACCTCTCAGGCTCAGACACGCCCTCGGTTGCCCAGGTGATTACCCACTGACATGGAGATGAACTTCTCTCCACCCCTGAGGATATGCAAATGCACCAAAGCCTGGCGAGATATTCTGGAAATATGACAATTTTACCCACAGGGGCATTTAATTCTGGCTCCAGTTACTATTTTATCAATTCTGTTTTTGGTTGTTGAGAGGAAACATTTTATCAGCTTTTGCTGCTGTGGGCAACTGCTGACATCTCTGACCAGTTCTCTCACCCTTTGAGGAAGATATCTCCACCCCCGCAGTGGAGATTAGAGTTCTCTGTGGTGCCTGCCCATATTTGGTCTCTTGCTGGTGCCTTCAAGCAATTATTTAAAAATTACTATTATTTTGCACTTTCTACAGAGTTTATCAGTGTTATTACAGGAGGACTGGGAGCTGGAAACCTTCCCTAAGACTTGTAACAGCTGCTTAAACCTACCAAAGAGGAGAATTTAGTTCTCACTGGGCTCTTCAAATTGCCCTCGTATTTTCATGTGTTGCTCCAGTGTAGAGATAGTTTTCAAAAATAGCAAATTCTGAAGTTTGGTACTTACACAGCCTTGGCCAAGACCACCTCTCTGCTCCTCACCCTACCCCATCCCCACCCACACCGCTTCTTTCTTCCTGGTAGGCAGACTGTGGCGTTTCCACACCTGACTTGCCTTCCCCACTCCCTGAGGCTGGGGGAGTGACAGCAATGGGACAACATCTACCCTCCTGAAATGTAGGCGGCGTCTTCCCTGATGTTTAGTAGTAAGAGAGAGAAAACACTCTATGTGATATAATTGAAACAATATATTTGAGAATTTTTAGAACTTTAGAATTTTAAATGAATGACATATTTTGAGTGACTTCCCATTTAGAGTCATTGAATGGGTGTCATTTGGTCAAATGCTTGTATTTTCTATTTTGACATTAATTAAGCTAACAGGGTTAACACAACACCTAAATTAAAGAAATTTACCTTCTTAGCCTAATGCACAGGCAAATGATTTTAGCTTTTACTCAATAGCTCTGAAGTGGCAAGTCTGTTCACTTAGAAACCAGATGGCCTTGAGTCACTTATCCTTGAAATATTTACCAGTTCTCCCAGACTTAATACATAAATGTGAGACAATTCCAAAGTGAATGCCAATAAGGTTCTTCTGGGAATTAAACAAGTAACATAGGAGAACAAATGCCTGAGAATAACAAAGGAAATTACAGTCAAAATCAATGATCAAATAAATGTTTTATTCACATAGGAGTGGACAGGCAGAAGGGAAAGAACAGCACTGAAAATGCTCTTGGGAGTATGACAATTTGATATATGATAAATGTTATATTTCAATTTGGTGAGAAATGGATTATTTTAAAAATGGTTCTAGCTTAAGCATTCATTAAAATGAATCTTTTGTGGCTTAAGCAAATTTTATGACTCTTTAAGCAAAAGAAATGCTCAAGCGTTCTTAGGAGTCTATGCACCTGAAGAAGATGGTGCCATGACCCTCACATTGGGAGAACTGTCCAAGGGAAAGGAAAAGAGGGGCGTATCAGGTGGTACTCTCCTATCCTGTTTCCAGCCCTGGGCGGACCCCGGGAGCACCCAGAACCCCACAAAAGCTGAGGTGCATCTGAGGGGCATCCTGCTCTCTTCTGATTCTTGCGTGCATTAGCGGCCCTTCAGAAAGATGCCCGCGTGCTGCCAAGCTCTCCCCACACCCAGGCAGGCTGCCCCCTCTGGTGTTTGCCATTCAACTCCTTGCTTTGCGGGTTCCCTTTCTTCTCTGCCTCCATTCTGTACCCCCAAATACCTTTCTGGAGAACCATTCACACCTCCAGACACTCACCCCACCCACACCAGCTTCTCCCTACCAAGCAGGAAGGGAAGGAGTGGCAGGTAAGGCTGAGGCAGAGTTGAATATCGTGTTTTCTAATAGTGGGAGGGGGTGTGACAGGTGTATAGTCCCCCTCATCTCAGGACCTGAGGGAAGTGCCCCTCTTTGGTCCAAGTCCACTTGGCACCTCTGGGGCCTCCACATCCTATAGCTGGTCTGGGGCCCACGCTCTTGACCAGGCCTGGCTTCTGAGATACCTGTGCCTCTCTTTGCTCATCCATCCCACCAGGAGGTTCCCAGGGCGATTCAACAACCTCTTTCAAGATTGAAGAAAAAGGCTGCTCCTGTGTTGCTCCTTGGCTCCTCCCCTGCAGCCCAGCATCCGTCCTTCCTCAAACTGCACATCATCTGCTCTGTGCTGACCCACTGCACCCAGCTCACCCTGTCCAAGTCTTCAGGCCTCCCACTTTCCAGGCAAGGCTATGGCCCGAGGGGTGGGATGTTGCCTGATCGATGTCCCACACTGTTTCACTGCATCCACATCTAACGAGTGAGTCCAGCGACCAGGACACTGTGGGGTTCCTGTGGAAGAATGAGGCACAGGCCTGCCCTCAAAAAGCTCTGGTTCTGTCAGAGGGAGGATAAGGCCCTCAAGAAACGAAACACCAATGGAGATATGAGGTTCCATGGGGGAAGAGCGTGGGGAGAGGGAGAGAGCCAGGAGGGCCTGCCTGTTCTGGAAGGTGTGAGGAGGGGCCTGGGATGGAGCTGGGGACTCTGGCGCCCGCACTCGTCTGGCCACCTCGGACACTGGCTGGAGACAGGGATGGTAGGCACCCCATGGGGTGGAGAGAGCAAGTGAGGGGCTGGATGCAGGGCCTGAGGGAGGCTCGCAGGCAGCAGTTAACCTCGCTGAAATCCGGCAGGTGCTCAGAGGAGCGCCCTCCCCAGGAGCCACCGGTGGGTTTCCTCGGACTCCTTCTGGATCTGGCACAGGCCCTCCCGCCAGGACGGCTCACTGAGCGCTTCCTCCCAGACCGGCCCCTCGGCTCTGGGCTGCGCCGGCAGGTCTTTGGGCCGCACGATTTGCTGGGCATACAGGTAAGCCCTGTTGCTGTAACACTGGCCCTCGTTCTCCCACAGGACGCCTTCAATTTTTTCCATGAGCTCCTGGAGCTGGGCCGCCTGCCGCACGCCCTGCGCCCTGTTGTCAAAGCCGCAGTGGCGCCGCGCGCAGAGCACGTCCAGCCAGGCCAGCTCCCGGTTGTCCGTCTCCCGCAAGTACTGGTCCAGGGAGCCCCCACCCAAGTCTTCCTTCCGGGTGAACACCAGGATGGTGTAGGCCAGGACGCCCACCCCAAAGGCCTCCTGCAGGCGCCGGACCACCGCCTGGTCCTCTGCAGTGAAGCGGCCCAGCTGCGTCACCAGGAGCACCGCGTGGGGCCCCGGGGAGGAGAAGGCGATGGCCTCGCTGATGCCATCAGCTGCCACTTCCAGTGGGACATCGGGGGACAAAATATTGGGGGTATCGATAACCTCGAGTTCCTTCCCAGCCCAGCTTCGCCTTCCTCTCTGGAAGGCCCTGGTCACTGGTCTGGCGCTGAGCCTGGACTCGAACTCGCGCCTGCCGAGGATGCTGTTCCCTGTGGCACTTTTCCCACTTCCGGTTTTCCCCACCAGGAGGAGCCTCAGTCTCTTCGGGGTCAGCTCTCTCAGGCCTGGAAGCATTGAGAGAAAGCAGAGGGAGCTGGGGCTGCGGGCCATGCACCGCCTTCAGCCTCACCAGAGGCCGCCCTGGGAGTGCTCACCGACCTCAGGGCCTGGCTGGGGGTGGGGGACAAAGCCCAGCACCTACACCAGCACTGCCCCTGATGCTGTCCCTGGCTCGCGTCCTTTCTCCCACCCAGGCCACTGAAGCTCACAGAGAAAAGCATTCTGTTAGAATGAACCACAAATTATTTCTTCTGGCCAAGAAAATGGATGGATTTCCAGCGTTCCTAAATACTGTCCCAGGTTAGATGACCAAGTTGAGCCTATGAATGTTAAGCACCTGAGCCTGATGCAAGGGCTTCTGAGGGGAAAGAATCACTTGAGAAGGCTGAGCCCAGTTGGAAGAGGGGGCCCAGCACATCCTGCTTGTTCAGCCCTGAGACCTGGGAACCCTCGCATCCGAGCTCGCCACAGGGCCACACAGGGTCTGTTGGCTTCCAAGCCTCAGGCTAAAGAGTCATTTGGCCACACCCACCAAGAGCACATCCTTCCCCAGGAGGAAACCTGGAATGAGCAAGAAAGACCCTTTCACTTGGCCCGGGAAAGAGATTCCGTCGAGGGGAGCCACTGGGGCTCTCTCCTGCCTCCTTTCTCCCGGCATGCCTATCGGGGGCCTTTTCCCTCTTTTTGGGCTGGAGGGAAGGAAGGCCCCAGCCTGAGAGCCCTCTGATGGCAGCCTGGGCGGGTAAGCCTCTCCCAGCACACGCCCCATGCGTCAGGTGTCCCCTGTCCACACCTCTCTCAAGGTCCTGCTAGAAAGTAGTTTTACCTCCCAACACGTCTTGTTTAGGGTCCCAACGAGGCGCCTCTGGGGGATTCTCCTGGATAATTTGTTCGTTTTCTTCTTCCTTCATCTAGAGAAAATAATATGTCTTACTGGTTGTTCAACCAAGTTTTAAGAGGCATTTGACTTTTTTTTATTGAACTATAGTTGATATACAATATGATATTGGTCTCAAGTATACAACATAGTGATTCAACAGTTATCTACATTATTAAATGCTCACCCCAGTTAGTATCACTACTGCCAACATAGAAAGATGTCACAGCTATATTCTCTATGCTGTACTTTCATCCCCCTAATTTATATTCTAATTGAGATTTTGTGAAGAGACACCTGACTTTTGCATTTTTTGCATCAGTTAGGAGGGGAGCAGATTAATCAAAGTGGGGAGGTAGGGCCTTAGACACCCTACCTCCTTTAGAGACCCTATTTCTACTCTCTCCCCCATTCTCTGCACTGTGGTCTTATTTTGAGTTTAAGAGATTTCATGGAGAAAGGTACGACTGGCTTGCCGTCTGCAGAATGGGTGGGCTTTGGGTAATCAAAGGGTCCTGAAGCTGTTCTGTGAGGGGAGATAGTTGGAGGGAGCAGAGCAGGTCTGATACTGAGTCCAACATGTGCCTGAGGGACAAGAATGGAAGCTGCAGTGAGGGCCTGGCTTGGACGTGGGGGTCCAGGCTTGACCTCTGGGGAGGGCTCAGCAGAGAGGACTGCAGAGGGTGCCAGGGTGCTGGGGGGAGGAGCACAACAGCCTCCACACAGGACCCTTCACCATGAGGGGCAGTGTCCCGCTGTGAGCCAGGGGCCTCAGGGTTTATCTCCTGGCCATAGTTAGGATGGCCACACTGCCTGGGCCTCGGTGTCCCCGTAAGTGTCAATACTGGGCTTGAACTAGATATTCCTGACAACTTCCCCTGTAAGAACCCAACACCTTATGACATTTTCTAGAGCAACTCCTCTTTGTCCTCTTTGCAAAGTAAGGCCTTGTAACCCCAGCCAGGAACTACTGTCATCCTTCTGATGAGAGAATAATGCATCCCTGCTTTGATCTGTACTGATGTGCAGACTAACATAGTTCGCTGTCCTGTTACATCTGCTTGATATTCTCTGTGGGACTGGGAAGGACATGGCAGGCCCATGAGTGTTTTTGCAGAACATGGAGGACACCCGGAGACAGTCACAGTCAGATGGATGTCTCCCTATGAAGGCTCCGCGGGGGGGGAAGCCTAGCCATGGGGTGGAGGGCCTCAACACACAGACCTCCCACAGCCCCGGCATCCTTGGGAGGTTGTCTACTTTAACCTAGCAAACTCCTGCCATCCCCCCAAACCCAGGAGCTGGCCAGTGGGGGCCAGCATGGCTGTGCTGTGTGATCATTGGCTTTATCCCCTCTATCAGCTCTAAAATGCTAGGCTGAGAATGCATACAGTCCGGTAAGGTTTGGTGACCATCCTGGAAGAGACAGTGACCAGGTCAGGTGAACAGTTTCATCCAGACCTGGTCAGCAACATTCCAGGAAGGACACAGTATTTTACCTAGTAAAGGGGCTTCTGGAGCAGAGAGGTTAGTGCTTCTATCTCGGCAAACTGTAGACCCCCTAATCTCTCTGCGGGGGGTCTTATGTCTGGGCTTCCTTACATCCTTGGTGGACACCAGGGTAGTATTCACCAGTGCCATCTCACTCGTCCTTTAGAGAGAAGGTGGTGGCTTAATCAAGACAGTGACAGGCCCAGCCAAGGTGACAGGAGTGAGGTGGAGGGGAGCAAAACTCAGGGGTCCTGCACCCACCTTCATGCTGCCCTGAAGCCTGCTTGAACAGCCTTCCCATGAGAGCACTTCCAACCCAGAGTGCAGCTGCCACAGCGCCTGGCTCTGTTCCTCATGAAGTGGAACGCACAGATGGGGCTAGCCCACCACTAAGCAGTAAGTTCCAGGCAGTGCACAAAGGTACAAACTTCCCCTGACTTCTTAGCCCCAGCTCTCTGTTACACCACAAACACACATATCCACAACACATACTCACAAACCTACAGGCATACACATAACATATACAAGATACACACATTACACAAACAGCACACTCACAGACACAAACACAAACACAAATACACAGACACATTCACATGCAAACTCCACACAACACACACACACAACTCTCACATATACTCACAAACACAACACATACATACACACATGTAAATGTACATATTCAACACATACAAACAATACACACATATGTACTCACATACACACAAACATAACACGTGCAAACATACATACACCCAAACACAAACACACAACACACAAACACACAAATATACATATACAACACACACACACCCCACACACCCTCAGACTTACCACCTTGCCGGCTCTTGGACAAGAGGAATGGCCAGGTTTCCTGTCTCCTGGAGCCATGTGCTCTCTGGAATTCTTTGTTTCTCCTTTCAGGGCGGACACATTGTAGGCTTTTGGGGGTGTTGAATAAAGAAAGTAGAAGAAAGCATCCCAGGCATAACACAGAGAGTTCATTGCTTATATTTTTCTTCAAAATGTGATCTGAAAGATCAAGTCAAGAGCTGCCCTGAATGAGCAGCTGTCCCTGTGAGATGAAGGAAACAGGAAATGTGTAAGAAGGCCCCACAACCTCCTGATTCAGAAAGCCACGTGCTTACATTTTGTTTGCAATCTTGTTATATAACCAGGAAAAACAAGAATGTGAGTATCATTTTTATTTTTATCCTAAACTAAGACAACTAGAACTCAGAGGCTTAAAATAAAGCACAGATCCTTCAGAAAATTTTGTGCCAGGCGAATGATCTCCTGCCTTTTTTTTACTGATCTCCTCCTGTTTTTCGAGAATTACCCACTTCCTACATAGATGCCTTCCCTTTTGTGACAGACATTCATTGTCTCTTTTCTTCCCTGTCTCCTCTTTTCTTTAAGAACCAGGCCTTTGGACTTGAACGGAAGCATCAGCTCTTCCTGAGTCCTGAGCTGCACGTCTTCAGATTGAGCCGCGCCAGGAGCTCTCCAGGGTCTCTAGTTTGCCGACTGTAGAGGGTGGGACCTGTCACCTCCACAAGCAAATGAGCCAATTCCTTATAATATATTGTGTGAACCAACTGTTTATAATAAATCTCTCCCTCTCTCTCTCTCTTGCAAAGGCATTCTTATGCTTTTGTGCTCTTATGAATTCTGTTTCTCCTTCTGGGGCTGACACACTATAGGCTTTTGGGGGCCTTGAATGGAATGGAAGATGTTGAAGAAAGCATCCCATGCATATGAACATACAGAGGACATTGCAACCATTATACACACACACACGCACACATATATATATACACCCTAGTTAGGGTAGGCTTAGACTGAGCCATTGCTGATAGTCTTCTAGGTCCAAAGATCTAGACATTAATTTCCTATTAAAGAGAAATGCCAGGTATTCAGCAGCAGCAGCATTGTCACAATGCAGGATATAGAGGCACTACTAAGAAAAGGCCAGTGCCTTCCCACAGATGTTTATGTGGACAATCTGATATTGCTGATGACAGGTGCAATGCTGTACAGCTGATCTCTAGAGCTCATCCATCTGGCTTAACTGAAACTTTGTGCCCATTGGTTAGTCATGCTGCTATGTTTCCTCCTTCCCCCAGCCTCTGGCAACCGCCTTTCCATTCATTAAGTCTATGAATTTGGCTAGTCATGCATAAAAAGAATCATGCAGTTTTTGTCTTTCTGTGACTGCTTTATTTCACTTAGCACCAAATCCTCAAGGTTCACCCATGTTGCATATTGCAGAATTTCCCTCTTTTTTATGCCTGAATAGTGTTCCATTGTAGGTAGATACCACATTTTCTTTATCCATTCATCTCTTGATGGACATTCAGGTTGCTTCCACAGGCTATAGAGAATAGTGCTGCAGTGAACATGGAAATGCTAATATCTCTCTGAGATCCTGATTTCAATGTTTTGGATAAATGCCTAGAGGTAGAATTGCTAGATCATTTAGTACTTGTATTTTTAATTCTTTGAGGCACTTCCAAACTGTTTTGTGGGTAGATCTCATCCTAAGTGTTCCTACCAGTGGGTAAAATTGTAATTTATCCAGAATATCTTGCCTGGCTTTAGTACATCTGCATATCAACAGGCACTCAAGGGTGGAGAGAAGTATGGCTTTAGTGCATTTGCATCATTCCTCAGAAGTGGGGAGAAGTTCATCTCCATATCAGTGGGTAATTACCTGGGCAAGGAGGGCTTATCTGTACTGGAGAGGAGAGGGGAGGGTTGGTTTTTGCTTCTGCTGGAGCAGGAAAGCGAGATGGCCCTGGGCTGCAGTTTGTGAGCAATAAATGGATTTTAAACTTTATTTTTCCCTTTGACTGATTTCAGTTTTTAGAGGTATTTTTCTCTGGGAAACTTCCTTTCCCCAGCGGTAGTTGACAGGATTCCTCTGAACCCGAAATCTGTCATAATGGGTGTGACCTTTGGGAGGGCTGCCCCTAGAAATGATGGAGAGAAGTGGCACTCATGCTAAGAGACATGTGTCTACACTCATGTGGTCATGGAGGCACCACCACCGCTGCTGGCAGCACCGACCCCGGCCCATGGCCCAAGCCTAAGGCTACTGCTTCTGCCACTTCTGCTGCTTCTGCTTCCAGCTGGAGTCTGGTCACAACTGTGGAGGTCCAGGTCACCTTGACAGAGAAGCAACTGGCTGCTGTGTACCATGCCTTGCTGGCTACAGAGCCCATCGGCGGAACAGCTCCAACCAAGGTAATAACCACCTAGCCCATCATGGGGTGGGTGAGGGACTGGACCCAAAGACCAAGGAGTGGTGTGTCACAGACACCTACTGTACATCATGTGACTGGCCATTTGCCTTTGGCATACCCATGGAATGGTGGAGCAGACGCATTGGCCCAGGTGCACTGGCTAGAAGGAAAGCCTGCCTCTGATGTGGCCCAATGGCTACATCAGTGTTTGTTGCATGTGGGGCAAATGACAATGTGGGCTGTAGCCCGTTGGTGGGGCTTGCCATTGACCTTTGAAGAAGTCACCCTATCCTGGAAGGAGTGCCCTGCACGTTGTGCAGATCAGCAAATCAAAAAGAGGAGCCTAACTTAACCTCTCAAAGCTTTGGTTTCCTCATCTGTAGAATGGACAATCTGTTACCTAATGGATGTTCATATAAAGTGGTTTTTATTTTTATGAGTGATACCAAGGGTTTTAGCTTTAAATTTTTCTGAAAAGATTGATTTGTTGTTGTTTAAGCTAATTCCTGATCAAAATTTCAACAAGAAGGCATT
The DNA here is from genome assembly GCA_032199065.1 of Smutsia gigantea. Taxonomy (NCBI): domain Eukaryota; kingdom Metazoa; phylum Chordata; class Mammalia; order Pholidota; family Manidae; genus Smutsia; species Smutsia gigantea. Next base: position 33,814 of record JAVSCE010007591.1, read on the forward strand.
AGGAAACTTTTGGAGGCGATGGATGTGTTTATTACCTTGACTGTGGTGATGATAATCAGGGGTGTATGCCTGTGTCCAAACCCATCAACTTGTGTACATTAAATATGTACATTTTTTGGTTTATCAATTATATGTCAATAAAGCTGTAGAAACACTTCCTACAAAAAAAAAAAGAGGAGCCTAGAGGGTCTTTGTGCAGCTTATGGCCAGTTGCCAGTGATTGAGAGTGATCAAGGCACCCACTTTATTGGACATGCATTGCAAGGATGGGTGAAGCAATTAGGAATAAAATGGACGTGGCCTTGGACATTTCAACACATGGATCAGCGATGGCTGGCTCTTCTGACACCTTGGGGAAAAGGCCTGGAAGCTGGCCTCCTGTGTATGCCTGGAATAGCAAAGTGGCCCCCCCAAATCACAGTTATTTGCTTCTACAGTCCTTGTGTCCTGGCTGGGCCCCCCTGGCTGCAGCTGCCACGTGATGGCTGGAATGGATGAGCTTTGGACTTAATCTGCATGGGACTTTGAACCTAGCTGAATCCTCTGGCTTGAGAATTATCATGATTGTATTGTTGTTGTCAAGAAAAAAATTGCTTAAAGAGAGGCTTTACTTTGTCTCATGTTTGGTAAAAGTTTTGTGAGTAATCTAGCATGGTTGTTAGGAATGAAAAAACAAGTGTTGAAACATATTTTGTGCTTAGTGAGAGATTGTGCTGTAAAGTACATTTACTTAATCTGCATAGGCTGAATCCTCTGGCTTGAAGATTATCATGATTTTATTGCTGTTGCTATTGTATGTCATTAGTTTGGTCAGAAGAGGGGGAACAAGTAAATTGTAAGGTGAGATTTCTGGAGGGGTGGCCTGTGGGTTAAATTGTAATTTATCCAGAATATCTCCCCTGGCTTTAGTATATCTGCATATCAATAGGCGTTCAGAGATGGAAAGAAGTATGGCTTTAGTGCATTTGCATCATTCCTCAGGGGTGGGGAGAAGTTCATCTCCATATCAATGGGTAATTACCTGGGCAAGGAGGGTTTATCTGTACCCAAGAGGTGAGGGGGAGGACCAACTTTTGCTTCTGCTGGAGCAGGAAAGAGAGACGGCCCAGGACTGCAGTTTGTGAGCAATAAACGGATTTTAAACTTTATTTCTCCTTTTGACTGATTTAGGTTTTTAGAGGTATTTTGCCCTGGGATTTCCTTTCCCTGGACTCACATTACCACAATAAAATAAAATTTAAAAAAACATAATGTAATAGTTTTGTCAATGTCCATAGAACCATAGGACTGAAAGACAGATCAAAATACTATATAAGAGAAAATAACAAAATGGGAAAACCTAACACATCAACAGGGCAAACTGCCACCCTAATAATGAAGAAGGAAAGAAGTAAGCAAGTCATGTGTGCACACGTATATACACATGCATCTGTGTGTGTGTGTGTGTGCGTGTGTGTGTACATGTATATGTATATGATATGAATACATTAAATGGAACCCAACTCACAGGAGAACATAGCTCAAAGAAGAGAACATCCTCGCAAGTGCTTTACACTATGAAACACTACAATAAGAACACAAACTCAAGTTCTCCCCAGGAAAACTACCTGCACTGATACTTTTCCTTCAGTTTGAAGACAAGTATGTTTGCTCCCTCTGACACCCCTGACCACAAGAAGCTCAGATTGGCTAGAATAATGGAAGATACATTTTGCATTCTATTTAAGAAAAAGAAAATATTTCCCAGTAATTAGATTGGTGCTTCAATTTTTCCCGGGTGAAACCTTTTCTTCCATGTAATAGCTGTGCTACTGAGATTTCCAGAGTCAATTAATTTGGGCTATACATTTTTGGCTTTTCATTTTTAAAACATTTTTTTAGCATTTTACTTTATTTTCCAGCTCTATTGAGATACAATTGACAAAAACCATACATATTTAAGGCGTACAACCTGATGATTTGATACAAGCATATACTGTGAAATATTCCCCACAATCAAGTTAATTAATATATCCACCACCTTACATAGTTACCATTTTCTTTTCTTTCCTTTTTGTGGTGAGAACACTGTTGCTGGGCATTTACACTGTTTCCAAGTTTTTGCTATTTATAATAACCATTATAAATATTATGGATATTACCTTTTGTTGAACACAAGTGCACCTTTCTGTTGGGTGTGTATCTAAAGGTAGAATGGCTGGATATTCACTGTGTAATATTCAGGTGTCCTGGATACCTGAGTATATAAAAATACAAATATGTGATATATAAATACAGAGTTATATATATAATATATTTTAACTGAATATATATGAACACAAAGTTTCCCAAACTGAGTATTTATAAACATATAGAGTTTTCCAAGCTGAATATATATAAACACAGTTTTCCAAATTGGATATATAAACACAAAGAGTTTTCCAAAGTGGTTCTCCCAACTGTCACTTTCACTAAACATTATGTGAGGGTTCTGTTTGCCCCATATCCTTAGACGTTTCATGAAGCTTTCTTTATACAGATTTTTTACACAATTTTGGAGTTTAATCTTGGGCATTTTTCTTTTTGTTATTTTAAAAATCAGATGTTATATCTAATTGGCTATTGTTTGTTTGTCAGTCAATTTTTATGGTTCTTATCTAGTTTTGTACCAATCAAATTAATAAATTCTCTTATTTTTAGTAGTTTATCAACGTACTCTCTTGATTTTCCCAGATACATAATCATGACATCTACAAACAATGTCTACATCCACCTTTAGATTTTTTATGCATGCAATTTTTTTTTGTCTTTTATGATTTTAATGTATATTTCCTCCAGAAAAACATTTAAAATAGGTTAAACCTCCAATCCTCCATTAAATCTCCAAAATGTTTATTGAAATCTTTTTGTTACTCCCTGAGAAACTTTTTGTTCCCGCTTTTCACAGCAGTTCCAGAGAAAAGAGATGGGATGAAGCCTTCAAGTAACTGTTAAGAAGTCTCACGGCCAGGGCACAGAGGAGAAAGAGACTGTCATAAAGTGAGGAGAAATAGGCCGGAAGTGAACATATCATTTCTGTCACAAAAAGTGGGGAGAGAGAGGAAAAGCTAAAAAGAAAAAGAAATTGGGATGATCACAGTCCAGGGACAGAGACCCACCAGGAGGGTGATATTTACTGAAAATCCTGCTTCCAGCCTTCACTCCTGTCATCACATGGAAGGGCTCCAGGATAAAAGTCGTGAATTAAAATGGAAGGAGCTACAAGGCCCAACTCCAGGGAAGAAGGGTTCTCAGGGAAACCTTTCTCACTTTGCAGCCTTCCTTTCAGAAGGAGGTCCTCTAGGCCTAATCACTGAAAGAGAATCAAATTCCAGAGAACTGGTGACTCTCCAGGAGTCGGTGAGGTTGACAAGAAAAGACTAGAACCTGGTCCACGGACTTCTTGTCCAGATCCAGCACAGCACAGCAAGGGCGCTGGTCCCTCAAAGAATGAGACATGGGCTGGGGGTCATATCTACCTCTGGGGGGGGCAGCTCTTCTGAAGAAGCAATATGACCTGTAAACGCAGCTGAATCTAAGTTGCTGTGGGCCTCTAGGTCACTCCATTATGTTTTGGTCTGTGGTTTTCTTACATTTCAATGGCATTTGATGGCACTGCCTTTCAACAGAGTGGCTGCTGCCCTCTACGGAACTAAGAGACCTTTGGAAAAATCATCCTATAAAAGCCTTCTGACAACCCTGCAATGTTAGTTTTACTGTTAGTTTTATTTTCATAGCAGAGGGAACTGAATCTCAAGCATAAGCCTTTTTCACTTTGCAGCCTTCCTTTTAGCTGGAAGTCCTCTAGGTCTTCTAAGAACCACTTGAGAAAGTTCTAAAATGATCATTTTGCTGACTATGCCTCCCACTCTTGGCTTCCCAATTTGGAAGAGAGAGGAAAAAAGACCTGAGCAATGTGGAACCTCCTCGTTGCTTTTGCTGATTGCAGGCTTGCCATCAGCTCATGATTCTGGAAAGAGTGTGACTGTCTCCCTGCCCTCCCCTGGTCTGTCTCTGACGTGATGTAAACTGAAATGCAGAATCGTGGGCCTGGGAAGGAAAGGAGAACAGGCTGCCGTGGTTCCGAGGGAGTGTGGTAGTCAGACCGACTCTGAACTGGATCCCTCTCGCCCAATTACCTATTAGCAAAGTGACTTTGAGCTAATTTCTCAGCATTTTTGAGCCATGGCTTCCTTACCTATAAAATTAGAAAAATAATTATACCTTCACTCTAGAGTATTTATAAGGAGTAAACATACCTATGAAACATACCTATCAGAGTATCTGGAATACAGTATATACTCAGTAGTGGTTACAAAGACATGCATATAATCTTAAACCTTTTAATATGGACCATTTCAGGCATTTATGGAAGAGAGCATAACAAACCCCCATATATCTGTCCCCAAGCTCCCAAAATGATCAACTCTGGGCCATTCATGTTTCATGTATATCCCAACCCACTACCCATCCTACCCCTGGATTATTTTGAGGCAAATACTAAACATCATATAATTTCATCTGTAAATATTTTAGTATGTATATTTAAAAGATAAAAATCATCTTTAAAAGACATAGCCACAATACCAAAGATATATAAATCTTTAACTGTATCAAATGTCCTGTCAACAGTGTTTAGATTTCATGGATTATCTCATAATTTATTTACAGTTTATTTTGTTTGCATAAGGGTGTAAAAAAAAAAACCAGAAAGTCCAGTGAAGTGATCCAGGTCATTTTATGCATTTCCTGCCCTGAACTTTGAATCAGTCATTTCTCCAAGAGTCCCTGGTTTCTTCCGGCAGGAAGCGGTGTTGATGAGCCCAGTCTGGGCATGTCTAATGAGCCCGTTAAAGGCACTCCTTATTTCTGTTACACTGTTCTTCTTCACAGGCATGTCTTCTTGGCTCTTTCTTAGGATGTCCCTCTCTCTGCTTACATCGCCCAGCTGTTCTTGCATGCTGTTTACTTCATCCGTCAGAGCCCTTGGGATATTAGTCAGAGTTGGAGATTCCTGGTCTGATAATTCCAACATCCTTCCCACATTGGGTTCTGATGCTTGCTGTCTCTTCAAAGTATGCTTTTTGCCTTTAGTAGGCCTTACAGTGTTTCCTTGATAGCCAGATATGATGTACTACCAGATAAAAGGAGCTGCTACAAAAACTAAGCCTTTAGCAGTGTGATGGCAGGGTGTGGGGAAGAAGTGTTCTGCAGTCCTAGGCTTACGGCTCCGTGTCAGTCAGCCTGTGCCTCTGGACCGCAAACTTCACATGTGGCTCTCAATTTTTGTCTCCCCCTCTTCACTGGGACAGGGTGGCTCCAGGGGGTTGAGCTGGGCATTTCCCTTCTGCTATAGGGAAGGCTTAGGGCTGACTCGAGTTGGGTATTTCCTTCCCCTGGGTCACTTAGGCTGTCATAAAACCCCAGCAGGTCCACTCTGGTTAACTAGTTCCTCCTGAGGACAGGCCTTGTTGAGGAGAACAGAGCGCTCTGGCAAATTTCAGAATGGTTCCTTTTCTCCTCCCCAGGCTGGAAGCACCAGGGGATTTCTTTCCTGATAGACTGAAAACTTGGGTGATCTCCTAGATGTAAAACTCACCAAAGTGTGGGAGAGCCACTCCCATGACTAGGTCTCCTACAGATGACTGACCCTTGGAGTTGTTCACACGGGGCCTCCCGCAGCTGGTCATCACCATTCGGGACTTCCTACCCGGCCCCGACTCCCGTGGTGTACTCTGCTCTAGCAAGCGTGACACCCAGTATTTGTCTGTCTGGCTCTGCACCCTGGCATCAGCCGTGTGCCCTGTTCGTGTTCTCATGGGGATCTCTTAGGGATCCAAGAAGAGCTGTTGATTTTTCAGTCTGTTCAGCCTTTTGCTGGCTATTGGAATGGAATGGTGACTTCTGAGCTCCTTACATGTGGAATTGGAAACTGTAGGTCGAATTCACCAGTTTTATTCCATATGGCATTTGTATTTTGAGTTAAATTTAGGAAAGTTTTCCTTACTCAGGTTTTGAAAGAATTTGCCTGTTCTCTTCTAATGTCATATGATTTCATTTTTTAATAAATTTTTTAATTAAATATGGTTTCTATACAATACTGTATTGGTTTCAGATGAACAACTTAGTGATTCATCAATTATAAACATTGTTAAATGCTCACATGGTAGATATAGTTACCATCTGTTACCATACAAAGATATTACAATATTATTGGTTACATTCCCTGTGCTATATTCCTGTGACTAAATTATTTTATAATTTGAAGTTTGTACCTCTTCATCCATTTCACCTATTTCACCTGTCTTCCCACCCCCCTCCTATGGTAATCAACAGTCTGTTCTCTGTGTATATGAGTCTATTTCAGTTTTGTTTGTTTGATTCATTTGTTTTGTTTTTCAGATTCCGCATAAAGTGTAACCACATGGCATTCATCTTTCTCTGCTGACTTCCTTCACTGGCCATAATACCCTCTAGGTCCATCCATGTTGTTGCAAATGTCAGGATTTATTTTCTTTTTATGGCTATTGTAAAATAATGCTGCAACAAACATAGGGTGCATATATCTTTTCAAATTAATGATTTTTCTTCAGGTAGATTCCCAGAAGGAACTGACGGGTGTATGGTATTTCTATTTTAAGTTTCTTGAGAAACCCCCATGCTGCTTTCCATAGTGTCTGCGCTAACCTGCACTCCCACTGGCAGTGTAGGAGGGTGCCCTTTTCTCCACATCCTTGCCAACAATTGTTATTTCTTGTCTTATTGATACTAGCCATTCTGACTGGTGTGAGGTGACATCTCATTGTGGTTTTGATTTGCATTTCCCTGATGATTAGTGATGTGGAACATCTTTCCATGTGTCTGTTGGCCATCTGTATGTCTTTTTTGGAAAAATGTCTATTCAGGTCCTCTGCCCCTTTTTTAATCAGATCATTTGTTTTTTTGGTGTTTAGTTATGAGTTCCTTTTTTTTAGTATCATTAATATGCAATTACATGAGCAACATTATGATTACTAGATCCCCCCCCCCATTATCAAGTCCCTACCACATACCCCAATGCAGCCACTGTCCATCAGCGTAGTAAGATACTATCGAATCACTACTTATCTTCTCTGTGTTGTACAACCCTCCCCGTGCCCCCCCCACTACATTATGTGTGCTAATGTAATACCCCTTTTTCTCCTTCTCCCTCCCTTCCCCCCCCCCACCCCCACAGTCCCTTTCCCTTTGGCAACTGTTAGTCCATTCTTGGGTTCTGTGAGTCTGCTTCTGTTTTGTTCCTTCAGTTTTTGCTTTGTTCTTATGCTCCACAGATGAGTGAAATCATTTGATATTTGCCTTTCCCTGCCTGGCTTATTTCACTGAGTATAATACCCTCTAGCTCCATCCATGTTGCTGCAAATGGTAGGATTTGTTTTCTTCTTATGGCTGAATAATATTCCATTGTGTATATGTACCATCTCTTCTTTATCCATTCATCTACTGATGGACACTTAGGTTGCTTCCATTTCTTGGCTATTGTAAATAGTGCTGCGATAAACATAGGGATGCATCTGTCTTTTTCAAATTGGGCTCCTGCATTCTTAGGGTAAATTCCTAGGAGTGGAATTCCTGGGTCAAATGGTATTTCTATTTTGAGTTTTTCAAGTAACCTCCATACTGCTTTCCACAATGGTTGAACTAGTTTACATTCCCACCAGCAGTGTAGGAGGGTTCCCCTTTCTCCACATCCTCGCCAACATTTGTTGTTCCTATTCTTTTCTATGTTGGCCATCCTAACTGGTGTGAGGTGATATCTCACTGTGGTTTTAATTTGCATTTCCCTGATAATTAGCGATGTGGAGCATCTTTTCATGTGAGGTTATGAGTTCTTTATACATTTTGAATATTAGCCCCTTATCAGATATATCATTTGCAAATATATTCTCCAGTACAGTAGTTTGCCTTTTTGTTTTGTTCATGGCTCCCTTCACTGGCAGCTTTTCAGTTTGATATAGTCCCACTTGTTTATTTTTGCTTTTGTTTCCCTTGCCTGGGGAGACATATCCAGAAAATAACTTCTAATGTTGATGTTCAAGAATTAACTGCCTATATTTTCTTCTAGGAGTTTTGTGGTTTCAGGTCTTATATTTAGGTCTTTAATCTATTTTGAATTTATTTTTGTGGATGGTGTAAGATAGTGATCCAGCTTCATCTTTTTGAATGTAGCTGTCCAGTTTTCCCAAAAGTATTTATTAAAGAGACTGTCTTTTCCCCAGTGTATATTCTTGCCTCCTTTGTCATAGATTAAGTGACCATACAGGCTGGGTTTATTTCTGGGCTCTCTGTTCTGTCCCATTGGTCTATGTCTGTTTTTGTGTCAGTGCTATACTGTTCTGATTACTGTAGCTTTATAGTACAGTTTGAAACCAGGGAGCATGATACCTCCAGCTTTGTTCTTCTTTATCAGGATTGCTTTGGCTATTCTGGGTCTTTTGTGGTTCCATATGAATTTTAGAATTATTTGCTCTAGTTCAGTGAAAAATGTCAATGGAGCCCTTCAACTGATTTCTCTAGTATATCTTCCATGGTCATTGGTCTATTTCAATTTTATATCTCCACTGGGGTCAATATTGCTAAGTTGTATTTACCTATATGTAATTTAAAATTTGGATATTGGCTGATCTATTCTCTCACCCAATATAGGATATGCTAAAATATTGAGCTGGAAGAACATTAAACTCACTTCAAACACTTTATGTTACTATAAGGAACCCATTATTATTTCTAAATATTGGAGTATTTTTTAAATAATGACATCAAATTTATCTTCCTTTTCCTGTGCAGCTTGAGAAAATAAGAAAATAACTCTGCTCTGTATACCATATACAAATTTAAAGACAGCTTTCACATCTCTCACAAAATGGCTTTTTCTTTCCACGATGAGTCGCCATGTGTGGGTCAGCCACATAAAATGAGATACACTTGTGCTGTCTCCTCCCTCCTAGTCAGAGACTGCCTTCTATGTTGCTAATGCTTCTTATGAACACTCTTTCATAGGATAGAGTGCCATTTGCTTCCACCAGGAAACCTCAGATTGAATATCTCAAAAAACCAAACTTGGATCTGTTCCAAAACAAAATATATATTACACAAATGGAAAAAAAAAATAGTAAAAAAACCCAAACAGATTTTGGAAGTGGAAACACTGCTTTCAACCCAGGAACAGAAGAGAGGAATGCAATGGAAACTAGAAGAAGAAGATACTGGAGAGAGTGCCCTAAATGAAATCAAACTTCCCCTGGCTGAGAAGACCTGGGCTGATTCATGTATTCAGGCAGGTAAGAAATTAAGAGGGCTTGGGCATGGTTTCAACTCTATCTAAATAAACTTTTTCCTTTTATTTATAAACCATAGTTAAGTTGCCTACAATCCAGATAGGAATATGGCTGACCCCAAGGACAACACCCTGAGGATTGTTCTGGTAGGGAAAACTCGAAGTGGGAAAAGCGCAACAGCAAACACCATCCTTGGGAAAGAAGTATTTCCTTCTAGAATTGCTGCCCAAGCTGTTACCAAGCACTGTCAAAAAGCATCGCGGGAGTGGAAGGGGAGGAACCTTCTTGTTGTCGACACCCCAGGGCTCTTTGACACCAAGGAGACCCTGAAAACCACATGTAAGGAAATCAGCCAGTGTGTCATCTCCTCCTGCCCCGGGCCTCACGCCATCATCATGGTTCTGCAGCTGGGCCGCTACACGCCAGAAGAGCAGAAAACCGTGGCATTGATCAAGAGTGTCTTTGGCAGGCCAGCCATGAAGCACATGATCATCTTGTTCACTCGCAAAGATGATTTGGGGGATCAGAGCCTAAGTGACTTTATAGCAGGTGGGGATGTGAAGCTAAGAAGCCTCCTCAAGGAGTGTGGGAACCGCTTCTGTGCCTTCAGCAACAGAGCAGGGGACGCTGAGAAGGAAGCCCAAGTGCAGGAGCTGGTGGAGCTGATAGACGAAATGGTGCAGAGCAACAGAGGGGCTTACTTTTCTGACGCCATCTACAAGCACGTGGAGGAGAGGCTGAAACGCCAGGCTGAAGACTTGAAGAAAATCTATGCTGAACAATCAGAAGAGGGAAGTCACAGAGTGGAAGAGGAGTGTCCTCAGGCGTGCAAGAAAAGTATGCCGGGAAAAGAGGAGAAAATAGATCGCTAAACATGAAGCATGATGAAAAGCTAAGACATGTAAGGGAGGAGGCCGAGAAGAACATCTTTAGCCAAATTGTTGGTAGAATTAAGAAGTTGCTTTTAAAACTATGCCATTTGTTCATGTCCTGCTGATAGGAATATATAATTGTTACAACCATTTCAGAAAACAATTTGGCAACTTCCTACAAAGTTAAACATGTACAACTGAGCAATCCTGCTCTTACATATTTATCCCACAGAAGTTATATATAATATATATAATAAATATGTTATTTTCATATATAAATATATATGTATATATACTTATACATAAATGTTCATAACACTTGTGTCCATAGTAGCCCCAGAGTGAAAACAACCTAAATTTCTAACACCGGGTGAATGGACAAATGATGCTGTAGTCAGACACTGGAATACTACTCTGCAATAAAAATGAACTATTGAGACACTCAACAACATGAATGAATCTCAAAATAATTATGCTGAGTAAAAGAAGCCAGAGGATACATGTTGTATGATTTATGGGCCTTGGTTTATATGCTACACTAAGATAGGCAAAACTCACCAACAGTCATAGAAACCGTAGCAGTGCTTTTCTGGCAGCAATGTGGCATTGGGGCACCAGGAAACTGTTCTGGGTAGATGGAAAGGTTCTATCTCCTAAGTGGGTAGTAGTTACATGGGTATACACTTTTATCAAAAGTCATCAACCTGTGTGCTTAAAATATTTGGATTGTATTATATGTAAATTACATCTCAGTAAAGTTGATTTTTTTTCACTTAAAAAAAAAATAAAAGTATGTCATTTCTTCAAGAAGTCTTTTTTTTTCTCGATTTACCATGATTTGGTAAGAATCACCCCAGCTCCCGCCCTACTCTTGTCCATGCCTGCCCGCCTGCACACACACCAACACATTTAAGAGATTATAAAATCCCTGTGTTTGAGCAGTAATTCACTGCACATGGTTTAAAGACTGCAAGGGGTGTCTGGAATTTCTGGACCAAAGAGAAGCGTGTCCTCTATGTACACACCACAGTGCATCATGCGACCCCTCGTGCGCATTTTATAACTGGCAGTGTGGCATCAGATTCCTCCAGCAGCATCGTTTTGTGGTTTGTGGAGATCTGCAGATGGATCGAGTCTCTTGTTTTGCTAACTTAAAATTCCCCTGACTTTAAGTTAAATGGCTTCTGGGCAGATATGCCCTGCCCCCTGCAGAAGCAGCCTGTACCCACCTCCTCGGTCCTTCCCTTGCCCTGCCAGGCCGACCTGGTAGGCCCACACCAGTGGGTCCCTTGCCCGCTGACTTTTACCTGTGTCCCTCCATGGGGAGGCCAAGGAGACCTGTGGGACCAGGGGGATCAGACTCAGCTGTTTTACCTCCATCATCCGTCTCTGCCTGGCGGTGGCTGACTAGCTGTTCCCCTCCCCCAGAGGTCCAGCCGCAGACACCAGCAGCTCTCACAGCGAGATGGCACCAGCGGAGGAGCCTTTCCATGCCAAGCCCGTCGGGTGCCTGCAGTTTCCAGGGATCACGACTTGATCTGCAGACGAATTTTATTTTTCAAAAATGCTCCATTCTTGGTAACTACGCTAAATAGACAAGCTGTAAGAAGCAGCCATGACATTTTCATAGACTAATTTTCTTTAGGGTTGCTAACTCCAAAGGCAGTGATACTGGAAGAGTTCTAGGCATATTGTGAAAAGGAGAGAGTGTTGGAATGAGCACCCTAGTTCAGAAGGGGCAAATCTGAGCAAGAGCAATAATTTGACTCTCCAAAAAAGGGTGTTAAAATAACTGTTGAATATGGATGCATATTCTCTGTTTTGTTCTTAAAATACTGATCTTGTTTACAATAAATAGGTCTATACTTGTGGAAAATTTTAAAGGAATCAAATATTGAAAGGATGTAATTTGGGAAACAGCAGGAAAGTATTTCTTCCCATGGGGATAGCAATGCCATTGCTTTCCTTGGCATCTGAAGTTCTACAGCTTTATTTATCTTCATTATCCATTCATCTGTATTTTCAATCTATTGGAATAGTTTTTCATAGAATTTGCTTTAAAACGCGAAATGTCCTTTGAATATAGAGTTATATTTCTGTTTTTTTATGCCTAGCATTTTACTGTGTTCATTCTTTTCTATTTTGATCAGTATTAGCAGAACATTATTAAGGGTGTCCACGGGCAAAAACTTGTAAAGTGAGGTAGGCTGTTCTTGAGCGTGGATCCTCTTCTTTGGACCACCCAACGGCATCCATGCCCCGTCCCCCTACCCCACAGTCTAGCCAGTGCTACCCTTTCTCGGGTGCATGGCCCCTGGACCTCCTCTCACTGCCTCAGTCCCGGGGCCTCTTGAACGGAGGTCCCTTCTTGTCCTCAGCATCTAAATTGTTCTGACCAAAGGACAGGCTCTCTGTCTTCCGTTTGTCAGAAAGGCAACCTCAGGTGTGCTAAGACGATGCCCACAGGGTTCTATCCCCTCGTTCTTTGGGAGCCAAGATACTCACAAGCTTGTGAGCTCTGGGCCTTAGAGGGTGGGGTGCAGGAGCTGTGGCACTGTCATCAGGAAAGAGAAACCAGACATGCTTGAGAGTTGCCCAAGGGCGGTTCTGGTCACAGGCTAAGAGTGGGGAGTTCCCATCCCAAAGCCACAGGACACATTCTATGATGTCCTGTTCCATCATCAATGCATCTACTTCCTAAAAATGTGTAATTATGTAAAACCCCTTCTAATTTGGATTGCTTTCTCTGGGGTTCGGAATCCACACATTACTGTGCTGTACAACGTGATGATAATGGTAACGAATAGTGACTATGTCACCATCACCTTCATCTTCTTCCTGCTTCTCCTCAATGAAGCAATTCATGTTTTTTGAAAATTACCTCCATTGTTTTAATTGTTCTTCCAAAATCCCTGTGATATGGTCCAAACAGATATTAAAATTTCTTTCAAGATATTAGGAAACTGAGGTTCAAATGATGTATTAAGATCACAGTTAGTTACAGCCAGGCTTCTATTTTTTCATGTTCTCAATTCTCCAGAAAGAAAAAAAAAACTGTTATTCTAAATAATTTTCGCAACATTCTAAATAAATTTTGCAATTGAACCTAAGGCCAGGAAACAAAATGACATTGATAAGCTGGAACCCTGCACTAAAACCAGCTGCATAATTATTTTGAGAATTCTTAAATGATAGTTCTTCCAAATACACATTTTAGAAGAATAGACTGGAAGTGTTCTAGTCAGATAACTTCAGTAGAATATTATCTGGAACTTAGAGCTGAGCTAAAATACAGACCAATGGGTCAAAATAGCTGTCTCACACACACACACATACACACACACAGAATTCCCCAGTAACTCAGGCTTTATTAGCAGAGGTCAGGGGTCTGACAGGAAATAATACTTCCACCTCTGAATGCATTGACCAGACGACATGTAGAGCCCTACAGACAATTCCAGACACTAGATTTTGGATGGTATTGACAATCTGGAGTGTTCAGGGGTGCATAGCAAAGATTACTAAAGAAGTGTGTAAAGTAATTTTACGGAAAGTAGTAAAGGAGCTGAATAAAAGCTTAAAGAAGACACTTGGTGATTAGGCAGATGTGAAGAAATTTGCTGTCTGTTGATCTGCAAAGCAGAAAACAGACAGATGGGCACATATTTCAGGATTTCTTCACCATAAATGAAAAACCTAAATAAGGTGTACAAAAATGCCAGAAGATACCATCAGTGAGAGAAAATTAGAATTTTGTAACAGAGACGCTACAAAGCCTGATGGTTTTAACCGTGTGTAAAAAGAGGTTAGAGCTTGTGTAGAGAGTAATCATAAATGGTTCTGATATACTTCCCATTTTACTGGTTTATAATTCCAAGGCCAGCTAGACAGTAAGTCATCTTCAGTACCAGGGTGATATGGCAATTTATGTGGGGTTCCAGAGCCAAATTTTCTAATCTGCCCCCTTCACTGCCTCAGGGCTTACATTTCTCTTAGGAGTCACTCTTTTAGGGTTTATTAATTATGGCTCCATAAACACGCTCTTCTGGCACAGACATGGTTGTGGGGGCGGGGGGGGCAGTGCAGGTCTGCGGGGGAGGGCGCCGGGGGTGGGGGGAGCTTGGCTCTGAGATGGAGGGTCTCCCTCGCACTCTGCCCTGAGGAGCCCATCCAGGGCGAGCTCCCCAACTCCCATTCAGCCCTGCTACGTTGGGCTGAGGGTTGGGCAGTGAGATGTGGAGAGGGGGAGATTGTGCGGGACAGCCCCCCAAGAGGAGAAAGAGTCCGTTTTTCCGTCTTGCCGTGGTAGTCGCCCACTGTGCGCTGTGTCATTTCACGAGGATCAAATGGGAAATGAAAAGGGCGAATAACGTTTTTAAATGGCTGGACAGAACAGGAATAAAAACAAACCCATACCAAAGAAACAGTCATTTCCCACACTGTGGGTAAGCAGTAATCTCCCAGAGACTTGACCGACAGATTTCCACACAAATTCTTAACACGCACCGTGGATGGCGCGCATTTCCCAAACTGGGCCCACGGGGTCCTCCGCTCGGCCCCAGGCACAGCAAGGGCCGAAAACCTTGGTCCAAAGAAGAGGTCATTTTGCTTGTTTACAAGAGAGTCAAAACTTCTCGGTGCTGTGTCTGCTCTGAAAGAGACCCTGGTGTGGGTTTGGCGGCTCCAGAGACAATGTCCCTGCCTGGGCCTCGGGCCGGCACCACTGGAGGGGTCCTCGTGGAGCCAGAGCGCAGGACAGAGGTCTCCCCATGCCGCCTCTCCCCGACCCCGCTGCCCCCTGCCCTGCCCCGAGCACCCTCCCTGGTGCAGGCTGGGGGGCACGGCCCATTCTGGGAGTCTACCCTGTGCAGGGGCCACTGCACCGTGACAGGGAAGGTGAAATAGGAGGAGAGGCGGGGCAGGAGGGAGGTGAGACAGAGGCCCTGTTGCTGCGCATGAAACTCAATGTCCTCATAAAAGTCTTGTCCTCAGAATGTGAGGCGGTTCTGCACACCACAGACTTCCTAAGGACATTTGAGATGCACATGGAGAAAACTCCCTAGCAGATGACTGAAATAAAAACAAAGGTAAACAGCTCGAAAATTCCCTGAGCAGAGGAAACCAGATTAGTCACAAGCAAAGCATACTTTAGCTTATCTTGCTAGTCTAACCTGACCTGAGTCATTTCTTGCTGAACCGTCACTGCCTTGACAGCATTTAAGCTGCTTTTAACCGTGTACGGGGAGCCGCATTCCGCGTTTCGGTTAGAGCGCCCCCCGCATGTATGCGCACAATAAACTTTTACTGACGACTACTTCGGAGGTTCTATGGTTTCACTTCTATTGCTTCTGAACTTGTGACAATACCTAATGAAGGGGCACAAACCTTGCTGAGTGATGGAGATCGTGCATAAAGAAAAGATGTGAAATGGTAACGCAGGGAGCTCAAGGCTGTCGGAGCCATTGCCCAAACCCAGCCCGTGGCTCCTTTATTCGGGTCCTGTCTCCTGGGTGGACTTTGCCCCCACCAGTGACTCTGAGGAATAGCGAAGAGTCCAGGAGCCATTAAAGAGCGCAGTCTGGTTTGTGGTGAGCGGAGAAACAGCCTTGGATGCCAGGAAGGGTTGCATACACCCTGCCTCCTTGGTTACTTTGTGCCAAGAGGTGCATAAAGCTGATTTAATTTATCCCTAAATTGTTTCCAACTCAGTACTTCTCTGATGAACCTAGAAATCAAAATCCCAGGACCATCAGGCCCATACTGATATTGCCCTGACAAGTTTCTTTACTGCAAGCCTCCTGGATTTGTCACTGTTCCTCCCTGGTCTGGTCACTAGGTACAGTCTCCCATCAGTCCTCTGAACCAACCCTGCAAAATTCCAAGGGCGCTCCAACCAGCTCTTTGAGCATTGAGTCAGTCTTAATGGGTCTGCAGGCCAGGGCTTGTGCTAATGGGTGAGCAGGGCTCTCAAGTCCAAAATATCAGGAAACTTTTCATTCTACCGCGGAAAGAGGCTTAGATCATCTCCCACAACCCTCATTTCAACCATGAAACAAGTGAGGCTCTGTGCGTCTGGCCCATAGCCATAAAGCATGCAGCAGCCTCACGCCCTCAACCTTCATCCCTGACCTTGTGGCTGATGTTCTTTCTGCTCTGCTTACGGGTTAATGAGAAGCACAGGGCTGACTGTGGGGAAGCCCAGTGACACTGGGCTCACAGGGGAGGACCAGCGCCTCTGTGCTAATGGAAGGTCCTGAAATCACAAAACCCAGTCATCATGAGCACTGGGGTGTCACTCAGAGGAGGGACAGAAAAAGGCAGAGATGAGTTTAGGGGAAGGCTAGGGAAACAAAGCTCCCTGTATATTACAGTGCAGTGGAACAAGGATTTGGTGGGTCTAGATACTCCCTTTTATTAACAACGGTACAATTCTCTGGACAGAAACTCAAATTCCTGTCATCATGTGAGAATGTCTCATAGCCAGTGGATCATGCTTATGGGAAAAGGGGGCCTTGCAACCATCTCTGATCACCATAGCTTAACCCCCTGCACCCTGAAATCTCTTCCATTCCTCAGAGAAGGAAATCCTCACTTTGTCTCCAGATTAAATCAACTTCTGAAACAAAGTCCCCCACATAGATGCTAAACTCAGAAAGGATAAGACCCAAAAGTAAGAGAAGCTGGGAAAGGGCTGGGGCTGACCCCCATGATTGTGTGTGTGTGTGTGTGTGTGTGTGTGTGTGTGTGTGTAGCCGTGCACATGTGCACTCCTGCTTTGGTTGGCTTAGCCTCTGAGAGCAGCCTGGGCAGAGTCTAAAGTAGCTCCAGAAAGCCGGCGCCTCTGCTCTAGTCCTTGTGAGTGTCAGGACGCATCAGTTCTGGAGTCTGCAGGACTCCAAGCCAGGACTGAGGGGAAGGGTGCTCTGGCAGAGCAGGAGAGTTCAGGTTCCCTGGTGGGGTGGGGTAAGGAGCTAGGACCAGGACTGTTACAGAGACATTGTGCAAGAGAGAGAGAAAGGAAACGAGGTGGGAGAGGCACAGACTCACGGTGAGAGCAGGGAGAGGAAGAGGAGTTGATGTAGAGAGGGAGCTTCCCTCTTGCTCAGTTTCACTTCTTTAATTTAATCTGCACTTAAGAGATCAAAATTATGCAACTCAGATTTATCATGGATGTGTTGCTCAAGAGGCCATCATTTCTGCAGGTCATAGATCATTGGAGGATGGGTTTGGGCCCTAGATTATCACTGAGGGACTTCAGGTAACTAAATTGTGCACAGGAGGGTTTAGGGGTAGGGACCAGAGGGCAAGTTAGAAATAAATCAAACAAATAATTCGCTATAATTTCAACGGATGACATGCAAACCAAGGTCTGGTAGCAAGGTAGACCTGCAGAGCTGGTTTCCTTCATAAGATGGTGCCCATCCGAGAGCAATGGGTCACAGACGCACCAAGTGAACCTCTAGCTAATACCTGGTTTGAAGGCTTGAATCTTTTGACTCTTTTCCTGAACCATTTTGGTCAGTATTTGTCTCCTTCACCTTCTCCTTCTCTTCTGAGTGTTGTTTTCTTTGCCTAACCACTACCCCGGTGGAAAACCTTTCCTCCTGAGAGAGGGATGGTGGCTCATTGTGAGCTGCACATACACATTAGACAGAGGGAAATTTCAGTCTCTTCACATCCCACCCGCTAAAGCAGTTCTCCGCTCTCTTAAAGGACAGAGCTCCCCCAGTAGCAGCCCTGGGTCTTGTGGTTTCCTTTCACAGACTGAACCAGAAACAGTTATTATTCACTTTTGACAAAAATACCCAGAAACCAAGTTCTTCTCAAAACATAGCTGAACTCAGAAAGAACGAGAAGTGAATATGAAAAGGTCTTATGCAGGAAGTGGTTTGGAAAAGAAACAGAGGGTGGACAGGGTGCTGAGCACAGAAGAACATAGCAGGAAACAGCTCTAGTGGGTTCACCTCCAATGCCACAGCCCATGTTCCTCTCTAGCTCACTTTAACCACACTGTTTTGTTTCCACACACCAAGCGGGTGGGGAGGCAGAGGCAGTGAATGAGGACACTGAAGGTCACCCAAATGCAGAGCACAGAAAGCACAATGACGGACAAGGCTTTTGAGTCCATTCTGCACACAGCCCACAACTACATGTTATCTGTGACATGACCCCGAGTCAATCCTGGAGTGATTTTCTATTTTTTGTAAGAAAACATTCAGGATCCAAACTTGGTGACAAATCCCTGTACAGATCATCTGCCTCAATCTCCAGCCTCATTTCTGCCCAATCTGACTGCCCATCTCTAGGTTCTAGTGGCTTCCGTTGAATATCTGAGAGCTCCACGCAGTGCCTTGCCTTGAAATATGCTGGTTGTTTGGTTTTTTTTCTGGAAACACTCCTGACCCCTTTCCCTAACTTTTACTCACTCTTTAATTTCAGCTCAAACAATGTTACTTCTAAGGAATCTTTCCCCCTACCCACCCGACTAGGTTAGCTATCTCCTGCACTCCCATTGGGCCCCGGTGTTCTCCCTGCTGACATTCACTAGGTTAAAGCTTTTGTTCAGTGTCGGCCTTGCCTAAGAAAGGAGGTAGTGATGGAGAGGGGGTGATGGCAAAAATCTTATTTTCTTAAAGATAGAACCAGAAGTCCTCTGGAGTGGAAGAATCTGTTCAGAAAAAAACACTATGGTTGATACATTTGGAAGGAAAATGTGAGCCTGTAACCAGGGCATCCAGAACCAGGGTAATCACAGAGAGAATTACTCTGTTTTAGAAATGGAGAAGAGCCTGCATGAAGCAATGCAAAGATTCTAAATTAGCTATTAACAAAATCCAGCAAGACCTTAAATTATAAAGATTTGTTCTAAGTATGCAAAGGAGGTTCAATATCAGGAAATACTTTCATATGATTTAGTGTATTATAAAGCTATGGAGCTACATAACCTGATCATCTCTTTTGCTGTTGAAAGGCAATTTTGTTAAATTCAACAGCTAATAATTGGTTACTTCTTTACATACATACTTTTTTTTTTGGAGTGAAAGGGTTATACCCAACTTTATTTCCACGGTGGCAGGTCAGTCACTAAAATCCTGTTCACTCAGAGCGAGTCTGCATGCAGCAAGCCGGTCTCTGCCTCTGGGCCTCTCTGCCTGCACAGCCGTCCCGCACAGCCGTCCTCTGGACCTCTCTGCACAGTCGTCCCGCACAGGTTCTTTCCATCTGAACCTCATCTTGTTTAATAGGAAACACTGAGGTATTGCCACAAATAAGGGGCCTACTAGCCCTGTAACCATTTAACATGCTTCTAGATACTAGCTACAATAAACTAAAAGTGCATGATCATTTGGAAGGTTTTTCTATTCAAAAGAGGAGGTAAAGTTATCATTTTTAGTCCCATAAAGAACTTCTACAAATCAATACCAAAATGATTAACAACAGAATTTAAACATGACCAAAAAAATACATAAGACAGATATTCATAAAGAAAAAAGCAAAGTTCTTTAACATATGAAATATGGAGATAATGCCCATGAAAATCACACTTTTTTCACCAGATGGGCTAATAAAATCATGAGCAAGGATATGGGGAAACTAATAAAACACTGCTATATCTGATTTGGTTAAAATTTTTATTGTGGGCAATTCAGTAATCTCTATCAAAGTTACAAATAAGTGTACCAATTGTCTTTCTACTTCTAGGAATCGATTCAGGTGATCTGATGATCTATTGCTATATAACAAATAACTTGAAAACTCAGAGGCATAAAAACAATTTTATTACACTCATACTTTCATGAGTCAGGAATTCAGGCAAGAGGGTATGACTGGCCTGTGCCCCACACATGCTGGCACTTCACTGGAGACGCTTGGCTGGCCGCGGACAGCAGGATGGGCTGGACGGAGCTGTAGGCCTGCGTCCCTCCAGGTTCTTCATGTTGCCTCTGACGGGGCTGGGGGTCTAAGACGGTAACCCCACTTCTTCACCAGGGTGACAGAGCTCTTCTCCTGCTGGTTTTGATTCCCTAGTTCACATAGCACCTTCAAGTCAGGGACTTCAAGGGGTTACTGGTCAGCTTTCCGCACTGAGAGGAGAGGGATGTAAAGCAGTCACGGTGAAGGTGTGAGGGTGAGCTGACGAGGGGAAGGTGGAACATTCCATGCCTGAGGTGTGTCCGTGTCCAATTCCAGGGGTTGGGAACCACCTTTCCATCATGGTACTTGACGCTCCAGAGGAGATGACTGTGACATGCCATCTTGAAGCACAGATGCAGCAACGTGACGGAATGACACCCAGCATGGACACTGGTTCCCTTGCTCATGAACATGTCCCACTTGGTAACCTAACACTGCCAGCAATCGTGTCTTTAGTGGGGTGATCCCATTGATGTCTTTCGTATGATTTAAAACTTCTTTGTAACTCTTTTCATTTGAAATTTTAGCTATTAGTCTTTACTATTATTCCATGAAATTGACCCTTCTTAAAACTACGAGTTGAGCCAGTTCTTTAGCAGCAAGTTCTTTGCTATGGAAAGCTAACAGTTCTTCACACATTTCAATGGACAAGTCACTAAATCCAGCCTCTTTCAAAGGATTCAAGTTGGGTTTTCTGTTTGTTTGTTTGTTAGGGTTAGTTTGTTGTGTTGTGTTTCACTTTGTTTGGCTTCCACGCCGCCTTGGAAGTCAGCAGCACATCTCAGGTGTGGATCGCTGCATGCTGTTCTGTGCCAGGTCGCCCACACCTGTGCCTGAGGGACGCCCTCGTGTCTGCTCTTTGACCCCCATCTTCTCTCCACCAAACCTCTTTTAGGCAACTCTAGTCAGTACACAGGTTTTAAACTCTGTTACTTGTTTTCTTTTAATTTGTGAGTGTAATTTGAATTCATTGTGTTCATTTAACCTTTGGGAGAAGAAATTTTCACTTAGCAATGTGGAGAAGATGGTTCCGACAGTGAAAATCACATCTGAACAACATGGGCACGAGGCGCTGTCCGGCCGGGGACCCAAGGAGCCGCCCCACCCTTCCCTCAGAGGTACCTGCAATGCGAATGTTTTCACTGGTCTCACAGCCAGGTTTGCAAGAGTGGATTTTCAATTCAGATAATGAATTTTAGGTAAAGTGGTTCACAGCAAATAATCAGACTGTGGAAGCTTGAATGGCAAGGCATGTATAGGGGTTAAACATCCTCTGAGTTTCTAGTGAGTCCAAAAGATAACAGTTATGTGAAAACCACTTCATATGACAGAGGTCTACACAGACTTAAACCAGGACACTGCGATGTTTAACTCATTGGTAAAGACCTCCCCACACAGGTTTTAGTATGGTTTTTTTTTGGTGTTCAACCCATTTGTTCCTTTTACTTTGCATTTTCTCATCATATTTTTACTTGTGCACCCCTTTCCTTCAACAAACACAATGTTTTGTGTCCCAGAACTGCACTGTCTGTGCCCAGGACACTGCGAGCAAGTTCTTTCAAAGTGCTTTGACGGTTCATGACCGTTACTGATGGTCCGACTCAGGCACCCCAGGCTTCTGCCTGTGCAGTGTCCTGCCAGAGGCACCCCCAGACCTGTGCCCTTTCTCCTCCCCCATAGCATTTGACAGTAGAGCAGTCACGGCCTCCAGAGTGAATGAGTTCAGCTCCTTCCCAGGGGCCTTTGCATTCAGGCACCTTTGAAACGTCAGGACACAACCCAGTGGGCAGGAATCAATCTACCAGTGTCACCAGTGTCCCTGCCTTTCTTTTTTTTTATTATTTTGATATCATTAATCTACAATTAAATGAGCAATATTATGATGATTACACTACCCCCTTCATCAGGTCCCCCCCACCAACCCCATTACAGTCACGGTCCATCAGCATAGTGAGATGCTATAGAGTCACTACTTGTCTTCTCTGGGTTGTACAGCCCTCCCCGTGCCCCCCCAACATTACGTCGGCTAATCGTAATGCCCCCTTTTCCCTCTTATCCCTCCCTTCCCACCCATCCTCCCCAGTCCCTTTCCCTTTGGTAACTATTAGTCCGTTCTTGGGTTCTGTGAGTCTGCTGCTGTTTTGTTCCTTCAGTTTTTTTCTTAGTTCTTATACTCCACATATGAGTGAAATCATTTGGTACTTGTCTTTTTTGGCCTGCCTTATTTCACTGAGCATAATACCCTCTAGCTCCATCCATGTTGTTGCAAATGGTAGGATTTGTTTTCTTCTTATGGCTGAATAATATTCCATTGTGTATATGTACCATCTCTTCTTTATCCATTCATCTACTGATGGACACTTGGGCTGCTTCCATTTCTTGGCTATTGTAAATAGTGCTGTGATAAATATAGGGGTGCATCTGTCCTTTTCAAATTGGGCTGCTGCATTCTTAGGGTAAATTCCTAGGAGTGGAATTCCTGGGTCAAATGGTATTTCTATTTTGAGTTTTTGAGGAACCTCCATACTGCTTTCTACAATGGTTGAACTAATTTGCAGTCCCACAAGCAGTGTAGGAGGGTTCCCTTTTCTCCACATCCTCGCCAACATTTGTTGTTGTTTGTGTTTTTGATGTTGGCCATCCTCACTGGTGTGAGGTGATATCTCATTGTGGTTTTAATTTGCATTTCTCTGATGATTAGCTATGTGGAGCATCTTTTCATGTGCCTGTTGGCCATCTGAATTTCTTCTTTGGAGAAGTGTCTATTCATGTCCTCTGTCCATTTCTTAATTGGATTATTTGCTTTCTGTTTGTTAAGGTGCGTGAGTTCTTTATATATTTTGGATGTCAACCCTTTATCAGATACGTTTTTTATGAATATATTCTCCCATACTGTAGGATGTCTTTTTTGTTCTACTGATGGTGTCCTTTGCTGTACAGAAGCTTTTCAGCTTGATATAGTCCCACTTGTTCACTTTTGCTTTTGTTTCCCTTGCCCGGGGAGATATGTTCATGAAGAAGTCGGTCATGTTCATGTCCAAGAGATTTTTGCCTATGTTTTTTTCTAAGAGTTTTATGGTTTCATGACTTACCTTCAGGTCTTTGATCCACCTTCCCTGCCTTTCTTTCCTGTCCGGTTGAGATCATTCAAACACTGGTTTTTCACTATTGACAAGAAAAGACAGTCCACACAATAGCAAGTAAATACTGGTTAAAACTTTCCATTTTAACTGTGTGTTTTGTATATGTGTATGTGGCAAAAATGAGAAATTCAGACACAGGCTTGTCGTGAGTCTCTTTTGCAGTGGGGAAGCTCCGTGGAGCTACAGAGGAGACAGACTGCGAGTTGTAGTTTCTTTTTCTCTTCGAGCTGAGCTCGCAAGCCACAGGATCGACGGGAGCCATCTGTTCTCTTATAGTAAATAGGTAAGCTCACATTCACATAGAGCCCTGCAGTGTGGATTGCTAATGGGTTTCCCAATTGAAAAATAAGTCTTTTTTTTTTTTAAGGAACAGATTTGCCCTAGTTTGAAAGAAACAATTTTGAGTGACAGCCTTTGGCTTAAGTGCAGCCAGTTCAGAGGACTGTCAGTTTCACATAATCTAGTTTATACATTACTGGCAAAGAGAGTTCCCTCAGCATACAGCCAATAAAAAGTGTTGACTGGGAACAGTTTGCACCTGAATGTGTGGTTGTGAGTGTTCTGTGCCTTGTCGCTTTGGTGTATGTTGCCAGATTCATGCAAGAGAAAAGCTCTCTGATGAAAATGAAGCGATGCTTCTCACCAGTACAGAAAAAGCGAATAGATCTCAGAGCTGCTTCACGGTGGGTGTTGAGGAAAGAGGAAATTCAAGGAACTGGTGGATGTATTTGTGGCTTACAGGATGGTGTCCTTTCCCAGAGTCCTGTTCCTAAATCATTGACCTTCTCAGCAGGGGCTCCAAACGAAGGAGAGGGTTTGGGGAGAGCGAGCGGAGCCGAGGAAAGCGAGGGAAGGGGACGCCTGTCCAGGGAGGAAGGGAGGGAGGAAGGAAGTGAGGTGGGCATGGAGACAACAAGCAGCAGGTGGGGCTTACAATGGAAACCCCCTTTTCACTCAACTTCTCTCTAACTAGAGAGAGTGGGTCTCTTTTCCCCCACCTGGTCAGCCATGTATAAACAAGCCAGGCATGGCTGTGAAAGGGTCTTCCCTGGTTCAGAACTAGAACATGATCATTTTTTAATTGGTTCCTGGTGTCTCTTGTCCCTCAGGAACAGCAATGGACCAAAATGAATGCAGTAACTCTGGTAAGAGTGTAACTAACTGTATGTGCCTATTTGACTGTATCCTCTGCCTGTTTTATATAAAAATCACACTGTCCTAAGAAAAGCATAAGCTCTCCCCTGTTTCTTCATTAGGGAGAATAATGGGATGTTCCTCCCATTACTGGCCTGGCCCAGCCACTTCACAGGGGGTCATGACCCCAGGTCTGCCCAGCCTAGGTCAGAGGGGCATCTCTGGTCTTGGGACAGTCAGGTTACTTAACCCACCTGGAGATGGAATTTACAGTCTTGGTTACACTTCTCTGATCTCCACAAAATTTGCCTTCTAGAGGTCCAGAACCGGGTGATTCAGGCAAGCCTCGCAGGACCAGGTATGTTTCTAAGTCCATCTCATCCCCCAAGTATGTTTTCTAGGATCCAACACGGCAATACCCTGCAGTCCTAGAGAAATCAAGACATTTAAAAAATAATTTATTTGATAATGGAGTCAGCTTTTATTTTATAAGTGTGATACATTATGCGAATATCTTTTCCCATAATGTGGGTATAGCTCTTTGATAAATATCACTGAAAATACCCCATTGGTATGGCCATGGGAATAGCAACTCAGAAAAGATGCTCTTCATAGGACTGTATATGAAGAAGCAGTGTGCCAGAGGGTCAGAGCTGAGGATCCTTCTCGTGGGCAAAACGGGAACTGGCAAAAGTGCGACAGGGAACAGCATCCTTGGGAAGCAAGCCTTTGAGTCACAGCTGAGCACCCAGACCGTCACGAAGACCTGCAGTGAACGCCAAGGAAGCTGCGGAGAGAGAGAGATGGTCATTATTGACACACCAGATTTGTTTTCTGGGGAGGACCGCTCTGAGTCCTTGTACAGAGAGGCACTGCAATGCTACCTGCTCTCGGCCCCAGGACCCCATGTGCTGCTCCTGGTGGCTCAGCTGGGCCGATTCACTGCCCAGGATCAGCAGGCCATGCAGAGGCTGAGGGAGGTGTTTGGAGAGGATGCCATGAGACACGCAATTATCCTCTTCACCCACAAGGAGGACCTCAGGGGAGGCTCCTTGGCAGAGTACATCCAGGACTCTGATAACAGAGCCTTACATGAGCTGGTGGCAGCATGTGGGGGGCGAGTGTGTGCCTTTAATAACTGTGCTAAAGGGCGTGAGCGAGATGACCAGGTGAAAGAGCTCATGGAGTTGATTGAGGGCCTGGTGACAGACACACAGGGTGACCATTATACCAATGTGCTATATGACCTAGTAACAGGGTTAGAATGCGGACCTGTGCAGTCAGAGGAAAGGTTAAAGGATTTCAAAAAGAATCTTATAAAGTACATGAACATTCAGAGAAGTCACACAACCACAGCCAAAGCACATTGCCTGAAAAGAGCCCTATTCAAAGCACTGGTCTGTATTTTATTTTGTATTCGGCTGTGCATCCAATTGCTAATTCTGTTATTTTGTGTATTGTACAGAGTTTGCAGCTGGTTTTGCTTCTTTCTCTATAGTGTGTGCAGTTTGTTCTGGAGCTTTCTGTTAATTATACCCCCAAAATTAATGATAATTCTGAGAAAGACCATTGGACAGGAACGCAAGACTCCTAGGTTATAGTTACAGATTGGTAATTATTTACTCACTGTTATGTAGGGGGTGAATCACGGTGCCCATCCTATAAAATGCAGTGCCTGACTTCAGTAAATGTTTGAGATTCTGTGAAATTAGATTAAAGTTGTTGAATTTGTTTGCACAAACTCATATAGTCTTTTTATTATGCCTTTAATCAGTACAGGAACTATAGTAATCTTCCCTCTTTGAATCCTGATATTGATAATTCATGATTATTTTATTTGATCAGCCTGGATAGAGATTTATCAATATTATTAAACTTTATAAAATCTAACTTTGATTTTCTGTTATATTTTCTGTTTTCTATTTTATTGCATGTCCTTGACAGTGTCTTTTGCAGACCAGTTAATTTTAATGAAATGCAAATTACCAATTTTTTCTTTCATACATCATGCTTTAGGTGCTGTATCTAAAAAGTCATCACCAAACCCAAGGTCACCTAGATTTTCACCAGTTACCTTCTTGGGGTTTTATAATTTTGCATTCTATATTTAAGTATGTAATCCATTTTGACTTAATTTTTGTGAAAGGTATAAGGTCTGTGTCTAGATTCATTTTTCTGCATGAGGGTGCCCAGCACCACGTCCCAGCATCGTTTGTTGAAAAGCCTATTCTTTCTCCATTGTTTGTTTTCTTGTCAAAGATCAATTGCTCATAATGTACCTATAGTTGTGTTTGGATTAAGCCTACCATCTTGCCCCTGCTTTCTGTTTGCTCTATCTTTTCTTTGTTCCTTTTATTTGATCAGCCTGGCTAGGCTCTTTTGCACTAATTTTTCAAAAGTTATTCCGCTTTATATCCTCTTTTGGCTTTTACTTTTTTAGTGGTTCTTCTAGGGATTAAAATGTTTATCCTTAATTTTTCCCTACTTTGAATTAATAGCACATCCCTTCAAATGAAATATAAAACCTTACAAAAGTGTATATCTATTTAACCCATAACCTTTCTTTATGATATTGTCACTTTCTTACTTCTTCATATTAAAAATTCATGTTACTATTTTGCCTTAATTTCATTTTTAAGAAACTAAGCAATGATCAAAACAGTAGTCTTATTCTCTACATATTTAAATTTTCCAGAAATCTTTTTCTTTCCTGGTGAACCATGTTTCTGTCCGGTATCCTTCTCTTTCAGCCTGAAGAATTTCTTTAACATTTCTTGTCATGCAATCCTAGTGGGACAAATTTTCTCTGGTTTTTATCATAATCAAATGTAGTTTTTTTAATCTTGATTTTTGAAGGGGAGGTTTGCTGAATAAAGAAATATAGTCTGACTTTATTTTTCTTCAGCACTTTAAACATATTCCAGTGTTTTCTGGCTCACACTAAGAAATCAGCTGTCATTCTACAGAGTTCTCCTACATGTAATGGGCCTTTTTCCCTCCTCTGGCTGATTTAAATTTTTTCTCTCTTTTTTTTTTTTTTGGTTTTCAGTAATTTGACTACAAAGTGCCTGGGTTTGTTTTCTCTGTATTTCCTACTTAAGACTGATTAAAATCTTTGGACTTATGAGTTGAGGTTTTTCATCAACTTTTTCAATTTTTGGTCATTATATCCTCAAATGTTTTTTTCTACCCAATTCAGTCTTTTCTCCTTCTTGAATGCAAATTGCATTAGATTGATTGATACTATCCCACTGATCACTAGTGTCCTGTTCTTTTATTCATAGTTCATAGATCTATGAACTGTCTTCAAGACATAGATCTTTTCTCCAATTCCAATATGCTGTTAAATCTATCCAATTAAGCTTCTTTTAAAATTTTACACATTTTATTTTCTTGTCCCTGCATCAGTTCTTTCTGGATTTATATTTATCTCCTGAAATTCTTCAACTTTTAACCCATTTATTTTTCTATGCATTCTTTAACACATTTATAATAGCTATTTTAAAGTCCTTAATTGATCGTTCCAATGAATGAGTCACCTGTGGTTCTGCCTCTTCTACTGAATCTTTTGATTGTGAATCATATTTTCCCAGTTCTTTGTGTGTCATATACATTTGTATTGTATTCCAGTCAATAAATCTGAAGTCTGAAGTATCGGCTTTCCCTGGTTTGAACTTGCACTGTACATGAAATAAATCAAATCAAACTTCTAATTTGGCTTATAAACTTCCATCTCCTTTATATCATGCTGTCCATCTGGCAAGCTTGCCCCAGCTCTTGTCCTGTAAAACTGAATCCTGGATGCCACCTGCTTGGCTGTTACTTTTAATAAGTAAACTTCGGTTGCCTCCAGCTCCCTTCCCCCCGCCGCCCCAGAAAGAAAGTGGGATCTACATGACACTGAAATTGTGCTTCCAAATGCTGGGCACAGTGGAGCCAATGGCCTTCAGGTACTTGATAGGTCATTGAAGAAGTCATTTCCTTACACCTTCCTCTCCTGAGATGGCATTTGAATCATTCTTATTCCTTTGTGGCCTCGGGGATGCTAAGAATTGAGCTCTGTCCAAGTCAAGAAAAGTCAGGGAGACATCAGGACCGAAGAAGGATCCCAGAAGTTTCAAACTTCTTATTGAAGGTCTGTTTGGGAAAGATGTTTTCCTTAAAATTCATGAATTCATTGTTTTCCATATCATTTTTAATGAATTTATAAGAACAGAGAAGGAAATATGAACATGCCAATACTGAAAAACGAGGAACTATAGGAGAAGAAATAGAGCAGAAGGAGTCCTGGGTATTCCACACTCAGGAGTCTCAGGGCCTTGGGCCTCGGATGGGTTTCCACAACTGATGGGAAGCCAGTGACTAATAAGGGACCAAGCCCAGAGACAGTGAGAAATAACCAAAAGCTACCCAGATTGTAGAGGAAAATGGAGACAGAGACAGTTATTTTCAGATTGGAAGCATCCCAGAAAGCACTAGTAGGGACTTGGAGCAGGAGACAGAGAAGGGAAAGGGGCCAGCCCAAGTTGCATTGATAAGCATGTTACCACTGCAGAGGAGGAGGAGGAGGCCCCCGCTGTTGACAGTTGGGTCACAGTCCTGCTGGGGACCTCAGCAATACATCGCAGAGTTATCTTACTTGGTGCGCAGTGGACAATTTAATAAGCAAGGGAACTGGGGTATTTATCCACTAACTTCTGGTTGTCCCTGATGAGTTCTGCTCCTGGGGACATCTGCTCTCTGACAACTTCAGGCTGTGCCTGCCCCAGCTAAGCATATTCCCATAGCAGGTAAACCCTCAGACAGTTACAAGTGGTTGAAGTAAGACATCACATATGCACACGGGAACACTGAACGCAAGGACTTATCAAAGAAGCCCTGAAAGCATCCTAGTGGAAGAAACGTGTAGGGCATCAAAGACTCACTCAAGGCTGATCCACACAGCATGCAGTAGGGTGAGGCCATGAGGAGGCCCCTTATTCTTAAGGAAGCACTCACTCTCAGGGTAGTTCACCTGAGGTACAACTCTTGAGTGACCCTGGAAGTGCCTCCTTAAATTTTGTTCCCTGGACACCACACTTGCCTCTCACTAGCCCTGGTGATGCTGATCTAGTGAGAGAAAGAGAGGACCCCTGCTTCAGTAACACTGAGTAGCAACAGTGAGGGGTGTCAGTCATTCAAGAGATTTTTGTCCCCCCCAAAAAGGAAGGATGGTAGTAGTAGAAGTTGAGTCTCTTCCCTATCTTAAAAAACGGGTTGGCAATAAAGAGATGAAAAAGCAGGTGGCAGCCACTAGGCTAGGTAGGGCCAGGTTCCCCTTCCTGTAGGACACTCCACTGCAGAATGTGTGAGAGGGCGAGGTAAGGTCACAGAGCTGGCCTGCTCTGACTGGGTCCATGGCCAGCCCTTTGGTAGCCTGTTGCCATGCAATGACTGGCTCTCTTGCTGACCTCATTCTCATGACCATCTTGAAAGAAGCAAGAATAACTAGAATTGGGGATAGCACCACAGTTGACTAGACTAAGGCTAAGCTAGGAGTTGTGAAAAGGCATTTATCCCCAACACAGCAGAAGGTCTCAGGTCCTTCCATAGCAGGGAAGTCTTTCTTTCTGAGAGAGTGGTGAGACTCTGCTTCCAGATTCTTCAGACAGGTGGATCCCAGAGTAGCACTGGCCACCCGACTGTCCAACCAATGGGCAGCTGTTAAGAACAGCTATCATGTTCTTTGTTCAGGGACAGAAGATTCTCTGGATCTATTTTACAGGGATAAAGTCCCTAGAGGGTAAGAAGTAACTGAAAAATAGATCAGCAACCAATTCTAGAAGTAGAGTCAGAACACGATTCCCTTTGTCAGACACAGCAATATATTTGGCATCAGGGTCCTGCTAGAATCACACCACCTCAGCAGGAAGGAGGTTTTGTGGGAGACATGGCAAACCCACAGCTCAATGGCAAATGTTTCTGTCTCTTTAAGTTGTCACCACTGGGCCCTCCCTCCCTAGGCTTCCTGAGCTCTGAGGTCTGAGAGGCCCTCTGTGTGCTGGGAGGAACAGCCTTCGGCACTCACGACCAAAGAGAAAGCAGTAGGTCAGGGGCTCCTCCAAGCCAACGGCAGAGCCTGTCACCGATTCTGCAGGAAAGGTGAGCCCAGCAGGGGAAAGGAGTCACCCAGGAGCAGGAGTCGTGACCAACCAGAAGGAGCATGGTTCTGGGAGTGTTTACTGCCTGAGCACCTGCATTCCAGCAGGCATCACCAGGGTAAGTCAGAGCGGAGCAACCCAGATCATGCCTCCATGTTTTTAAAGATGTTCCGAGTTTCAAACAGAGTAAGTTCAGAAGTCTTATGAACATCTCCCCAGCCTGGAGGGTACACCTCCTTATTTAGGAGCAAAATCTGTTTCCTTAATACAGTAAGAGAAGTGTGTGCTGGAACCACCTACAGGAAAAAAAATATATTTTTAATGGAATTAAATTGTTGCCCAAATTGCATATTCAGCAAAGGCAAAGAGATTTCTGTGAACACACAGGCAATCTAACCTCAAAGCATGTTCCACTGTGGCAAGCCTGGACACATCTGAGTTCACCCACCCAACCCCTACACGAGACACCGGCAGCGAGGACGGTGGTCTTCAAGCCCTCTCGCTGAATGACCCCTTAAATACCTAACCTCTAGTTCAAGCTTCTCCTCACCAGCTGATGGGGCACCTCAATTTCCTGATCTGTACAATGCAGGAGTTTGAATAAAAAACTGGTTTCCTTTGTGGACTGATTACATCAGAAATATCATATACATGAGTCAGAATCTCTGCTGAGGACCCCAAAAATGTACAATGTATAGAACACTCAACTCTGAAAACAGCAAGTTTGGGAGGCACTGATAGATGAACTGTGAAGTCTCAGAGTTAAGAATACAGAAGTCCATGTTTTACATACCTCAATAATTAAGAGCCATTTGTCATCCCAGATTTCACTGGGGCTTACTTCCCTCTTAACTATTTAAAATCATTTGCACCCCATTCCAAACTATATGGAAAATTCCAATGACCTACCCAGGTGTTGGGCGAATTCTCTTTGGCACACTTACTCATTTCCATCTTTGACAAGGACTTCTTGTTTACCTAAATCCCTGTTCTTTGCTCTGAAGCATGTGGCTCTTTCTCCACTTCTGCTATGCTCTCAGTTATGGTGGTTTGCTGATTTCTCCACAGAAAATACCTAATCAGGTAAGGCCCATGGGGTGAACTACTGAAGGCTTTGGGAGGTGGCAGGGGCGTTACTGCAGAAACAGAACCAACTTTGGATTGAGTACCAGGCAAGCCTGTCATCTAAGTATTTTGTCCAGAGACAAGGTCTTCAGCCAACCTCTCCCTCTGCTTTTCCTTGCATGGTGCCAACGGGAGAGAACACAGTCACCTGTAGTAACCTGGGTGACAACTAGAGGAGAGAGAATCTGAAATGGGTGGGGGAGCACAGGGCAGACAGTGTGGGAGAGGATGAGTCACAGGAGTAAAGGCACAAGGTGGGTGGACAGACCCTGAAATCTGCTCTTTTGTGGAGCAGCTGACTGAGGAGGGGTCCCCTGGAAGTGGGCTGGGAAGTAGACTGAGGAGAGGCTGCGCCCCCGTGGCTAGGTTCTCATGTGATCAGGCAAACGTGATCACAGAACGTGGAATGGGATTCAGCGTTTGAATTGCGTAGAATCGCTTGACTTTGAGAGGCCTCAGATTTGAGGGCAAGAACGTCAGGAGTTGGAGGGCACATGCCAGTCTCTTCAGCACACTGATCATGTTTAGACATAGGTAGATGAGCCAAATTATTTGGGTTTCTGAGGGCAGACAGAGGCTGTCCAGATCAGCTTGAGAGGTATGGTTTTTTCCCAACTTCCAAAAACAAAATTCAACTTCTCCCATGTTTGGTTCCCAGGCCTACCACCCTAAGGCGGTTGGTTCTCTAAGTCCTGAGCACATTTTCTGGTTCTCACCATTTTCTGAAGTCTCTCCTGGCTGCTGAACTCCTGGAAAAAACCTGTTATCAACAGCTTCTGTCACTGGCATAGACTCTCCTGGGAAATTCCTCTCTAAGCTTACTCACTGGCATGGCAAGGTGCTATAATCTCCCCTCTGTGTTTCGCATTTGGAGGTCCTGAAAAGGAAAACCAGGCTCGCCACATGTTCCTACAGTGCCAGGTCCTTCCAATGTCCCCCCTAAATCCTGACGCTCAAGGCAAGGCAGGAACCATGCCTTTTTCACGGTGGTGTCACGGGCTCTTTGGACTTTGCCTAACACATTGCAGGTGGTCATGCCCAGCTGATGAATGAATGGACAAATGAATGAATGAATGAACAAACTGTGCTTGGGACTCTTCTAGGGAAGCATGGGAGGAAGGAAGATGGCAAGAGATGAAGAGAATCCTTATGGTAAGAACATATCTCGCATCATGTACTTGCCCCAGTGTGGGCTCTGGGTGATGGGGGGAATGGGCTGCCTCATGACTAGGCAGACACGAGCCCAGAGGTGCTGTGAGGTATTTAAGTTCTTTGATTAGCCTTGGCCTCCATTCCCAAAGTAAATGAAGATAATAAACCTCCTCTGATCTCCACAAAAGAGGATGTAGAAGATATCAAATCATGTCCCACAGGGACCATGCTTTACCAGGTAGAATGTGCTGGAGAACAAGGATGGAGGGTTAAACAGGTATCCTAATGGGCAGCAGGGACGGGAGAGGGAGGAGAGAGAAGGGAGGGAGGGAAGAAGAGAAATCATCTCCTCTAATCTTCTCAACAACCCATGAGAAGAGACTGGAAGTATTATTGGCATTTTTGCAGAAAAGGTTTAAGGCTGAGGTTAAGCAACTTCCCCAGGGTTACCCAGCCAGCACATGGTGGGGCTGTGATTCAAACCTGGGTGTCTGGGACTCCACAGCCCTTCACCACCAGGCCAGGCTCCCCCACTTTCTTCCAGCACTGGATTCTGGGAGAAGCATTGCAGAGGCCATGGGAGTTGTCCAGTGTGGAACAGCTCGGCCTGGTGGGGAAGGAGCAGGGGCCATGCAGATGAAGCAGTGGCCTGGAATTGCAGAGGGGTGTCTAGTTGTAAAGAAACGTCCACAGGCAGGTGTGGGGCATCTGCAGGCCATGTGGGGAAGCCAAAATGAGAGAAATAGACGAAGAGAAGTTCCAGACGCTGTGACCAGGTCCCCTCAGGAAAGGCCTGGCTCGAAAGCCAGAGCCGAAGGCGCTGTTGTTTCCCACGCTCAGAAGGTGCCCAGGAGGCCCAGCTGGCCAGGAGGCGTGGCTCTGAGTCTGGAGGCTGACACACGTCAATCGCTTCTCGCAGGTTTTGAGGACTACGCGTCCGCCCCGCAGGAACCCAGGCTGAGGCTCATCCTGGCCGGGAAGACCGGAGCGGGCAAGAGCGCCACGGGCAACAGCATCCTGGGCCAGCGGCGGTTCCTCTCCAGGCTCGCGGCCAGGTCCGTGACCAGGACCTGCGCTGTGGCCAGCCGGCGGTGGAACGGCTGGCACGTGGACGTCGTGGACACCCCGAACCTTTTCAGCTCCGAGGTGGACAAGACCGACCCGGCGTGGGCCGAGCGAGGCCGCTGTTACCTGCTGTCGGCCCCCGGGCCGCACGCTCTGCTGCTGGTGACCCAGCTGGGCCGCTTCACCGCCCAGGACCAGCAGGCCGTGCGCGCGCTGCAGGAGCTGTTCGGCGACCAGGTGCTGGCGCGCACCGTGCTGGTCTTCACGCGCAGGGAGGACCTGGAGGACGGCTCGCTGCAGGACTTCCTGCGCGACACGGACAACCGCGCTCTGCGCGAGCTGGTGGCCGCGTGCGACGGCCGCGTCTGCGCGGTGGACAACCACACGGCAGGCGTGGAGCGCGAGGCGCAGGCGTGCGAGCTGCTGGCGCTGGTGGAGCGCCTGGTGCGCGCGCACGCGGGCGCCCCCTACACGAACGACGTGTACGACCTGGCGCGCGCTCTGGGCGCCGCGGGTCCCGAGGAGCGGCTGGGCCGGCTGGTGGCCCGGCTCTCGGCGCCCGCACGGGGTCAGCGGGGGCGCTGGCTGCGGGCGGCGCTGCAAGGGTGGCGGCGCGCGCTGGGAGGCGGTTGGAGGCTGGCGGCGGCCGCCCTGCTGGGGGGCGCCGTGGTACTCTGGCTGCTGTTCCCTAGGCCTCCGCCCCAGGCCCTGGCGGAGAGTGCGGGTCTTCATAATGCTGGGAACCTGGCAAGAAGAAATTGAGCATTTGGCGCTGAGAGGGTACTAAAACTTATTCCAAAGGGATCCTGTGGTTTCGGACAGTTTTAATGACAGAAAGCGTTCAGCACTGTAACAATTTTGCCAAAGCTTAACCTGTCCTCTTTAGTTTTGAAGTTTCATCTTTGACTGTATGTACATAGTTCTTAAATAAATTTGTCTAAAACAGCCTCAGAACATTTTTGTAGTCTTGTGTATATTTTTCCTCTGGAAATGTAGTGTAATGATTAGTAGTTTTTAGTAGAAAATGGATTCATGGCAAAGAGAAAACAGACATTTTTATTTTAAGTGCTTAAAAAAAGTAGACGCTTAATCTGTTAGGGTTGCTATTTTTTTTAAATCAGACTGAGTGGCTTGTAAGCAACAGAAAAAAATTTCCCACAGATCTGGAGGTTGGAAGTCCAAGATTGGGATGCCAGCACGGTCAGGTTGTGGTGAGGTCCCCTTTGGGGTTGCAGGCTGTGAACATCTCCCTGTGTACTCACATGGTGGAAGGGATGAACTAGCTCCTTGGGTCTCTTTATAAGGGCACAGTTCTCCTTTACTGGGCCTCTGCCCTCATGACCTAATCACCTCCCAAAGGCCCCACCTTATAATGCCAATCTTTTGGGCTTTCAGTTTTCAACATAGGAATATTGTGGGGAGACACAAACATTTAGACCATAGCAGACACTGACCCGCCTTAATACGTTTCTAGTTCTTAAACATGAGTAGATATCTCCCTTTGTGATCCTTGTAGGTTGTAAGTTTTTCATTATCAGTGAAAGAGTTATCAGAGTCATACATGTTGATGTTTACTTCTGATACATCAGTTTATTTACTAGTACAATGAATTCATACTCATAAACAGATAAATTTCACACTTATAAATACTCCACCTGTATTATTTATAATAGTAAATGCTCCATGTTATTGTATGTGTAGACTTGGGTGTTAGTGTATAGACTATAGGGTAGGATATAATCTGTTGTCAAAGACATTTACAAAGCACAAGTATAAACAGACAATCTATATATGTATA
Organism: Smutsia gigantea; assembly: GCA_032199065.1. Classification (NCBI taxonomy): domain Eukaryota; kingdom Metazoa; phylum Chordata; class Mammalia; order Pholidota; family Manidae; genus Smutsia; species Smutsia gigantea. The sequence goes on from JAVSCE010007591.1 coordinate 69,493, forward strand.
GAGTCAGACACACTGAGAAAGTCCAACTCCTAAGGCCTAGGAGCACAAGACATGGCTAATACTGAAGCTGGACAAGAACAACAGAGGATACTGCCCCCACCATGTGCCTCACAAGTAATGATTAATTAATAACAGTAGTCTACTATGAGAAAGGGTCTGGCCTGGAGAAACTCTGTGAGGCAGAGTTGTGCAGAAATGACTGGAAGCTGAAGGTGAACAGAACAGGAATATTGAATAAAACCTTACGGCATTAGAGTGCTCACCCTAAGGGCAAGGCAATGCCAATTCAACATCAGAATGGACATCCAGCCAGTGAAATGGGAGAAAAAGAAGTCATATAAATGGGAAGGGAAGTAATAAAGCTATCTTTATTCAAAAATGACATGATTATCTATGTAGAAAATCCCAAAGAGTTGAGACAAAAAATATTCTAGGACTAATAATTTAGCTTACCAAGGTAAGAGAATACATGGTCAACATGAAAAGGTGGATTATATTTCTGTATACTAGAAATGAACAATTTGAAATTGGAATTAAATAATCAGTACCATTATAATAGCATTAAAAAAACCATGAACTACTTTGGGATAAATCTAAGATCTTTATGCTGAAAACTACAAACATTAATAAGAAAAATAAAAGAAGACCTAAATAAATGGAGAGGTAAACTATGTTCATGGATAACAAATTTCAATATTATTAAGATGTTAATTCTCCCCAATTTAATCTATAAAGCAATGCAATCTCAATCAAAATGTGAAAGGGATTTCCTGTAGATGTTTACAAGCTGCTTCTAAAAGTTATATAAAAACACAAAGAATCAAAACTATTTTGAATAAGTTGGAAGATCCACACTCCCTGATTGCATGATTTACTGTATAGTCATCAGAACTGCAACTATTTTGAATAAGAAAAGTGATGGAACAGAATATGGAGTCCAGAGATAGACCTATGCAAATATCAATAAATTCTTGGAAAAGTTTACAAAATAATTCATACAGACAGGATAATCTTTTCAAGCCATGATGATAGAAAATAGACATCTGTTTGGGGGAAAAAATCATCTTGATGCATAGGCTACATCACATACTAAAATTAACTGTGATTTTCTGAATACCATTTCTCCACTCTGGGCCTCTGGCTCCTTATCTGTAAAATGAGAGGAAAAAGAAGAAAAAGAACTATCCCAGATGAACTCTCAAATCCTTCTAGCTCTTACTGTGTCCTTCTTGCCCTCTGCTTCCAAAATACTCATTTATTCACTGGTTTAAACTTTCAAATGATAGTGTTCCCCTGAGGCTAATAGCAGCAGAGAATGTCGGTGTCCTAGAAAAGCCACAGAAGGTTGTGGCTCCTTATAACTTTTTATGTTATCACCGAACTGTTTCCAGCACCTGCCGGGAGTCAACCTACACCACCTGCCTGATGGCACAGCCCAAGAAGCTAATGAATGGATACTGCACAGCGGGCCTCCAAAGGGGAGGCTACTGATATCTCTTCTATTGCTTAATTTGACCATTCCCTCAGTCCGAACAGCCCCCATGAATCAGAAAATGCCCCCAGGAGCCATTCCTAGGGAAGGGCCTCAGAATGAGCCAATGAAGGAAGCTTCTGGGGAAAGGACTGTTAGGAACCGTACAGCAATCATAAAAACCCAGCTTGTGTCAAGATAGTCCCCTTATCTAAAGAGAAAATAAAACCCTACACATTCCCCCCAGGCCAGTGGGTTATTATCCCTGGATTGGGAAATAAAAGAAGGTTCAGGTGAATTCAGGGTACAACCCCCAGGCCAACTTGGCCCCCAGAAGAAATAAGAGATGACCAACCATCATGAGATATAGGTTAAGAGAGCAGATGGGAACCTTGTTTTGAGAGGCCAAATATCCTGGTGGAGTCTCCTTATGAATCACTACTACAGGGATTCCGGTAGGCATTGTTCTAGCCAAGATCAACAGAATGAGTGCCGCTCATTCTACTGTAAATGGTTTCAGGGAACTATAGAAAAGACATGCCCCCACAGCGAGTCTAGGTGATAGACCAACTTTAAGATGACTTTTCCTAGAATAAACAAGTTTTAAGACACATTTAAAAGAAGTTGTGTTGCCTTATAGAAATTTAACCTGAGGTTAGAATCTAAAAGTAAAAGAGCAACAGAAAAATCTCAGGAAAAGACCATGATGACCTTTCATGGTTGGACAAGCAGGGGAACATCCTGAGAAGTAGATTATGCCATAAAATACCCAATGACGCATGCTTTATGATGATTTTATGATGACTTTGTGTAACCAATCCCCATATAATGCTTGAAGTTTCTATCAATAAATGGCCAGCTTAGCATCTCTGCTACTGTCTGTGTCATCACTCACTCGCCAACGCCGTTCATCCTTCGGGGACCCCTGGACCCGCTGGAGCAGGATTCCGGCAAGCACCTCTAATACAAATCAACCCCTTCTCCCTCATTGCAGAAGAGCCAGTTTTGCATTCACTTTTTATCATTGCCCAGGGCTATGCTTCTCATTTTCTGAAGAACAGGTATTAGAAGTTTACTTTCGTTTGGATAAAGGCAGTTAGCTAACACAGGTGGTCACCCAATGACCAGGCTAGTTTAGGATGAACTATGCATGTGTAACAATAGTTATTAAGGTTGTCTATGATGTGCACCTTCCAGTTTCGTGCCTGCTCAATGATAAAACTGTTTTCTTTCTCTCCTGTTTTGGTGGAGGGGTTTTCTGGATTGGCATGAGATTGTTTTAAATTATTTTCCCCAACAAATCTCACACAATAATTATTATATGACTCTAAGCCCAACTTTAAATGTCATCTGAAAGGAATATGGGGATTCTCTGGGACAAGGCTGGCCCATGCCTAAGCCCATATTGTGTTCTCCATCTCACTTTGCTTTCCGTTCATTACTCGAGCCTTCAATGTGCAGTGGACACCTAACAGTTCCCAAAAGTTCCCACGGGGCGGGTCCATCAGATCTCAGAGAAGGGGCAGCCAGCGCACGCGGTCTGGACAGCCCTTCAAAGGCACATCCGAGGAGTTGTTCTTCCAGGCCCGCAGTGGACGAGCAGTGCCCTCTGTCCCTGGTAGGCAGGAGCATCCTAGAAGTAGGGCTCTGAGAAGGGGTCTGGGGAGTCGGGGGTGAGCTGGTGCTCCTGTCACATGAGCTGAGGGTGGGGGCTGGCGCCCCGCAGGAACTTCACTGTGCCCAGGCGGCATTTCTCCACCGGAGACGGTCATCGCCTTCGGAACCTCTTCGTCCAAACATCGTCTCTTTTAGTAAGGCAAAAAAGGAACTGGGAGGGGGCCTGGGCGCCCGGCTGGCTCCAGCAGGAAGCGTCCCCTTGCGGCGGCAGCTGCGCGCGCTCACGGGGCTCGGGGCGGGTCCCCTCGGCGGCAGGGAGCAGGGCCCGCGCTCCGGGATGCCCTTTTGCCTTCTTCCCTGCCGCCTGCCCTGGAAGCACCGGCCTCAGACGCGGCTTCTCCGTAGACGCGTCCGCCGACTGCCCGCCGCCGGAGCCCGAGCGCCGCCGTCCGGACGCGCGCCCGGTAAGGGGGGCCCCGCAAGGGTCCCAGCGCCTTCGGGGGTCTGAGAGCCAGCGACCTGGCCCTGGCTGCTGCTGGCGGGTGCGCTTGCACACAGCGTCCCGTACTCCTGGGCTCGCCCGTCGGGGAAGGGGGCGCTGCTGGTGAGCGTTATGGGCACCGGCAGGTTTCCGCAGGTGGGAAACAGGCTTGGGGGCGACTCGCGCTGCGTTCACACCCACCACATCTCAGAGCTACAGTCTGTTCCGTCTAATTGCCCGCTCCTGAGCCCAGTTCACCTTAATGAGCTTCAAAAGGTTTCTTAAAGCTGGACTGTCTCATCCCATATGACAGATGAGAAAACTGAAAGTCCAGGGGTGCCCTTGCCCGGGAAGGGGAGTGAGAAGGAATTACCCTAATCACTTCTCATACCCCAGCCCCCACCAGGCCCTGACATGTGCCTCTTCCCAGAAAGGTCTGCCAGTAGGGGGTGCTTCTTAGGGCTCCATAGGTCAAATGTGTAATCATTACTTTCTTACCCACAGTGAGCCACGTGTTCCAAATCAGACCCCTCAGTGGAAAGGGTCTCATGACCTTCATCTTCTGGAAACCACCCCATACTTCCCCAAATACCCCACACCTTTTCCCATGACACAATGTTGGACTTTCCTCTGTGGCAAACAGACTCATGTTCAGGGTGTGTGGAGACAATCTCCGTGTCCGCTAAACCCATGTGAGAATGGGGTCACAAAATAACAATGACTAAACTACAAATCAAGGTCTCTAATACAAGAAATATAGGGACTGGGGCAGATGAGTGAAGGAGATACTTATGAAAAGGCTGGCAGTGATGTTTTTATCTTTCCTAAACAGTATTAGAGAGCCTGCTTTCTCTGGTTTGATAAAATAAGGTAAAATCGGGCTCATATAATTTTAAAACTGGAATGTATATTATGTTCATTTACTTCAAGCCCTTATCTAATCTAGATCCTCTCTGTTATGATCTCTGCTTGTGCTCCGCCTGCCACTCACCCAGGATGCCTGGTCCCATTTTGGAGCAGATTAGTAGAATTTTCCTTTTGGAGAAGAAATCTCTCTCTGTTCCTAATGCTCACTTCCACCTGTTCCAAGGTTGGCATGCACCACAGTCCTTCAGATCTACAGGGCTTCCCCAGTCTTTTTCTAGGCTTTACTCAGTTCTGTTAATATTTTGTCTATGACCCATTTTAGCATCTCCATCAATATCCTGTCTGATTTGCCTCCAGATACTTTGTTATTTCTTGATATCTGCCTAAAAGCCTATTCTTAGGTGAGACACATGTCTCCCCTGCAGCCTGACCCACTCAGAAGATGGTTCAGGAGAACTGCTGTGCTGCATCTCAGCTAACATAACTAGTTTGTTGGCTTTTTGTGACAGGTGCACTGCCCGGTTTGGGTCACACTGATAATAGAGTCAAGTAAAACCACCAGATTGTTTTAAACTGAAATACTTCAATTCAGAGCAACTCCTGCCCCCTCAATTTTATCTTTGAATAATCTTTTATTTTTTTAGACATGCACTTGAGATTTTGCAGTACATTCCTCTATGTGCTTTTAGGGCAGGCTTCCAGCCTGTCAACATCCCTTATGTCCAGAGCATGGGAATGGCTACATTGTATGTGGTATTCCTGGAGGCTTGTGGACCTAATTTGGAATGATCTTTTCCTCTTATGGAATGAGGGAGAATACACACAGGCAAAAGGAGCCATTTTTTGGTCTTAGCTCCATGACAGTTTTGTGACATTGAAAAGATCATTTGCTGGTCAGTTTCCTAATACTTTAATAAAAATTTGAATACCTATACCTTTCACATCACAGGGAATTTAGGAAAACAATTAAAACGATGGCCATGAAAGAACTTTGAAAGTTACAAATGGCTGCATAGAAGATTATGATGATGATGAACTCATTGTCACTGTCTTTACACATCAGTCGATGGATTCCAACATATTTTCTGAGGTCTCTGAGCCTCAGAAAATGCCATCTGAAGTGGAAAAGATATCAGAAAACTTGAGCAGTTTAAGCAAAAAGCCAGAGGCAAGGACAGCATATAGGAGATGGTGGTGGGGAAAACACTCCCCTGCGCTTAAGGAAAGGCATAGAGGAAGGAACAGGAAAGGTAACAAAGAAACTGTTATATCTTGATAATGTGAAAATGGATGGTTTTCCCTCAGGATGGCCCAAAATATCCACTGCATGAACAGGAAAGTGTGCAAGGGTTATTTCTATATAACAGAACCAACCTGAATAGCAAATAGACTATGAGAAGTGTTTGAATTCAATGGTAATCAGTGAAATGCAAGTTTAAACCAATTAAGGCATCATTATTTATGCTCACAGGGGTGACAAAAAAGTTAAGTCTAATATCTCCAGGTACAAGTGAAGAATCTGGAATTCTCATATAAGGCCAGCGCCAGAGTGAGTTAGCACAACTCTCTTGCATTCATATTTGGCCATCTCTTGTCAGATAGTAGCTGCATCCCAGTAAATTGCTGCACTCACGCACAAGGAGATATACATGGCGATTATTTTGCACTGTTGTTTGTAGTAGCAAGCCTATATTTTGAAACAACTTAAATGTTTGTCAATAAATAATTAAAATGTTGCATAAATAGTATCACTTATATAAAAGTTCATACAAAAATAGTACTATACACTACCTATAAATACATGTGTGCGTAGAAGTGTAAACACACAAATGAGAATGACACATAAAAACCTGAGAATATGGGTTGCCTCTGAAGGGCAGAGGGTGGAAGAATGAGACTGAGGAGTTGAAAAAAGAAATGGAATTCTGTGTGTAATGTTCTGACTTTCCCAGTCAAACAAAGGAACAACAATACACAGGCCAAAGTACTCAGGTTGGTGCATTGCAGATGGTGGTTGTTTTATAACTTCGTGTGTTTCTCCACATAGAAAGCTTGTTTCAGGCTGCAGAATCTTTAAAACTGAATAAATAAAATACAGTCTCAGAGTTTATCTTAACTACAGTTCTCTGTCACATGCTTGCCTTTTCTAAGGCCAAGAAGCAAGACACATTATTCTGCCTCATTTGAGTGAAACACTTCTGCCAGGGTTTGTGCCAATTTCTGGTTAAATCTGTGGGGAAGCAAAAATGGCGATTGTTGGAAGACCAGGCCCTCAGGGCCCACCAGGAAAAATGTTTGATTAAAAGCTGAGCAGGACATGAGTCTATCTTGATTTTGTCCTGGATGTTGATTCTTTCCCGTGGGTCATGGCACCACCTTCTTGCCACCAACTGCTTATGAGGTGGGAGGAAGGCAGCCATTCTCAGCTCTCTCTCTTCCACTGCTTCCTCTCCTGGCAGTCCTTGAAGGAGTCCTTGTCCCCAGTTCCACCCTCCCATTGGAAGGGACACTGTACCACATGAATAGCATCGGACACAGAGTTTTGGGGACTGGAGATTCCCACTTCTTCAAACAAGCCAATGTCCTTCGTAGCAAGGCAATTTTTTCTATTCTAGCAAGTTTGCCTGCTTTGATTCCAAAGTAATAGTAACAACAACAATAATAACATTCCACTCCTCATTCTAGAGAAGAATCCTTTCTTTATTTCATGTCTTTTCAAGATGGAGGGAGAGAATCAATTGATTTGTTTTAAAACATTGCCTACTTACCTGTAAGCTGAGCAAAATAGTAACAGTACCCTTGCATTAACAAGCCAGCTTCGCCTGGTTTGCTTAAAGTTATTGACTGATGTTTGAAAGTAAAAGCGAGTTAGAAAATTAGCAATGGAAATGGCTCATCTAAAGGTAATTATTCTTGGGTGTGTGAATTGGAGATGTTCTCAGGCCTCACCAACTGCCATAGGGACACTTGCTCGTATTCCTTTCCTGTTTTTATTTCAGAAAAGAATGGAAGGGCTTCAGAGGAGCAGATACGGAACTATGGCTGAAGGTAAGAAAGCCTCAGAATGCTCAAGGGCTCCGGGCCTGGGAGGAGTTGCCTCCCCTCTCTCTCCACCTCCCTCATCTCAAACACAGTGACGGACACTGGCTATGTTAAACTGAAGAAGAAAAAAGCAGCTCCCATTTGTTCCTTACCTTCTTCTATCTTCACCCCCGAAGCCCCCATATTTGACACTCTCCCCACACATGATGGTGGGCAACATAGAAATGAAACTTCAAATCAGTGGTTGCAGGATTTGGAACTAAACTGTGAAAAGGATTTCTCTTCCCTTGTCTGCCCTTAGCCGAAAGAAGGAAAAAATTCCCTGGAGAGATTTAGTAAACCCACTTGCTGTAAAAACATCCCAGACTACTTAGGGAAAGGAAGACCCAACACAGAGTAGAAGGAATAAAATAATAGATTTTAGGACCCTGAAATGAATTTAATCCATGTGGGCTCATGAGAACTCTAGAAACCCTTCCCCACCTTCATCCTCCCGTGCAGACTTTAGCTCTTGGCTCAGTGCCACCCGCTCCAATACCACTTTCATTACAATTGCCTGCAGCTCAATCAGCCGAATGGGTGGTGTTTCCAACACTGGTACTTCTGTCTTGCCTTCCACTGTCCTTCAGCCACCCATTCAGGGTCATCTCCCAGATGTGGCTCATGACATTAAGCACAACCTTCTGTTGTCTTCATTTCAAGCATCCAGCTCCCCACCCAAAGAGCAAAGACCCAGGGACATTCAGCTGGTCCTTGGTAGGAAGTCCCAGTAGCTCTGACATGAGAGTGTCCAGCACTTCTGCACAAGTGTGCCTGGGAATTTGTGGGTGAAAAGAGGATACTGTTTTCTCACTTGTGACTTCTCATCCTCTGCCTCCTCCTGACCTCACATTTATTTTTGCATGAAACTGGCCTAAGCACCATGGAAAAGCACAGGCCCATTTTGCTTTCAGAAGTGGTGTTTCCCTGCTCTAGACGAAGTGCTCATGGTGGCCTCCTTACTGTTTCTTCCTTTTGGGTCTCCTCCCTCTGGGTCCCTGCGTGGGCTTCCAGCGTGTGCTTCCTGGGATCCAAGGACGTATTAGAGTTGTATGCAAGCTTTTGTATGAATTTAGACATGACTGATTCTCTGGGAGGGAGGTCCACAGCTTTCATGAGCTATCAGGAGGGTCCATGACTTAAACATCGTAAGATTCACTAACTTAAGACACGAAAATTTCCTTTTTTATAGGCAGTGTAGAAGATAACTGGGTTGCCACATCGTCCTCACTGAGGATCGTCCTGGTGGGCAGGACAGGCAGCGGGAAGAGCGCCACAGGGAACAGCATCCTCTGCCAGCCCGCGTTTGAGTCCAAGCTGGGGACCCAGCCCGTGACCAGGACGTGCCAGGGGGCGGCAGGCATGTGGAACGGGAGGAACATCCTGGTGGTGGACACACCCTCCATCTTCGAGGCGAAGGCCCAGCACCAAGAGGTGTACAGGGACATCGGGGACTGCTACCTGCTCTCGGCCCCCGGGCCCCACGTGCTCCTGCTGGTGACCCAGCTGGGGCGCTTCACCGCCCAGGACACAGTGGCAGTGAGGAGGGTGAAGGAGGTGTTTGGGGCAGGGGCCATGAGACACACAATTGTCCTCTTCACCCACAAGGAGGACTTAGGGGGCGAGTCGCTGGACGGTTACGTGGCCAACACGGACAACCTGAGCCTGAGGAGCCTGGTGCGGGAGTGCGGGCGGAGGTACTGCGCCTTCAACAACCGGGCCTGCGGGGAGGCGCAGCGGCAGCAGGTGGCCGAGCTGATGGCCGCGGTGGAGAGCCTGCAGAGGGAGCTGGAGGGCGCCTGCCTGGGCAACGAGCTCTTCTCTGAGGCGCAGCTGCTCCTGCGAGGAGGCGGGGCTGGCGTGGGGGAGGAAGACCTCAGGCCCTACCTGGCCAAGGTGCGGCGGCAGGTGGAGAAGCAAAAGCGAGACCTGAGGGAGGCCGGGAGGTGCTGGGTGGTCAGGGTGCTGTGCAGGGTCAGGAACTGGGTGGCTTCTCACATTGGAATATCTGCAGCTCTTGCTATAGGCATTTTGATTATACTTGCTGTTTTAATTAACTTGTGTTTTACTCACAAACAATGAGCATTTTCAGGTGATTTCCACCATCAGCTTTTGTTTTCAGTCACCCTCTCTGTTTGTGTTTAAGGTATTTTTATTTGCTGTATTTGTTTAAGGTATTTTTATTTCACTTCCTTGCATCAGACCTGTCTTCAGGTTGAAGACATTTTCTTCAATTGCCTTTAGATAAATAAACTCCAAAGAAAAAAACATCTCTCTTTTCTGTTTTGTTACAAATTGTGAGGGTGGATAATAAACTACCCGGATACTGTGCTGGCATATTTGGGGGCTTGCAGAAAGGAAGGGGTCAGTCTGTGACGCTGCGGAGCCGTCCCACCTCTCGGCCCTTCTTTATACACCTGCCTGTTGCAGGGAGACTCATGTTGTATTAAAAGCCAGCAGCGAGAATCCTTATTTCCTTCAGAAACATGGTCTGATTTCATCAGAGTTGGTTGTAAAAGATGATACCCTTGCCCTTCCTGCCTCCAGTGGAGGGAATGAGGAGGACATCTTGGGGGAGTTCTGGAGGTGTGAAGAGGCCCAGGAAGAGGTGCAAGAGGGGCCTGGACTCCAGGGGAAGGAAAGAAAAGGTATCACACTGCAGAATGGGGGCCTGAGCCTCAGGGAAAGCAGAGTCCCTGAGAAATTCCCAAGGCTGGGAAGTAAAGGAACTGGCATTTCTTAGATTGGGGTTGGCAAAGCCAGACCATGAATATTGAGGCTTGGCAGATCATCTGGTCTGGGCGGCAGCTATTCAGCTGTGCTGAGGACCACTTAAGTGATGTGGGACTCTGCATTCCCATCAAACTGTCAGGATCGCTGAAATTTGCATTTCACGTAACTTTCATATGTAGCAACGAAATATTCTTTTGATTTCTCCAACCATTTAAAAAATGTGAATGTCCTTCTTAGTTCACAGTCTGTACCAAACAAGCGGCAAACCGGATTTGGTCCGTGGGCTGTAGTTTGTGGACCCTGGTCTTAGAGTGTATTGCCCATGGTTGTTAGTTGAGCTGCATTGTAATGCGACCTCTTTCCCCCAAACTCAGTTCCTCATCATCCTGGGAAATATCTACAGGGAACTTGGAGAAAGGGTGTGTTCCACATTTCAATAGCAATAAAGAGAAAAGGGCAGTCATAGGGGTGGGGGTGGGGTCATGGACTTGGTGGAAGCAGGAAATCAGGTGGGGAGTTCCCTGGGCGGCCCTTCCCAAGGCACTCCCTTTGGGTAGCTGCCCACCTTCTCTCCTCCTCTGCAGCCTGTAAAGAAAACCTGCAGTCCTCCCAGGCAGCCTGTGACTAGATGGATAAATGATTAATTCTGGGATGAGTTTTGGGAATTCAACTGGGACACCCAAGTGTTAATCTCTAAACCTTCATTGACAATAAAGTTGCCATGCTGATCTCTACAACTGAATCAGGGAATCCATCCCAAACAGGTGCGAGGAGTGTTACACATAAGCTTCTCAAATCCTTGAAACCCTAGAAAACTCTTGAGTTTTCAGACCAAGGCTACCTCCTCAATGCAGTGTTTCCAGTTTGTCTAACTGCCCTTCTGTGATTTAAATGAGTCCAGCTCCACAGACATTCATCACATGGGTACCAAGTGTCAGGCTCTATTCTGGGCAACATAGGAATATAAGATAACATAAGGAACATCAATAAATAATACCAGCTTCCTGACCCACAAAAGCCACGATGTGGTAGAGGGATGAAGGCTGAATGAAGATGGGGTGTGAGAGAAGTTTTTTGGAAGGATGATGTCAGCCAAGAGAAGAGCTGGGCAGGCTGAGCAGAGGCTCCTTAGACAGGGAGGCAGGAGCTGTGTAGGAAGGTGCTGGCCATCATCAAAGAGGGGGTGAGAACCAGCACACGGGAGGAGGGGCCTGCCCGTCACCCTCCGGGGTCAGAGGCTATCAGAGAGAACAAGGGCCAGGTTTCTGTCTTTAGCCGCCCTGTGATGTGTAGGTCCCTTCGCTGTCCTAGGCCTTGGGAGGAAGAGTGGGCTGAGCAGAGGAAGGGGCAGACCTTGGATGGGGATGTGCGCCCCTTGACGTCCCCTGGGACACTGCCCCAGTCATCCAGTAGACCATGGGTGACTGTAAACTTGGTCTAAGGAAGGCATCCAGGCCAGGTTCGGAGAGCAGGGCTGCAGGGTGGGCTCCCTCCAGGGTGGAGAGATCCACACCTGGCCACCCTGGGGGAAAGCAATGCACCCACAAGGGGCCCCTTCACCACAGGCAGTGCTGCCCGGTGCCCAGGTGACATTCCACCTTCACTGACTCCGGAGGAATAGCTGGAGAGTTGGCATGTGGATATTTTACAGTAGAGAAGGAGAAAGGGTTTTGTTTACTCACACAAATGTCCACCAAAGGATTTCTTGGGAAGTGTTCAAATGTGAGCTCTGTTTCTTCCCCAGAAGCACAGAGACGGTCTGCCTACAGGCACCATATTTCCTCCACCCTCACCCACTGTCCCTCTTTAAAATAATCCAACTAAAGGGATTTGTCATGCTGCTCAGGATTCAGGGAATGTCTGTTACGTAGCAGGCACTTTAATAGTGGAAGGAGGTGCTTCCTAATTCCAGGAACAAGAAAGGAGAGATCAGTTCATTTATTCTTCATGCTACTTCCTCAGGAAGCTTGAGAACAGGGACCTTCTGAGAGATTTAAGGATTTTTCACAAAGGAATATGGCGAACCCTTCATTAGTTTGAACGTTTTCCAATGCAGGGAAAAGAGATGCTAAACTCAAACAGCTTCAATAAGGGAATTTATTGTCCGGCATAATTGGAAATCCAGAGACAAGGTAGGCTTCAGGCCTGTTTGAGTCAGGGGCTCACATCTGTTCTGTCTCTGCTCTGCCTTGAAGTGCTGGCTTCAACCTCAGGCTGGATACAAGACGGCAGCTGGAGCTCCAAGACCCAACAGTGCCCAAAGGAAGAAGAGAGACTGTCTCTCTCTGTGGTTCTCTCCCAGGAAAGGAGAAACCTTCTGGCCCACCTGTGCAGACTTTATTCACTTCTCATCAGCCTGCACTGGGTCTCAGGTCCATCCCAGAACCAGTCACTAGAAGAGATGGGATTGTCTGCAGACCAGCCAGGTGCCCCTGGAGCTGAGCTGGTGTCCTCTTCCTCTGAGCCACCTGGCTCCATTCAGGATGGGTGGAGGCTGGGCCCAAACCAGAAGCTACAAGGAAGAAGGGGAACAGGGGCCGCAGAGGCAACAAACGTGTCCTCTACAGACCATGACGATGTCAGAATTGGTGTCTTGTGGTGACAAGTGGGACATGGGACAGTGAATGCATGAGATGATGCTGTAGAAAACACTGTGACACGGAGAACACACAGGATTAAAGGTGATACCAGATGATCACTAAGATAAGAAGGAAAAGGAAGCTGCACCAGACAAGACAAACACAGAGGTCATAGTGCAGAGCCACCCAGTTCCTGACCCTGCACAGCACCCTGACCACCCAGCACCTCCCGGCCTCCCTCAGGTCTCGCTTTTGCTTCTCCACCTGCCGCCGCACCTTGGCCAGGTAGGGCCTGAGGTCTTCCTCCCCCACGCCAGCCCCGCCTCCTCGCAGGAGCAGCTGCGCCTCAGAGAAGAGCTCGTTGCCCAGGCAGGCGCCCTCCAGCTCCCTCTGCAGGCTCTCCACCGCGGCCATCAGCTCGGCCACCTGCTGCCGCTGCGCCTCCCCGCAGGCCCGGTTGTTGAAGGCGCAGTACCTCCGCCCGCACTCCCGCACCAGGCTCCTCAGGCTCAGGTTGTCCGTGTTGGCCACGTAACCGTCCAGCGACTCGCCCCCTAAGTCCTCCTTGTGGGTGAAGAGGACAATTGTGTGTCTCATGGCCCCTGCCCCAAACACCTCCTTCACCCTCCTCACTGCCACTGTGTCCTGGGCGGTGAAGCGCCCCAGCTGGGTCACCAGCAGGAGCACGTGGGGCCCGGGGGCCGAGAGCAGGTAGCAGTCCCCGATGTCCCTGTACACCTCTTGGTGCTGGGCCTTCGCCTCGAAGATGGAGGGTGTGTCCACCACCAGGATGTTCCTCCCGTTCCACATGCCTGCCGCCCCCTGGCACGTCCTGGTCACGGGCTGGGTCCCCAGCTTGGACTCAAACGCGGGCTGGCAGAGGATGCTGTTCCCTGTGGCGCTCTTCCCACTGCCTGTCCTGCCCACCAGGACGATCCTCAGTGAGGACGACCCTGGGGTTAAGCTCTCTTGTCCTCCACCTGTCAGAGCACATGGAAAGTTCATGTGTAATCACTGTGGACTGAACACTTGTTTCCCCAAAGTTCATATGCTGAAACCCTGATCCCCAACGTGATGGCACCTGGAGTTGGGGCTTTTGGGGGTGATTTGCTTGAGATAATGTTATGAGAGTGAAGCCCCATGACAGAATTAGTCCCCTTGTAAGAAGAGGAACAGACGAGAGCGAGCTCTCTCTGCGGTGTGAGGAAGACACAGCACCCTGGACGCGGTCTCCCACCAGACACCGAGTCAGCCAGCACCTTCATCATGGGCCTCCCACCTCCAGGACAGTGCGAAATCAGTATTTGTTTACCACCCAGCCTCAGGCGTTTGGTTTTAGCGGCCTGAACTAAGAGAGTAATGAATGCCTTTTGAGGAGGTGTAGACAAGACAAAAAGGGAAAGACCCAGAAGAAAGAGCATCCTCGGGCAACCAGGCTGTCACGCGCCCCACTGTTCCCATCACAGGGCTGTGCTCAGAGTAAATGCCTTGCACCATATGTACAGAATAAAGGGAAATCACTCAGAATTGGTGAAATAAATTACCCCAGCTAGCCAGAGTCCTTGGGGGTCTTTCTTTTTGTGATGGCCAAATTTTGCCACTCTTTCCAGAATCTTCTCTCTATTCAGTTCCCACCCTGAAGGCTATTAGATGTTTAGAGCTTCCTACAACCATTGAGTCATTTAACCCATACTTTCTACTCTTTCCATCCCTCCCTGGACTCTCTTTTACAAGATGATAGGGTTTTATCCAGAAAAACATACCCTAGCTAAGTAGAAGATGACATCAAACAGCTAATATGTTGTATTTCCTGGGGAAAATGCATTTTCTTTGTCTTGGGGTGACTGTAGTTTCATGGCCCCCAGAGTGTCAGGAAGAACAACTCCACTAGATCTTACCTGTGGCACTGGCACCTTCTCCATCCTTCAGGAACCCTTCCATCTTGTTCTGGAGGGGAAAACACACAGGAATTGTTCGTACTGGAGGTAGATGCAGCATCCAACACAAAACACCACATTTTAAAGATGAGGAAATTGAGTTCCTCCAGGTCTGCTGACCCTCAGCCATTCTTGACACTAGGCTGAGCTCCCTCCTGAAGAGCAGGTGGACAGCCCCGCAGGTGAGCACATGTGCAAGATTTCCTACAACCTGTGTTCAGCTGACTGGAGGCCCTCAAAATGTGCTGTCCACCCAAAAGACTAAACAAAGAATGTGGTCATTTCCTACTGAGCATCCAGTCTCTCTGGAGCCCTTGTCTGCCTTTAGGGTCTCAGTCCTGGTACCCAAACTCCAGTTGCCTGGCAAAGTATCCCCCTTTGGTAAACACAACAAAAGAAATTCTTCCCTAAGTCTATGTGGTGAGGGTGGTATGGAGGGTGACCAATCATCCCAGTTTGCCCAAGACTGAGAGGATCCCCTGATCAAAGGAACTTCAGTGTTGAAACTGGGAGAGTACCAGGCAAACCAGGACAAGTTGGTCATGCCTGCAGAAGAAGGTGCCATGAGTCCAGGTGGGCAGTGGGGTGGACTGTAGGCCCACTAAATGAAGGAAGGCCTGATTTGTTAGGCTCAGACCAACCATTGGGCCACCTAAGATCCATGCTTCCGTGTTCTGAGCTCAAATAGTCTTGGACCAGTAGCTATCTCATCTGCCTTCTGGCCACTCACCTTCTTTCACTGCCCCCTGTATATCTCTCTCTTTTCTCCTACCCTCTACTTCCTGTGCCCAGGGAAGCGACGGGTCCTGGCCCCACCCAAGAATGACTTCTCAAGCTTCAGTGCTGAGGGGAACCTCCACACCCCTTTTCAGAGCTGCAGCAGGACCTCGCTGTGTGCAAAGTCTCAGACTGTTTTCCATGGAACAGGTTCACGGAGTTAATGCTAGAGAATGAATCTCCAATTGTGGAATTTCGGGATCTAGGCCAGGAGAACTTAAAGAAAATAAAGCTTCTGGAGCAAGTGGATTTCCTCAGTGTTCCCTAGGATTGCTCCCTAGAGGCCATTGTCGAGCTTCTCCTCATGCGAAACCGACTGCAGTGGTCGCATAGGCAGGAAAAATAATTAAACAAATAAATAATGTGAGAATCATTTTAATTTGAATGTCAAAACCTAGCTTTTATTAGACAGTTTCCCAGTAACATCTTGTAACTCGTTCTAATGGCATTTTAGAGCCAAAAGAGAGAAAAGGTAGCAGCTTACCGGTCCTTGGTATCTCTATTTTTGACCAGATCTCACAGAAACTAGTCTAACCTGGTTTATAAAGTCTGTCCCAACATATGTATAATCCAAATGCTACTTATCAAGGCTGAGGAATCCCATTGCTGATTATCCAAGCAAGCACATGCCTGTCAGACGGACACTGGCCTGGATCACTTTCTCGCATCCTGCCATCCATGAAGGAGGGAGCCTTTCAGATCAAGTATGATGGTCAGTTTTAGGCATCAGCTTGGCTAGGCCATAGTAACCAGTGAGTTCACTAAATCACAAGGTATTTTGTAGATGTGGTTAAGTAAAGATGGCCTGCCATAGTGTGGCGGGCCCCGCGCAGTCAGTCGAAGGCCTTGAAGAGGCTTTTTAGAGAAGAACACATCCTGCCTCAAGGCTTCAATATCAGCTCCTGCCTGAGTTTCCAACCTGCTGGCCTGCCCTGCAGATTTTGGGCCTACCAGCCCCCATAATCACATGGCCAATTTCTTAAAATAAATCTCATCATACATATATCCTATTGGCTCTATTTTTCTGGAGAAAATTAACACATCAATCCAACTCATCCCTTCTGTACTGAAGCTTAGAGAAGGGACTGACTGAGTATAACTCTCATCTTTGGCTGGTTCTTCTCACAGGTGGATTGTGCCGGGAGGATTTCTTTTTTTTTTTTTTTAAGATTTAAGTGCACGGGGGGTGGCAAATAGGGAAATTGAAGCTTTTTAGATATCAGATTGTTTTGATGCTGATGATTTTGAAAACAAGACTCTGTTCTGCCACACACCACCCTGGGATCACCTTGAAGGGGGGGCCCCCCAAGAGGGCCAGAGAGTAGCGGCTCCTGAGCCTCTGAGGGCAGCAGGCAGGCACCGGGCGGGTGACTTGAGGACTGAATGCTGAGGGGCGGCGGGGGGTGGTGCTGGAGAGGGCGGAGGAGGGACCAGCCTCCTTTGCTGCGCCTCAGTCCCTCGGGGTCTGCTCCGCAGTGCAGCTCACATGGTGCGTCTGGCCAGCCGACTGTGGACAGCTGTTTCTCCCAGTAGGCGAAGCTTAAGTGCTTCTCTCTAAGGAGGCACCTGTGCAGAAAGAGAAGCAGAAAGGGGCTCTTTCCCAGGAACCAGCTCGGTTTTTCTCATCTTTCTCAATTGCTTTTGGAGGATTTTTCCCTGTCCAGTCACAGGGCCACCTCTCTATACCAAACTGGCACACCTGGGGCCAAATGGCTGCCTTGGTGTCCCAGCGGCTCCCACCCTGCGGCTGTCCCCAGCGGGTCACTGTGTCCTGTGGCCACATCAGTCCCCTCTAGATATTACCAGCATCATGCTTCCCCTGCACAACAGCGTGTCCAGACCTGGCCATCAACCCACCTCCCTCATTTTATAGCCATCAATCTTTCCATGAATTTAAAATGTGATTAAAAACTTCTATTGCCAGACACATCTCTCCCTGCTCATGAGAGTGGTGCAGGCTGGGAGAGCATCTCAGCTCTGCCCGCAGAAAGGAGGCTCCCTCCATGGCCCTCGGGAAGCCACAGCTGTCACCACAGCAACACCTCCATCGGGAGGACAGAAGGTGGGAAGGGGAACCACCACGGTCTGGGGCTCGGGCAGGTCCTCATTTGCCACAAGTAATAATAATAATCCCCCCCCCCCCAGAGGCCCCGCTGGAGAGATGGACAGCAGGCTGAGAATTGCAGCTGACACTTATTGGGAGCCTTAGGGAAGATAAACAAAGTGCAGTTGTTTATCTGTTTATCTATTAAGGGGTGTGAGGCAGGGCTGTCTTCCAGGAAGCACACCCTGCTGCTCAGAACTCCATTCTGGCTCTAATGAGAGGGTTCAGTTGTTTTTTAAACAGCAAATCATATTTCATTATCAGAAAAAAAAGCAAGTATTTTACCTGAGCAGATCAACTTGAGTCCCACTCCTGAAATCTTTCTTCTCTCTTTAAAATGGAAACTGTCTCCAGCAGGTCGAGCGCTGTGCTCAGCCAAAGAAGCATTGGAAATGAAAGATTAGAATCAAAAGGCAAGTTTGCAGCCTGTTCTTCAAAAGGCACCCATGAATTTCCTGTTCCTGGGAAACCAAAAGGCAGGTGCAGGAAAGACAGTTCAGGCCATCTTCCCTTGCCCAGCTCATGGAGAGAACCCCAAATGTGCACCCAGATTTGGGTGCGGCAGCCACTTCCTGCATACGTGAAAGCACTTCTGCACAGACATGAAAAATAAGCTCGTTAGCGTCACCAAAGGGTCTGAGCCCATTCTATTTAAAATTTTATGTTCAATACAGTATCAATAACATTTTCAGCTTGCACTTATTTGGGGCCTTGAGGTATATAATTCTTGACCCTAATTATTTAAAAATAAAGAAACTGAGGCTTAGAAAGACCAATTGTCCAGAGTGATATGATTCGTACTGAAAGACCTGAGGTCCTGAGATGAGAGGGAGAGAGAGAGATCAAGCCTTGTTACCTGGAAGGTCCCGGAATATCTTGCAAGCTCTCCAGCTAGTCCCAGAACAATGCTCCCTCCTCTCCTAGGCAGCCTCTCCCATTGGTTTCTAGTCTCTTCAGAAAACATAAGAGGGGTGACAGATGAAAAACAGGCCACAAATTCTATCTGCTGGGAGAGAGGGAGGTTGAGAGAGAGGGACTGTGTCCCAGGAACAGGAAATGAACAATGTACGTTTCCTCGAAAAGCCAGCCTCAGAGGGTGACCCAGAAACCCTCAGAGACACCGGAGGAATAAGTTGGTTTTGTTTAGTTTTGTTCTTAATAACAGCTCCCTTGCCTCTTCCCACTACATCTCTGTAATGCTTCTGTCCAGAGAATGGACACCCAGAGGAGCCAATGAACAGTGGGGCACAGCTACATCCCAGCCCAGCCATTCGCTGCCGGGCACTGGCTCCACCCTCTCCAGCATAGAGATGGCTCCATATGTCATTCTAGGTGGCAGTGGAGGCTGGAACTCAAGGCAGGCATCTTGTCTGACACGTCTTAGAGTTCTGGCCTCCCCCGTGTTCCTCTGTCAGAAGCCCAGCTCTCTGGTCAGCCATGCTCTAACTTAAGATGGAAACAAGGGTCAGTAGGTTCCTTCACCAAGTTGGACTTTTATTTCCACAGAAACCAGAGAGACATCTGCCCCCAGAGACGGTGTGATTTGGGCAAAGTGACAAGCCCTTGGTGGGGGATGCCCTGGGCCCCTCACACTACCCTGGTTGACACTCCTACTCTGCCTCCGTGCCCTGGCCCTGCCGAGGGCCCCTGTGTCACTGGACACCAATATGCCTCTCTAGAGACATTCTCAGGGTGAATGTGGTAGAATTTGACTGCTTACTTGCACCTTTGAATTCAGATTAATTCTTGAAAAACAACTATACTCAGGAAAGTGAGATAAAGGTAACTCTTGGTTCTTTTGCTCAGGTTGGAGAGGGGGCTGATTTCAGTGCAGATAACATACACACTCACAGTTTGCAATGAAAGCTATGCTTGACTTACAAAATATTCTCCCATATTAATACTGCAGTTTTAACTTATCAAATAATGATAACTATTACACTAAATGTGGTGGACCCACACCCTCCTGCTACAGGGGACAGAAAGGTGCACTCTTAACACATAGAAGACTCTAGTTTCTTTATACCAGCGAGAAATGCATCCTATTTCTCATTTTTGCCAGAAAAAAAAGTCCTCTCAAATGGAGATAAGTATTTTGGTAGACATTCATCAGCTCTACGGTGGTTCGTCATGCATGCTTTCATGCCCATGGTCAACTCATTCAGCACATGTTTTTAAATGCTTGATAGACACACCAGGGACACTGCACAAAGGCATCCAGTCCACATGCACCTTAGGAGTTTTTCATGGTTGAAGTAATCATGCCTCCATGCCCTGGCCCTGCCGAGGGCCCCTATGTCACCGGACACTAATATTTCCCCAGCTACAACATAGATCAGATGGGATGGCCTTCTATTTGGGACAACTGGACGCCTTTTGCTCTAAACTGTTCATCCACTTTGTTGGTTTTTTTTCTGTTAAATTATGTGTTTTTCTTGTTGATTCAAGAAAAGCTTTTACTTATAATTCAAGAAAGTGAAAGACAGCCTATTCTATATTATAGGTAATGTATATTACCTGCACCTTTCTTTTCCACATCCAGAGTTTTATGCTAATCAGGCCTCCTCTTTTTCTTTCTGCATTAACATGAAGAATTCTGGTGATGACTTGTCAGTGCTTCTAATTTCTGGCAAAAGAATACATTAATTAAATTAAAATTAAAATAGCAATAAAAAAGAGGGAAATGGTTCCTTTTCTCCTACAGCTACAGAGTAAAACAACAAATATTATTCCTACAAATAGTCTGTGAGATATCCAGTGCTCGAAAACTGTAGCTCTGTCCTGTGAAAATAACCCTTCATCTCTAAGAGACATGGAATTATGGTTGTCTTATTTTATAATGTGTCTCCTATTAGTAAGATGTAAACTGAAACTTAGCAATTCCTAGAGGCCTAAATACTTGTCAGACTTTTTGGACAAATCCAAAGGAGATTGCTGATATTTCCCTCTTCTACCAGAAGCATGCAGGTAATAAAATAAAATAAAATAAAACAAAATGAAATAATGAAAGAGTTTAAGAATCATTTAAATTTGCAATATGCTAAGTAAAATAGAACTGTCAACTGTTGTCAAATGTCTTGCAAATACTACCCCCTGCTGTTTCTTAAGTTAGTTATGGTAAGTTTTTAGCTCAATCTGAAAATTTTAACAAATGTTTTCTTTATGACTTCTGTCATTCTTAGAAAGCTCTCCTTTCTCATCCTTTTACTTAAAGATACATTACCTATGTCCACATAAAAATCGGCATAAGTATTTATAGCAGTTTTATTCATAATTGCCAAAATTTGGAAGCAACCAAGATGTCTTTCAATAGGTCAATGGATACACTGTGGTGCATCCAGATAATGGAATATTATTCAGTGCTAAAAAGTAGTGAGCTATCAAGCCATGAAAAGACATGGAGGAAACTTAAATGCATATTACTAAGTGAAAGAAGACAATCTGGGAAAGGCTACCTTCTATATGATTCCGACTCTGACATTCTGAAAAAGGCAAAAGTATAGAGATAGTAAAGGGATCAGTGGTTGCCAGTAGTTGGGAGGATAGATGAGTAGGTGGAAAGCAGAGAATTTTTAGGGTGGTGAAACTATTCTGCATGATACTAAAATGGTGGCTATGACACTATACATTTGTCAAGACCCACAGAATGTACAACACCAAGAGTGAACCCTCATGCGAACCAAGGACTTTCATTATTAATAATGCAGCAATATTGGCTGATCAGTACCACACTAGTGCAACATATGAATTTGGGGGACTGCAAGCAAGCATTCCAGCCATAGCAAGAATTAAATACTTAGAGCAGAAATGAAGAAAGTTCTCCACAAACTAATTTTTGCATCCAATTTGGGAAACTAGAGAAATTAGAGCAAAGCAAACTCAAAGCAAGAAGAAAGATCAAAATATGATAAAGATGAGAGCAGAAATCATAAAATGAAAAACAGAGAAACAATAAAGTCAATCAACCCAAAAGCTAATTCTTTGAAAAAAACAATAAAATAAACCCCTAAAAAAATATTTACTGAGGGGAAAAAGGGAGAAGACTCAAACAATCAAGATCTGCACAGAAATTAAATAGCCATCAAGGAACTACTACGCACAACTCTAGCCCATAGATTTGACTTTTTAGGTGATTAGTCTTTCAACAGCCTTTCAATTCCTTGAAAGACACAAACTACCAAAACTCACTCAAGAAGAAACAGATAGGGGAGATTCAAGATGGCGGCATGAGAGGTGACACAGAGAACTCCTCCCAAAACCACAAGTAGTACAAAAATATAGTTAATTAATACAAATAACCCTAAAATGGGAGTTCCAGGAAGATGGCAGCGTGAGCAGGGCGGCAGAAATCTCCTCCCAAAATGATATATATCTATGAAAATACAGCAAATACAACTATTCCAAAAAGAGAGACCAGAATATACAGGACAGCACACAGCTTGCATCTGCACCTGAGAGAACTCGGCACCCTGCGAGGTGGGTAAGATACAGAGCCGCATCCCGGCAGGACCCGAGCACTCCCCCACCCCAGTGCACCAAAGGGAAAGGGACTGGGAAGGATGGGTGGGAAGGGAGGGACAAGGGGGGAAAGGGGGCATTACGATTAGCAGACATAATGTTGGGGGGCACGGGGAGGGCTGTACAACTCAGAGAAGACAAGTAGTGATTCTATAGCATCTCACTACACTGATGGACAGTGACTGTAATGGGGTTGGTGGGGGGGACCTGATGAAGTGGATAGTTTAATAACCATAATGTTGCACATGTAATTGTAGATTAATGATACCAAAATAAACTATATAAAAAAAAAAACAAATAACTCTAAAACAGCAAGAAGAAGGCTGAACCAGACTGCATACAGACCTCACAAACAGAGCAGACCTCACAAAACAGGGTAACGTATAAAAGCCTTAATCAGGTGGGACACGAGCCCTTCCCCCACCCCAGCTCACAGGTGGGAGGAAGAGAAACAGAGTGGGGAGGGGGTGAAAGCCTGGGACTACTGAACACCTAGCCCTGGACATCTGCTTTGCAAGCAGAAACCTACTCTGTGTGGTGCTCTGGAGGATGGGGAGCTGGGACAGGAGGAGTGCATGAGAGACTGACATTCCAGCCGTTTGTGGAGGACAGGATCCACACCGGGCCACCCTGTGTCTGAGGAAAGGCAGGGAGTCTGAGAGGCTTCTTAGCAGTGAGAGGGCTGCTGAAGGGGCGGGGTTTGCACGGAGCTTGCTGTGGAGGAGAAGGGAGAGCTGGACAAGGTTGTCTGGGTGCGCTCTGCCCAGCTGGTTGGGAACTTTGAGGAACTTCAGGCGCTCCATCCCCCTGGCTGCCTGCTCAGCTCCGAGCCCCCCCACTGTGACACACAGCCTGCCAAGCCTTCCTAGTGGCCTGCCAGCACCTGCTCGCAAACCAGCAGTCACTGAGCTGGTGTCAGGCAAGCCAGAGGGAGGCCCCGCCTACAACAGCTAGAGACACAAAGCACAGAAGTTTACACGTGTGTGCTTGGCCCACTGGCTCTGATACTGGAGACAGGCACCACAGACGGGAATCAGGAAACAGATCTTTCCTCCACCCAGGCACCAGCACTGCTCCCATACAGCCCCCAACTTCAGTCTAGGGGCTGAGCAGCTCCAGAGACTGGAGTTTCTGCGCACTAGTGGGCACCACACAGAGATATGAAACGTCAAAAGAACATCGTTCAGACCAAAATCTCACAAACCCCAAAAAAGGGCCAAATGAAGGTGAACTCACCCATCTTCCTGAAAGAGAGTTCAAAATAAAAATTATAAACATGCTTCTGGAGGTACGGAAAAATATTCAAGAACTCAGGAATGAATTTAAGTTGGAGATTCAATCATTAAGAAATTCCATATCTGAAATGAAACACACAATGGAGGGATTTAAAAGCAGATTAGATGTAGTAGAAGAGATGGTAAATGGAATAGAAAGTAGAGAAGAGGAATACAAAGACACTGAGGCACAGAGAGAAAAAAGAATCTCTAAAAATGAAAGAATATTGAGAGAACTGTGTGACCAATCCAAATGGAACAATATTCACATTATAGGGGTACCAGAAGAAGAAGAGAGAGAAAAAGGGATAGAAAGTGTCACTGAGGAGGTAATTGCTGAAAACTTCCCCATGTGGGGAAGGAGATAGTCTCTCAAGCCATGGAGGTGCACAGATCTCCCAACACAAGGGACCCAAGGAAGACAACATCAAGACATATAATAATTAAAATGGCAAAAATCAAGGATAAAGACAGACTTTTAAAAGCAGCTAGAGAGAGAAAAAAGATCACATACAAAGGAAAACCCATCAGGCTATCATCGAACTTCTCAACAGAAACCTTACAGGCCAGAAGGGAGTGGCATGATATATTTAATTCAATGAAGCAGAAGGGCCTTGAATCAAGAATACTCTACCCGGCAAGGTTATCATTTCAATTTGAAGGAGGGATTAAACAATTTTCAGATAAGCAAGAGCTGAGAGAATTTACCTCCCACAAACCACCTCTACAGAGCATTTTGGAGGGACTCCTATAGATGGAAGTATTCCTAAGGCTAAATAGATGTCACCAAGGGCTAAACAAAGAGTACAGAATATGATTCATAACATACAAAGAATAGAGAAGGAAGAAAAAGGAGGAAAAAAAAAGAAGCTTTAGGTTGTGTTTGTAATAGCATATGAAGTGAGCTAAATTAAACTGTTAGATAGTAAGGGAATTACCCTTGAACCTTTGGTAACTACAAATCTAAAACCTGCAATGGCAATAAGTACATACCTATTGATAATCACCCTAAATGTAAATGGTCTGAATGCACCAATCAAAAGACATAGAGTTATTGAATGGATAAAAAAACAAGACCCATCTATATGCTGCTTACAAGAGACTTACTTCAAACCCAAAGACATACACAGACTGGAAAGTAAAGGGATGGAAAAAGATATTTCATGCAACTAATAGCGAGAAAAAAGCAGGAGTTGCAGTACTTGTATCAGACAAAATAGACTTCAAAACAAAGAAAGTCACAAGAGAAAAAGAAGGACTTTACATAATGATAAAAGGGTCAGTTCAACAAGAAGATATAACTATTATAAATATCTATGCACCCAACACAGGATCACCTACATATGTGAAACAAATACTAACAGAATTAAAGGGGGAAATAGACAGCAATGCATTCATTTTAGGAGGCTTCAACACAGCACTCACTCCAAAGGACAGATCAACCAGACAGAAAATATGCACCCCTATGTTTATCGCAGCACTATTTACAATTGCCAAGTCATGGAAGCAACCTAAGTGTCCATCAGTAGATGAATGGATAAAGAAGAGGTGGTACATATGCACAATGGAATATTATTCAGTCATAAGAGGAAAACAAATTTCACCATTTGCGACAACATAGATGGAGCTGAAGGGTATTATGCTCAGTGAAATAAGCCAAGAGGAGAAAGACAAGTACCAAGTGATTTCACTCATTTGTGGAGTATAACAACAAAGCAAAACTGAAGGAACAAAATAGCAGCAGACTCACAGACTCCAAGAAGGACCTAGTGGTTACCAAAGGGGAGGGGTGGGAGAGGGCAGGTGGGGAGGGATTGAGGGGCATTATGATTGGCACATGTGGTAGGGGTGGTCATGGGGAAGACAGTGCCTCACAGAGAAGACAAGTAATGACTCTATAGCATCTTACTATACTGATGGACAGTGACTGCAATGGGGTGTAGGGGGGACTTGATAATATGGGTGAATGTAGCACCACAATGTTGCTCATGTGAAACCTTCATAAGAGTGTATGATGCCTTAATAATAAAAGAAACTAAAAGAAAATCATCAATGTATTTCACCATGCATAAAGACTAATGAAGGAAAACCATGTCATCACAATAGAGAAAAAAAACTATTTAAAAATTCAACAACTTTATAAAAATCTCTGAAACTAAGAATAGAAAGGAACTTCTACAATCTGATAAAGGACATCAACCAAAAATTTTCTTTAATTTTGCTATTATTAATGTACAATTACATGAGCAATATTATGGTTACTAGACTCCCCCTACTATCAAGTACCCACCACATACCCCATTACAGTCACTGTCCATCAGCATAGTAAGATGCTAGAGAATCACTACTTGTCTTCTCTGAGTTGTACAGCCCTCCCCATGCACCCCCCTACATTACATCTGCTAATCGTAATGCCCCCTTTTCCCCCTTGTCCCTCCCTTCCCACCTATCCTCCCCAGTCCCTTTCCCTTTGGTAACTGTTAGTCCATTCTTGGGTTCTGTGAGTCTCCTGCTGTTTTGTTCCTTCAGTTTTTTCTTTATTCTTATACTCCACATATGAGTGAAATCATTTGATACTTGTCTTTCTCCACCTGGCTTATTTCACTGAGCATAATACCCTCAAGCTCCATCCATGTTGTTGCAAATGGTAGGATTTGTTTTCTTCTTATGGCTGAATAATATTCCATTGTGTATATGTACCACCTCTTCTTTATCCATTCATCTACTGATGGACACTTAGGTTGCTTCCATTTCTTGGCTATTGTAAATAGTGCTGCGATAAACATAGGGGTGCATCTGTCTTTTTCAAACTGGGCTGCTGCATTCTTAGGGTAAATTCCTAGGAGTGGGATTCCTGGGTCAAATGGTATTTCTATTTTGAGTTTTTTGAGGAACCTCCATATTTCTTTCCACAATGGTTGAACTAATTTACATTCCCACCAGCAGTGTAGGAGGGTTCCCCTTTCTCCACATCCTCACCAACATTTGTTGTTGTTTGTGTTTTGAATGTTGGCCACCCTAACTGGTGTGAGATGATATCTCATTGTGGTTTTCATTTGCATTTCTCTGATGATTAGTGATGTGGAGCATCTTTTCACGTGCCTGTTGGCCATCTGAATTTCTTCTTTGGAAAAGTTTCTGTTCAGCTCCTCTGCCCATTTTTTAATTGGCTTATTTGCTTTATGTTTGTTGAGGTGTGTGAGCTCTTTATATATTTTGGATGTCAACCCCTTATCGGTTATGTCATTTATGAATATATACTCCCATACTGTAGGATGTCTTTTTGTTCTATTGATGGTGTCCTTTGCTACAGAAGCTTTTTAGTTTGATATAGTCCCACTTGTTCATTTTTGCTTTTGTTTCCCATGCCCAGGGAGATATGTTCATGAAGAAGTTGCTCATGTTTATGTCCAAGAGATTTTTGTCTATATTTTTTCTAAGAGTTTTATGGTTTCATAACTTACATTCAGGTCTTTGATCCATTCGAGTTTACTTTTGTGCATGGAGTTAGACACTAATCCAGTTTCATTCTCTTACATGTAGCTGTCCAGTTTTGCCAACACCAGCTGTTGAAGAGGCTGTCATTTCCCCATTGTATAGCCATGGCTCCTTTATTGTATATTAATTGACCATATATGCTTGGGTTTATAACTGGGTTCTCTAGTCTCTTCCATTGTTCTATGGGTCTGTTCTTGTGCCAGTACCAAAGTGTCTTGATTACTGCGACTTTGTAGTAGAGCTTGAAGTCAGGGAACATAAGTCCCGCTGCTTTATTCTTCCTTCTCCGGAAAGCTTTGGCTATTCTGGGTCTTTTGTGGTTCCATGTGAATTTTAGAATGATTTGCTCTAATTCATTGAAGAATGCTGTTGGTATTTTGATAGGGTCAACCAAAAAATGTTTATAAAAATGTTTATAAAATGGTGAAACCCTGAATGATTTCACATTAAGGTGGGAAACAGCAATTTTGAAACTATGGTATACTGAGGTTCAACCATCAGCAAATATATTGTAGCTAATGAAAGCCAAATTTCTCACTGCTTGAGAAAGCAATATAAATAAACAAAGGGAGGATGTTGGAATAAACCCTGGTTCTGGGCTCTAGTGAGAAATATTGATATGAATCCATAGTTGTTATTTTTTAATAGAGAAACAAATATATATATATGTGGGGGGGGGGGTCAGTAATACATACACAGTTTTCCTAGCTGTCTGCTGAGAAAGACTGCAAGTAGTGACAGTCCAATGCAGTGAGTACACCCAGCACACAGATCCTGGTTTCTAAACGTCATTCTCCAATAAAAAGTAACCAGGACTCTTTAGAGAAGTGGCTGATTCCAGGGCTGGGAGAAGAAAAACACACGATGAACTTGGAGCATCGTATATTGCCAAAAAGTAAGGAAGTGGAAAAAGCAAAACAAAACAAAACAAAACAAAAAGCAGGGGGAGGGCATATCAGAAGGACATAAGACAACCTGAAAGAGCTCCCAATGGCTGATGGTTTCTTTTTATAGAAATATTCTAGCTAATGAACACAGAAGGAAAGATAAAATTAAAGTATCATAATTTTGCCACCCCTAATAAATGAATGAATACAATGATCATCAAGGATTACTAGATATCACTAAAAGAGATACAACTAGACATCATATGCCTCCTGAAGGAAGAGTGCCCACCACTTGTAAGTTGCAATGTATGGACCCTATGTGGATCCATATTCAAATAAAATATTAAAAAGCATGACAACTGGGGAACTGTGAACACTAGATATTTAATATTAAATATTAATTTTTTTAATATGATATTAATGAAAAGGAGAGTCCTACTGCTTTAGAGTTATATGCTGGGATGTTTACAGATGAAATGATGGTATCTAGGATTGGCTTTCAAATAATCAAGAGAGGAAAGGATAGAGGTTTAGAGGAAACAAGATTGTCACATATAATAATGATTGACACATAATGATGGGTACATTGAGGTAGGTACACTGTTTTCTCAACTTCTGTTTGAAACTTAAGTTTTCAAAATATATTGACAAAAGTTTATCAAACTTCACAACACTTCAATTTTTTCCAGACATCTTAGATATATTGGATTAAATTGGATAACTTTCAGTCTGTAAGTGAAAGGGTAAGAGATATAGCATAGTCATTTGATAGGTCTTGGTAAAGCCTATTTGGTATACTTCCCAGATATTGTGAAACCTAATATCTCTAATGACTGTCTAAAAAA
This sequence comes from Smutsia gigantea, assembly GCA_032199065.1. Classification (NCBI taxonomy): domain Eukaryota; kingdom Metazoa; phylum Chordata; class Mammalia; order Pholidota; family Manidae; genus Smutsia; species Smutsia gigantea. The sequence goes on from JAVSCE010007591.1 coordinate 98,162, forward strand.
TCTTTTAGCAAATCAAACAGTTTATATTATTTTGTTTTCAACAAAAAGGAAAGCAAATGTATCATTAATAAATAAAAGTTAATGATAAATCACTATGTGGTTTCGACATTTTGCTTGGAAGGAATTCAAAGAATTAAGTGGCAGTGCTATAACAAAATTGATTCCACTCCTATTTATTTATTTATGTGAACAAGGTTTCTCACTGCCTGCTCTGATTAAAACAAAATAATAGGAATACAATTGACCTGAACATTGTCTCATTTTAACAAAGAATAGTCATGCACTCATATATGAAATAAATGCAAAGTTCTCATCCATTATGAGATGCATTTCCAAAATTTAAAAATCATGTTAAATAATTGTTTTACAAATGTTGTGATATGTTTGTGTTACTTTGATCAATTATGTACTAATAACACCTAAATAATAACTAAATATGGAAAAGACGCTTAAAGCTTTAGGGTCATAGAATTGTTTTCAATTTTCGTATATATTTTGGGGGCAGAAATGTATGCCAGGGCGATCAAGGTTTTCCAGCACAAAAATCCATTGTAATAAGATACACTTCCGTGGGGCAGGTGAATGGACAGTCTAGAAGAAAAAGGAACAGTGTAAAATTACTGACTGTTAGAAAAGAGCTTGTTCATGTATTTTTAAAATAGCTTAAGGTTAGTATTCTAATTTTTGTTATGTATTTTTAAAGAAGTAGCAATTGCATCTCAAAATGTGAATATCTTCAATGTACTAGCAATTGCATTTTCTGCAAACATTCATGACGAAAAAAATTGAAAGTTCAGTTTAAAATGCTCCAGAGGGCACCAAGCTTTAAAAATTCTTTCAGTAAATACGTGAGCCGAAAATTCTGAAGACCCCTGCCATAGATAATCTCTCACATGAATGACAGAGTATTTTCATAGGAAAGCTTATAACGATAAAAAGCTAGAAACAACCAAATATCCATCAACAGTAGATTAGATAAACAAATTATAGAATACCCATACTGTGGAGTAATACATAGCAGTAAAAATGAACAAAATATGGTTATCTGCAAAATCAAGGATAAATCTCACATACATTATGTTGAGCAAAAGAAGCAATTCCCAGAACACATCTAATTCCATTTCTGTCAAGGTTAAAAATGGACAAAACTAAAAATATGTATTATTTAGAGCACCAGACATGGTAGGTAGAACTATGAAGAAAAGCAGAGGGGTGATTGTAACAAAGGACAGGATAGTGACAGCACCTGGGGGGAGAGGGAAGAAAAGCGAGGTGATCGGGAAAGCTCTTAGGGGACAGGAGGGGGGAGCGTTGAAGAGCAACGCTCTCATTCTTAACCTGAGTATTTGCTCTACTGGGCCCCTTTGCACTGTACATGTATGATATATTTAACTGCACAAAATGCAGTCATATCGAAAAACACGAAACAGGATCTGAACAGAAAAACATACTATATTATTGTATGAAAAGACTACTATAAAGATACAAATTCTTCCAAAATTTATATATATTTAATTTCATTCCAGTTGAAGCCCCAACTTTTTGTGTGTAGAAATAGATAATACTTTCTCAAGGCTCCCACGGAATGCAATATGCCTGAGCATAATCAAATCAGTCTAGTATTGATATAAGAACCGACAAATAAATCAAAAGAACAATATACACAGTTCATAGTGAATCTCAGTTAATAATAGAATTTAATAAATGGCAAAGGCAAGGAAATAACATTAGGGCTGACCCACATGGTTTTCTAACTAGGAGACAGTAAAGCTGAGCTCTTACCTCACATTATATAAAAATTCAAAAAGGATTATTATTTGTAAAAACAAAACAAAAAAAATAAATCTTAAAATAAAATAAAGGAAACTATATGTAAAAGCCCAGAGTTGGGCATACTTCCTTAACCAAGACATGAAGTCAGAAGTTATCAAAGAAAAGATAGCTTTAAATATTTTATTATGGCAAAGATGCCATAAATAAAGTTAAAGACAAAAAAATTAATTTGAAAAAGATGAAAATTTTAAATTCACGTTATAAAAAGAGCTCAAAAAATCAAAGAAAATGTGCAACTTATGTGTAGATGTTTCAGAGATGAATAATAAATACCCAATACCCATATGAAAAGATACTTGATATAAGTAGTCAAGGAGGTGAAAATTAAAATGGCAACTTGCAAAAACGAAAAAGTTATAACATCTACTATTGGCAAAGATTAGTGATGAGGTTAGGGAGAAGGACAAAGGAAGCTTTTGATGCACTGCTGATGAAATGTAACATACAGCCTTTCTGGGAAGCTCTCCAATGCTATTTATTGCATTTTTAAATATTTATGCCCTTCAATGAGCATTCCTGGCCCAAAGACTCCATCTTACAGCAGAAGAGCTCCAGGCAGTGTGGTATTGTTTCTAGAGGCAAAAATGAAGGAAGTGAGAGAGAAGTTCATGGGCAGGGATATCCTGGCAATACTATGCAGCCATCAAAAAGGACGGTTAGAATGGCTAAAATTAAATGGACTGAACACACCAAGTGTTGAGGAAGATGTGGAGGAGCTGGGTGGGACATAAAATGGTGCAATCATCTTGAAAAACAGTTGGTCACTTTCTTAAAATAAACATACACCCACAACAAGCTTCAGCTATTCTACTCTTAGGCATTTCCCAAGAGGAAAGAAATCATCTGCCTATAAAAGACTTGTGCCTGACTCTTCATAGAAACTTCTTCTGTAATAGCCAAAAATTGGGAACAACCCAAATGTCCGTCAACAGATGAATGGATAAACACACTATGGCAATATCCATGCGATGGAATATTACTTAATAGGAAGAAATGAACTACTGATACACACGGCGACATCGATGGGTCTCAAGATCATCATGCTGAGTGAAAGACATCAAGCAAACAAAAAATGAGTACAGCTTGTATGAGTCCACTTACCTAAAACTCTGTAAAATGCACGTGAATCTACATTGACAAAAAGCAAATCAGTGGTTGTCTGGGAGATGGGGTGGTGAGGACGGCCAGGAGGGAGAGATTGCCAAGGGACATGAGGACACTTTGGGGAGGTGATGGATATAGTCACTCTCTTGATTGTGGTGATAGTTTCTTAGAAACCTGTCAGATTGTACCCTTTAAATATGTGCAGTTCATTGTATATCAATTACAGCATGATAAAGATAAATGAGTACAAAGAAAAAGTACACATGTGCATGAGCTGGTAAGTCACTTGGGATGGGGAGGTCAGTGTGGAGGGAGGCTGGCAGGAGGAATGGCAGAGCCAGAAAGGGGAAGAGAAGAAATACTGAGCTAAAAATAAAAATAAAAATAAAATGTCCACAATAAAAAATATGGAAAAATGTTGAAAATGACGAATCCCAGTTATTGGTTTCCCATGTTTTTACAGTTTGTGCATGAAGGTTGCTGTTTTTTAAACTCTTACCCGCTATTAAGCAATGATGGCCAGGCCCAGAATCAGGGAGGGATGTCTTCGGAGAACTTTCTGAAACCTGAGGGGCTTTTGCAACTTTCTGCGTGCTTTCTAACGTTTTGGTACCCGTTCAGCAGTTACAGTCAGTTTAACCTATTCTGCCTCCTTGACAACATTCTTGTTACTTTTAGAATTTGTCTCTGGTTACTGTGCCTGTCAGTCAGAGCCCCTTCTGTTGCAAGTAACACAAGGTCAGCTCACAGCTGCTTAAGCAAAAAATGTATCACCTCACATAACAAAAAGCCCAGAGACATATCTAGCCTGCTATGCTGACTCTCCCTCCCACCCTTTCCCCTCCCTCCCTCTCTCCCGCCTCTCCCTTTCTCCTTCTCTGCCTCCTCTTTCCTACCTGCTCCCCCCACCTCTCAAAACTGTTTCTTTGTTAGCTTTGCTCAGGCAGACCCTCTCCAGGATAGGCTGCAGAGGGCCTGCTCGCATTCTTTTCACAACCAGCAATCCAGGAAGAAAAGGAACTTTTTCCAGCCATTCCAACAAAAATCCCAGGACTGAGTCTTGTTGGACAACCTTGGACCCTAAACCCAGCCCTGCGGCCACGGGGACTGGATGCAGGGATTGGCGTGGATCGCACGTTCACCCCCCGTCGGGAGTGGGGGGTAGAGGAGGTGCAGGGCGCTCATGAGAGAAAGTGAAGCTAGACTCACTTAAAGCGCAGGGACTGAGAAAGGAGGGTTCCCAAAGGGGAGCTGGGGGCCTGGCCCCTAGAAACAGCAGGAGTGAAGGGTAAGCAGCAGAAACAGCCAATGTTTTAGAAAGCTGTCACTAAGCAAAATCGAAGGTTTCCATTCATGTAGTGATAAAAGCGGCGCACACTAGCATGGTGCGGTTTTAGGACTTACTTACGCAGCATTTAAGTAAACGTGTCCCATACCTTAGTTATCTTTAGTTCTCTTTTCATAATTTTTACTTTTTTGCAGCCAGGGCTGCTCTCTTTATCCGTGCATCCCTGTCTTTGTGTTCCACCAACAGGAGTGATTGTTTCTAGTGTCTCACATAAAAATGAGGCTGTCTTCACCCTGCCCCCCCTTCCACTCGCCATCCATCTCCCACAAAGTTTCTGGAGAGACAGTGTGAAAAAAAAACTTTTTTCTGCCTCTTTACTCATGCACTGGATTGCTGTATTTTAGAATCCCAGCCCCAAATTGTTTTCTCTCAAAATTCTGAAGACATTGCCCCATGTGTCCTGCATCTGACTTTGGGTCTGGTGCCCACCTGCTTCCTTCTTTGTAAGTGACCTGGTGGTGTTACCAGAGACGCGTTCTTCGTCTCATCATGAGAACGAATTCAAGAATGGACCCAAAAATCGGTTGAGCATTAAGAGGTTTTTTTTTTGAGAGTAAGAGTTTAGAGAAAGACAAGAGTACATACCCGAGAGCTGGGCACAGGCAGACCCAGAGGCGGTCTTGCTGAGGAAACAATCGGGAGCCTTTTTATGAAAAGGGAAAGGAATACCCACTAGTGGAATTAGGTCTCAAGGGGGAACAGGTGGGGGCTTTTGGGGGCTGGGCTGGCTCCACCTTCACATGGGGTCGGGGAGCTTTTGGCTGTATTTGGTTGTCATCCAAACTGTCATGGCACTGGACGGTATGATTTTACTCTGATAATGAGTGTACAATCTATTCTGGGCTAAAGTTTGGGTCAACGTCTCCTCCATGTTGGAACCAGCCGGTTTGGGCCGGTCTGTTATCTGTACCCTCACTCCCCACATCCCGAGACAACAGCTTACACAGAATGTGTCGAACATAAACAAACATTTGGCTGAAGTCCCTCTCCCTGTCCCTGCTCACGTCTGGCTATCATACTTTAACCTCTAAGTTTACCCTGTGTCTTTAACTGTCTCTCTGCACAGCACGTCCTTACAGCGGATGGTTGCCCCATACTCCACCTCCCTTCCTCCTGCTGGAGATTCTATTTGGATGTTTTTACTTTCCCTTCTGCTTCTCCTAGGGTCTGTTTTTCTAGCAGCTCACTTAGCCTTCCGCCTTCCCTGCCATCTGCGGCTTTCTGTTCTAAACGCGGGCGGCGGCAGCCTGCGCGTGCTGTGTCTGCGCCTGCGCGGGCTCGCCCAGGGGCTCCCCCGGCGCAGGCAGTCCGCTCACGACTCCGAGCCCCAGGCCGGCCGCAAGGGGGCCTTTGCAGTGTCACGGCCGTCTGTGAAATCTCCGGCCTCCCGGAGACACTGCTCAGTCATTTCAGAGAACGGCTCTCGGCGGCTTATGGGTGTCTGCGCTCTTTTGCCTCGGGCCCCACTGCGCTGGAGGTGATCTGGCCCTGCGGGTCATTCCAGGATCCTCGGCTGTCATGTTGCACTTTAAAGAAGCAAAATGACAAAAGCAAATAGGTGTAGTGATAAAGCAAGTAGCTGCTGGCTGGGAGAGGATGGAAAGGATCTAGGGGAAGTCTTTCTTCAATTTTTAAAGTTTTTTAAATGATTCAAGTTACTATTTAAATGATAGAATAATCAAAACATACGAAGGCATACAGTGAACCGTTTCCCTCCTACCTCATCTAGATGCTTAAGGAAGTCTTGTTGCTAGTTTTGGTGTTTTCATTCAAAACCACCCTATGCATATAAAAATAAACTTGCATATATTTACATATATATGCATGTGTATATTTGCATACACTGCAAAGAATATATACAATCTGTTATGCTACACATATGCTGTTGTGTACCATATTCACTCATAAGGGAGCTGTAGGTAAATCAGGGGAAAGACTGCCATATAATGTGGAAGTCAGTGATTTTTGGCCCCAGGACAATCCCAGTGATTTATTCCACCAAGTAACAGCAATCAAGCAGCTACACCTGGGTTCACTCCCAGAGCAGCACCCAGCTGAGAAAGCTGTGAGTACAGCACCCCAGGATCTGACCTAGAGATGGCTGGGCGACGAGCTTAAATACCAGTTAGCATAGCTCCGTCTCTGAGCCTGTTAATTAAAACTCTTTCAACTAGATTACTTACTGATCACATCCTAAAATGATCAAGAGTTAGTCTGGCTTCAAGCACTGCTGACTTCATTTCTCAGGCAGTTTCATCGAGAGTGGTCTTTCCCCCTCTGAGGTCTGACTTCCTCGGGTTGCATTCATTCTCAAGCCCCTCGGGTGGTTCTTTTTCAGCTCCAGGAGGAACTCTCCTGGGCAATATTGTTGCTACAGCTCGTTTTCCATCTTTCCAGGTTCAAGTTCAGTGTAAAAAGCCAGAGCCTTTTCTGGTAGCCCTAAGATTTGCTCTGACATGACTGGCTCGAGCCATGTGCCCACTCCAGAAACAATCACCATATCTGGGGGGAAATGATCTACTCCTTGATCTAAGTTTGGGTCACATGCTGTCCTCACATCAAACTGAAGATAAAGCTCCACCATAAACAAGTAGCTGGACAATGAGAAAAAAAGTGGATCTCCAAATGTTCCTCGGGAAAGGGGGAATGAATGCTGGGGCCATCTGCTTATGACATTCCTTACTAACACTAGCCCATTGATTCTCAAAAAATATTTTCCCATCCCAATATGTTTCAACCAAGGATGGTGGGATAATTTAACTCTAGATGGTCCTGATGTATCTCCTAGTGGGAATGTTCTTCCATTCCCACACCGAGAATCACTGCCCTATCAAAGCAAACTGAGTGTAAATGGCTCAAGCAAACTCCACTCACAGCTGGAGAAAATAATTCATGTCATTTATTGATTCATCCAACAAGTGTTTAGAAGTTGTCCTCCCAGCTCTCTCTAATATCATGCCTGCAGATACAAGACAGAAGGGTTTGTTTACTATTACAATTCATTGCTGACTTCCAAATTGATACTTACAGACCAAATTGTCCATCAACAGAAGAATGGATGAACAAAATGTGCTGTATGCATACCATGGAATTTCATTCAGTCTTAAAAAGGAAAGAGATTCTGACACATGCTATAACATGAAGAACCTTGGAGATATTACACCAAGTGAAATAGGCCAGACAAAAGAATATTGTATGATTCCACTTACATGCAGTACTTGGAATAATCAAATTCACAGAGACAGAAAGTAGAATGATGGTTACCAAGGTTGAAGGGAAGGAAAATGGGGAGTTAGTGTTTAGTGGGTACAAAGTTTCAGCTGGGGAAGATGAGAAAGTTCTGGAGGTGGATGGTGGTGATGGCTACACAACAGTGTGAGTGTACTTAATACCAAAGACCTGGACACTTAAAAATGGTTAAAATGGTAACATTTTTAAAAATAAAAAGAAATGTAACATTAGTGAGAGTTGGTAGGGAAAAATAGTAAAGACTTCAAAATTTAGTCTTTCTTACATAAAATTAAATAATGTTTAAAGAAATAAAATAGATGATCAGTGGTATTAGGAACAAGAATATCGAAAAGGAATGGGAAAATGTCAAAAAGATGCAGATACAGTGTCTAGAACTGCTTAAACGGAATTAAAAATTTATGAGTATGGTTCAAAGCAGATCACACTTAACTGAGGCAGAAATTAGTGAACTTGGTAAATAACTATGAAGAATTTAACCAGGATGCAGCAGTAGAAATAAAGAGATGAAAAATGGAAAGTACCAAAGGGGCTGAGAGATGAGGAGGCCAGGGGGAGAAGGTCTAATGTAAGTCACAGTTTCAGAGGAGCCTGCAGGACAGGAACTGTTCAAAGGCACAATTCAGAGAGTTTCCCAGGTTTTAAAAAGAAACATGCTGTGGATAAAATGCAAGTTCCTGTGGCCAGGATTCCCACCTGGCCCTGAATGGCTAGCTTACTACACGTGGGTGGCAATCCGTTGCTATTGACTCAATATGAAGAGCTCCACCCAGTGCTCTGGGTGACACGGTGGCACAGCTGCATGGCTGCAGAAGAGCAGAGCAGAGGCTGGAGTGGTGGCAGCACCAAAAACAGGCCCAGAGGACTGCTGTGCAGGCTGAGAGGGCCAGAGGCAGAGACTGGCTTGCTGCATGCAGACTCACTCTGCATGGATGGAATTTTAATGATTGACCTGCCACTGAGAAATAAAGTTGGGTATAACCCTTTCACCCCAAGAACATTCTACTGTCATTTATCTGGTCCATAGTGAACTTGCCTGGGGCTGAAACCCATTGGCAAGACACATGCAAATTCTGAGACTTTAAAATAATTCCTTATTTCTTTAAAATAATTCTTCAGGAAGAATTTTTAAGGGGACATAATTCCTACACACCTATGTATTTTGAAGTAAATCTTCAAAACGCCAAAGACAAGGAAAAGATCTTCAAAGCAACCAGAATTGGTTATATTTAATGAAAGCTAGAATTGTAAATCCAGTGAAACTATCTTTCTTTAGCCAGGCATAATAAAGAATATACTGATAAATAAAAACTGAGGTTTACTGCCAAGAGCCCTTTGTATTTACAGAAACTTTTAAAGGATGTACCTTAAGGATGAATAATGATGTCAGAAAGCAGACCTAAACTACAAGAGGAGAAGGAGATATTTTCTCCCTTAATAAAATCTAAACAAATATTGAGTATATGAAAAAATCAAAATATCTAATTTACAGGATTAAAATAAAACAGGATAGAACAAAACTCAAGATGAGAATATCATTGTCTTGCAATGGGTTTCAGCCCCAGGCAAGTTCACTATGGATTCAATGTGACCAAAGAAAATGACAGTTGAACATTCTTGGGGTGAAAGGGTTATACCCAACTCTATTATTTCCACAGTAGCAAGTCAATCACTAAAATCCCATTCACTCAGAGTGAGTCTGTACACAGTAAGCCTCTCTCTGCCTCTGGGGCTTCTGGGCCTCTCTGCCCTCACAGCCGTCCTCTGGGCCTCTCTGCACAGTCGTCCCGCACAGCCGTCCTCTGGGCCTCTGTCCTCAGCGCTGCCACCACTCCCGCCTCTGCTCTGCTCTCCTGCAGCCTTGCAGCCGTGCCACCATGTCACCCAGAGCACTGGGCGGAGCTCTTATATAGAGTCAATAACAACATATTGCCCACACGTGTGTAGTGAGCTAGCCAGCCAGGGCCAGGTGAGAATCCTGGCCACAGGAACTTTCATTTTATCTACACTTCACCCCTCCAGGATTCTCTCCTTTCAATTTATGTGCCCTCAGTCCTCTGCAATGGTCCCTGTGCAAGGAAGCTGGAACATTGTAATCAAACTCTGCAACAACATAATACAATACACAAATAACAAAAATTACAACAAATTAAATAACCCTCAAGCCTGAGGAGATCCATTGCCACTAAGTGGTCATCCTGGCTGTATTCAAACCAGTTCTACTCAAATGAGTTAACCAAAATAACCGTGGGTGGGCCTTACAATACCCTCTTTCTCCAGCCTCTCCAGCAAAAAGTCTTGCAGACAGACAGGCCGATCTTGTTGCTCTCTCTCTGACTTCTGCCTCTTTGGTCTTAATGGCTTGAACTGCTGCTCTGGTTTCAGTTGTTGTCGTAGCTCCGGTAAGATCCTATTTGGCTTCCTAATTTCCTTCCATCTGCTCCTGCCCGTATTAAATCAACCCACATCTGGGTCCTCATAACCTTCATGGGGCCCTTTAAATTCTTCTTGTGAGTAGCAGACCTTATTTCTTTTCGTGTTCTCTTTGCTTCAGCCTCTCCTAAGTCTGCTACTGTACGTGTCACCTCGCTTATGGGCTGCCCTAAGTGAGGGGCAAGAATGGCCACTAGAGGCCCAAAGAGGGATGTGGGAGCCATTTGAAGCACAGTATTTCTCATCCCTGCAGTGAAAGGCTCTTCATCTGGGCCATGATTCTCTGGACTATAGATGGCATTTCTTATCTAACACCTGTTGGAGCTCAGCACACGCCTGCCATCTAACAGGAGAGGATGGTAGGTCACCCTGATTGGGCCACACAGCAGGAAGTGAAGCCATAAGCCAATCGAGGAGGGAGTGATTTCCTGGGGTCTGATGTGCACTTTGTAATTGCTGCCTCAAGGGGCAGGCTGCACTGTCAGGGAAGCCAGGTTTCCCATCTCTGATCCCGACAGAACAATTCCACCCACCCCTAAGTCCCACAGACACAGGAGCCATGCTGATATTGACTCCGTGGGCTTCTGCCTAAACCAGGAGCCCAAATCCACCAGCTCAGCCTGAGTATAGGGGCGGAGCATAGAGTGCTCCACGACCTGGGGAGGGGGCTGTGCCTCTCCTTGGGGAACCCTCAGCTGCTGGGTCTTTATTTTCTTTACAATCACTGAGCATACTTTCAATACAGGAGGGGTCAGTGCCTCTGGCACCACCCCTTCATCCTTCCCCAGCTCCTCTATTTCTGGGGCTGATGGCACCTTTCTCTCCCTTCCCCTGAGTGCCTCCTCTGCTACATCCTTTACCTTTTATAAAGTGCTTTGCAGCAATGCTAGCTCAGTCTTTAGCAGCTCCCTTACCTTCACCTCAATGCTTCACAGCTGTCATTCTTGTGCCACCTCTGCCTGTGCATCCTTCAGGAATTTGTCTTTTTTCCTTGATGGCCTTTTCCTCCTTCAGAGCACCTGACAGTGCTGCTGTCTAGTTCTGTAAAGAATCTTTTACCTCTTCAATGGCACCTCGCTGTCGGCGTTCTCATGCTGCCTCCTCTCGCATCAATGCCATTTCCTTCTTTGGGGAATCCACAGCAGTTCACAGCTCGTGTTCTCGTGCTGCCATTTCTTGGGTCTTTTTCAGGATCGTGTCCTTCTCCTCTGTAGCCTTTTTTAATACTGTGAGAAGCAGCCAATCCACAGCTCCCACTGCCTCTTGGGCACTCTGTCTCTCAAAAGGCCTACTTACTATACTAAGGGCTATCCCTACTGCCTCAGGTATCACCTCCACTTGCCTCCAGTCCTGAGGTGGGGCCAAGCCCTCTAGGAGGCCAGCCACCCCAGACCACATACCCTTTCGGGGGCAATCCACTGTCTCCCCATTGACAGGGGCAGCCTGCTGAAGCACCCCTCCCATAAAGGCAGCCTGTCTTTTTCCTTGGTCAACAATGAACCCTGCCAACTTCGCCAACTGTCTTGCCAATGGGTTTCAGCCTCAGGCAAGTTCCCTATGGATTCAATTTGTCCAAAGAAAATGCAGTAAAACGTTCTTGGAGTGAAAGGATTATACCCAACTTTATTATCTCCACAGTGGCCCATCAGTCACTAAAATCCCATTCACTCAGAGCGAGTCTACATGCAACAAGCTGGTCTCTGCCTCTGGACCTCTCTGCCCAAACAGCCGTCCTCTGGGCCTCTCTGTACAGTCGTTCTGCACAGTCATCCTCTGGGCCTCTGTCCTCTGTACTGCCACCACTCCAGCCTCTGCTCTGCTCTCCTGCAGACTTGCTGCCCTGCCACTGTGTCACCCAGAGCACTGGGCAGAGCTCTTTATATAGAGTCAATAGCAACACATTGCCCACATGTGTGTAGTGAGCTAGCCAACCAGGGTCAGGTGAGAATCCTGGCCACAGGAACTTTCATATTATCCATAATCATACAACAAGAACCATTCTAAAGGCGTATTTTTAGAAAGAAAAGGAGGATATTGGTTAACATTTAGAATATTTTTGGTTAAGTACATGTGTTTTTTTGGTTTTGTTTTTTAAGGATTTCAAGGGAATCCACAAACAAATTTGAAATGCTCCTGAATGAGAAGGTCTGGAGGTTAAAGCGGGGAGAGGGAGAGAGAAGCTAAACCAGTAAGCGCTGAAGTTCAGAGCAGCCCCTGGTGGTGCAAGCGAGCAGTTGTAAGATCTCCTTTCTGCTTCAGCAGAGGTGTTTGTTTTAAAGTTGACAGTTTTTTCTAAAACTTAATTGCAACATTTTGGGGGAGTACCTCCTTGGGCTGAGGCTCCAGGGCCTTCTTTATGGGGTTTGAGGCAGTGGGGCCTTATCCCATCCCCTGACACCCCTCTGAAGAGACTCAGGGCTGTACCGGGGCCAGAAATGGTTCCTGAATATTCCCCCTGCAGGAAAGCCCTTTCTGCCATTTCGTGGCCCTCTCCTGACTTTCCCAGCGAGTTTTCCTGACTGACCTGGGCAGCTACCCGAGCAGAGGGCAGCAAATCCCCAAGTGCCTCCCGGACTGAGCGAGAAGGGGCACCAGCCACGTCCTCTCCGCAACGTCCCAAACCTCAGCTGGACCCCACGGAGCCCAGGAAACCCGGACGCCCAGTTCCTCCGCTGCCTCCAGCAGCAGGTACCCAGGAAGCCGACCCTTTGCCCTCCACCCTGCTGCCATGGGGCGTGCTAGGGAGGAGCTGGGCCTGCCCATTGCTCAGTCCAAGCAGCTTGGGCTGCTCTGGAAGGGAGTGCCAAGCTCTGACGACCAACCGCAATTTTAAAAATGAATGGAATTGGGTCTCTAACACCAGATGTTTGGCCATTTTAGTGAGTAAATTGTAGAATCTGGAATCTGGTCCTGTTGTTAAACGATCCAGCCGGGAAATGGGGAGTTAACAAAACATGGATAAAAGCAGTGATTCGATTAGAAAAGAAAAAGAGAACTATTTCCTGTTTATGCTCTGAATGGTTGTAAATCCTTCCACAAATATAAATTGGCCCAGGACATTTGCCTGACTTTTTGTCAGGGTCATGAAATCCTTTCCGTCTGTATCTAGGCAGCTTTGCACGGAGGCAGAGCTGTGCAAACAGACACTTTCGGATTTTCTACGTAAACAAAAGCAAGGCGAGAGAGTTGTGACATCTAATTTCCTACAGAAAAGAGAAACAAAGATTCAGAAACTTCCACGGTTCTTCACAGGGTGAGGAGAGGGAGGCAGTGGAGCCAGAGTGGAGGAAATGGGGGAGGGGAGACTCCTTTCCTCAGAGACTTAGAAACTTCAAGGAAAGGAAAGAAACCACCAGACTGACAGTAAGAGACCATTTCATTCAACAACCAAAAAACAAAATTGACATTCACTTACAAGAATGAAAAAATAAAAGAATTTCACTCTGATCTGGCCATAGAAGGACTGATTTAGACACACCAAAGCCCAGAAATTAATAGCACCTGAAGGTAAAAAATAAAGATACCCCTCTACTAGCATCTTTGGGGTCCTGCTTGTGTTTCATATCACTAAAATTCCTTTTTAAAACTCTAAGTTTAGCAAGTTCATAAAAATAATTAAAACCAAGAGATTAAATTCAAGGGGCCTTGTTCCCAATCTGAATTCTCCCAGGTAAACCACCTAAATGTGATTCTCTGTCCCATGCTCCTCAAAAATGCTGAGCACAGGCAGCTCCTACAGCCCTTGGCTGGGATTCTGCATCTCCAGCAAGCTTCCCTTGCCCCTCCCGGTGTGGTCCATGTGACAGGCCAGCGAATGTGGGGCAGATTCACATTTGGGGCAGCAAGAATACAGGCCCAGCTCAATCATCCAGTAGAACTAGCTGCTCCCTCCTGTGTGGCCTCCTAACCAGAGGATAACAAGCTTTGACTATAAAGGCCTCATATTAAATATTTCAGGCTTTGTGGGCCATTCAGTCTCTGTTGAGACTGCTCAACTCTGCCCTTGTAGCATAGATAATTGTGTAAACCGGTGGGTGCAGCTGTGTTTCAATAAAACTTTATTTACAAAATCAGGTGGCAGAATAGATTTGACCCTCAGAGTGTAACTTGCCAGCCCCTGTCCAATACTTTGAACATATTTCTGCCTCATCTCTGTACCCTTTTATTACACGGGCTTATTTACGAATCTCTCTAAGGACTAGGCCAGTGGGGAGCTCTGGGGAGAGAGCCCTGGACCCTGCACTCTGAGTGCCCCACCTGGTGGGGTCATGCCGCCCTCAGGCAGCAGCTCTGCCCCGTCCACACAACCTCAGGAGCCAGTACTGTGCTGCGGGGAATGGGAAACTCAGGGCCAGTAATAAAACCTACCTACAAAGAGTTCATAAAACCCCATTCAGGGGCAAGGCTGCTCTCTATGCTGGAATCAGAAAACCCTAGAATTGTTATTGCTTTCTAGGTCTGCAGGCCATAACCTGCTTTCTTACCTTCAGAAATGCTTACCTCCATATATTGATATTACATATATACATAAGTATAAAGAAAATGAAAGACAAAAAACAAAGGTAAAAACAAACGGATCATATCATTTACAATGACAGTGAAGAATAATAGCGGTGTGTGTGTGTGTGTGTATAGGTACAGGTGTGTGTAGGTGTGTGTGTGGGTGTGTGTAGGTGTGTGTGTATAGCTGTGTGTATACATATAGGTGTGTAGGTATGTGTAGGTGTATGTGTGTGTACAGGTGTAGGTGTGTGTATGTGTGTGTATAGGTGTAGGTGTGTGTATCGGTGTGTGTAGGTATATACGTGTGTGTAGGTGTAGGTGTGTGTACAGGTGTAGGTGTGTGTATGTGTGTGTATAGGTGTAGGTGTGTGTGTGTGTGTATAGGTGTAGGTGTGTGCAGGTGTGTACGTGTGTGTAGGTGTGCATAGGTGTAGGTGTGTAGGTGTGTGTATAGGTGTGTGTGTGTATAGGTGTAGCTGTGTGTAGGGGTGTGTGTAGGTGTGTGTACAGGTGTGTGTGTATAGGTGTAGGTGTGTGTATAGGTGTAGCTGTGTGTAGGTGTGTGTGTGGGTGTGTGTGTAGGTGTGTGTACAGGTGTGTGTGTATAGGTGTAGCTGTGTGTACGTGTGTGTAGGTGTGTGTATATAGGGGTAGGTGTGTGTATAGTTGTAACTGTGTGTAGGTGTGTGTGTGGGTGTGTGTAGGTGTGTGTATAGGTGTGTACGTGTGTGTAGGTGTGTGGTGTAGGTGTGTGTATAGGTGTCGGTGTGTGTATAGGTGTAGCTGTGTGTATAGGTGTAGCTGTGTGTAGGGGTGTGTGCGGGTGTGTGTAGGTGTGTACGTGTGTGGTGTGTGCATAGGTGTAGCTGTGTGTAGGTGTGTGTGTATAGGTGTGTACATGTGTGTAGGTGTGTGTATGGGTGTAGTTGTGTGTAGGTGTGTGTGCGGGTGTGTGTAGGTGTGTGTATAGGTGTAGGTGTGTAGGGGTGTGTGTATAGGTGTAGCTGTGTGTAGGTGTGTGTTTGGGTGTGTGTAGGTATGTGTATAGGTGTAGGTGTGTAGGGATGTGTGTATAGGTGTAGCTGTGTGTAGGGGTGTGTGCGGGTGTGTGTAGGTGTGTAAGTGTGTGTGTGGGAGTGTGTGTGGTAGAGAAAGAGCCAACACTGACCACTGCAGGGAAGACAGGAGGAAGAGAGGGACCTTGTTCCAGGCCTCAGACAGTTCTGTGAGCCCACAGGTTAAAGTTATAGATGTTTAAAGACAATCTTAGTTGGTAAAGAGTCCAAGTATATGAGGGCTATTTTCACTTCACACTGCATGGAAGGGAACTGTGCCACTGGGGATCTAGAGCAGAACATAATTCAATGCAGTCTGACTGGGACTTTTTTTCCATGTGATAAACCAGCTCTCTTTTAATTCTATATGTACCAACACAAAGATTCACGGCATACCATGCAGATAAACAGAGGGAGATGTCCTTTCTGGTTATTTTTCCTGGTTGTTTCTGTTTAATCAGCATTGGCGGAAATGTGACCAAGGCTCACACTGACTGGAGGACACTGGGGTGGGAGCAGCGGGGGAGGGGTGGTAGAGAAGGAGCGGCTGGGCAGCGGCCAAAGCAGAGGCAGGTGCTGGGGGGTTGGAAAGGGGGGATGCAGTGCAGGCCCCGGGGAGTAGATATGTCCCCTCAAGCCTTGGGCTACTCTGGACAGGGCCACCGGGGCGCCCAGGCAGATCTCTGAAGCTCACAGGATGACAGCAGCTGTGGGCTTCTCCCTGGAGGGGGAGGGAGGCACAGAATTCTCCCCCAGTAGCTTCTTGTCTGTCCCTTCCGCATCCTGAAAGACACAGGGAGGAAATCAATTCTTACCAGGAAATGAGCTTCATAGCACTTGAAAGCAGGCAAATGCAAAGGGGAACAGAGGAAGGGGAGCTAGACAGGAGGAGGACATGTAGGAAAATGAGAGTCGGGGGGCATAGAGAGGCAGAGAGCAGATGGCACCCAGGACACAGTGGGGGCCACGCCCCCCAGACGGCGCTGGGAAGAAGCTGCGGAAGGTCAGGGGTGGCCTCTGCCAAGCAGCACTCCTGACCCAGTGGTCTCCCTGTGCCCAGGGCCTCACCAGCCACACTCCACTCTTTCCCCATGCCTCCCAACAGCTCACCAGGGGCCGGGAGCTCTGGCCACATAAGCTTCGAAGGCCCACGCCCAGGGAGGCCAAGGATGCAGTGACCTGCAGGACACAGATGGCCAGGAGCAGAACACGGATTCCTAGGAACAGGTTCTGGAGATAAGGAAGAAAAAGGATACAGTCAGGGGCTGACTCCCGATTCCGCTCTTACTGCCACCTTATCAACCCAGCCAGCCATCAGAAT
This sequence comes from Smutsia gigantea, assembly GCA_032199065.1. NCBI lineage: Eukaryota > Metazoa > Chordata > Mammalia > Pholidota > Manidae > Smutsia > Smutsia gigantea. The sequence goes on from JAVSCE010007591.1 coordinate 115,008, forward strand.
GCCCAACTACGTCCCACCAAAGCAGACTGCATTTTCCAACTATGGGGGCAGCCACAGCTTCCACGCCATTTGCTTGTCTGCAGTGTGACCCTACCACCCCCTCTAAAGAGGTGGAGTCTGTTTCTCCCCCATCTAGAACAGGGAAGGGCCTGTGACTGCTTCAGCCATTAAAATACAGTGGAAGTGACACTATGCCCAGTACAGGGGTGGCCCTGAACTGGCCGGGCAGCTTCCATTTCCTTCCTCTTGAAATGCTCATAGTGGGGTGCTCCCCGCTGGAACCTAGTGGCCCAGAATGAGAAGCCCAGCCCACATGGAGAAGCCGCTGGGGGCTCTCAGGCTGACACCCCAACTGAGCTTCCAGGTGTGAGGGCTTCATCTTGGAGGTCCAGCCCAGTCAAGCCCTTGGATGACTTCACCTCCAGCGGACATCTGGCTGCATGTGCATGAAAACACCAAGGGAGGACGGCCCATCTGAGACCTGACAACCCCCAAATGTGAGAAATAATACTAAGTCGTAATTTTAAGCCACTACATTCTGGGGTAGTATCATAAGCACTGATAGGTGACTGGAACAGCCACACACAGAAAAGACAGTGTCCATGATATCCTCTCTTAAATGTCTCCTCTTTGCTCTTCATCCCCTTTGATTCAGGAAATCTTCATGCCATGAGGGTCTGAGAATTGTCTGCAGTTTAGGTTCAAGCCTCCTGAAGCACAGGCCTGGGATGAGGTCCAAGCTCAGAGAGCCTACATCTCTGCCCGCCAGCCCCCTGGCTCCTTGGGCACAGACGGCTGTGATGGGTTCCTGCAAGACCGGACCCTGGGTCTCACCGTCAGCATCTGCATGTAGGTTCTGCACTGATCCTCCTCCCAGCGTGACCAGCGGCTTCTCTGCCGCATCCCGTACTCAGGGGTTGTGTTGTCAGGGGCTGGGCGATCACATACATAGTCGAGGTAGAGGATGCCATCAGACTGCCAGGACAAGCTGTTCACACAAAGGACGACTGCCGCCGTGGCCGTGGCAAGGCCTGCCAGGGTGAGCAGGCCTGACACCCAGCTCTAGAAGGGAAAGATCCAGGATGCAGACCCCCCCCACTCATGGTAGAGCCACAGGGTCGCAGCAGGAATATTGGGAACCAGGATATTGGGAACCAAAGGGGAGAAGGCAGAAAAATAGAGCAGAAAAACTGAGAAATGGGAGGCAGCAGGAGTCAAGATGGGGCAGAGGATGCCTGAGACTCACTGAAAGTTTGCCCCGGTGCTTCTCATGGACAATGGCCCCAACTCCGGCTGCAATAGCCTGGGAAGAGAAGACGCCAGAAAAGGCCCCCAGTTTCTTCTCCTGAAATGATCCCCCACCCTCCTTCCCCCAACAGTTCCCAGAACAGCCAATTCAAAGCAGGATCCAAGGGACAGGCAAAGAAGCCCAGCACAGGGCCAGGACTCCAGCTAACCTGCCCCGCCCCTCCCAACCTCGCCTTAGAGAGGAGAAAGGAGAGTAAACAGGTTTTGCCCGCTCCCTAAGGCAGCTGCCTCATGGCGAAGGGCATCTGGTCTCTTCCCCAAATCCCTGCCTGAGATCCAAAGGCACTTTCTCCCTGCCCGTCATCACTTGCCCCCCTCTGAGCCCACAGCCCCTTCCTTACTCACCACAGAGCCTGCCCAGAAGGCGCAGCCTGAAGCCCGCAGCACAACCCAGGGCCCAAAGCAGAGCAACACGCCCAGGGCACAGCTCGCTGCCCCCAGCAATATCTGGGTCACCTGGAAGATAGGGTGGAAAGCCAGACACCTTCCCACAAGCCCCCAGGGTGACACCTTCCCACAAGCCCCCACACCCTGGGGGTAGCCACCATGCTCCTACCTAGCTGGCTCGCCTCTCTTTTTCCTCTATCTTGACCTCTCTGCAGCTCTGATTCTGGAAGGTTCTGTTCCCTTGCCATCCATGAAGCAGCATGCCCTGGTTCTCCCCCCATTGCTCTGACATGCCAGGCTTTCAACCTTTTTTACTGTTTCCTGAACACCATGCACTACACCCCCAGTAGGGATTTCCACTCTGTTCTCATTCTCCCTTGGGAATTCCATCATCCTGGCCAGGATGGCCACAAAGACCCCCCTTTAAGAAAGGAGTGTGGTTTGCTGACAGATCTGCAGCTCCTTCAAGTCCCCTCGTCTTTCAAGCTTAGGGCACCCTCTTTGGGCATGGCCTTCCATCCGAGGGTTAAGCAAGGTGTCGGAACAAGGGCTGTTTCCTCCTGAGGTGGAACTCCTGGAACGAACAGTCTGTTCTCAAGTCCGTCACTGGGCTGGTGGAGACCTTGTGGGGCCTGCACTGGGGTCTGATGGCTCCCCTGCCCAGTCCTGCCCTTCTGTGTGTTCATAGGGCTGCTCCCGAATAAAGCCTGTGCACACCCAACTCCGACGCAGCCTCTGCTTCCTATTGTCACAGCCTCTTGGACATCACCGCCTGCGTGTCCTGCCAGCGCGGCAGATTCTCCCATTGGTCCCATCCTAGTGCCCGCTGCTCCCAACGTCCAGGCTCTACTCTCCTGGCCATTTAGTCCCACATCCCATGCCTCAGCATGTTCTCGGACCTCTCCCCTCCCTTGAACGGCAAGCCTTCACCCCAAGTCCTGGAGACCCCATCCACAAGGGATGTGGACGCCTCTCTCTCCGCATCATGACTGCTGTGACCACACAGGCACAGGCCGCCCGTGCGTCTTACCTGGACACCACCTGGCTGTGAGGCAGCCTAAGACCTGCACGCCTGCTCAGAACCAACCCTGCCTTCCCACTGCCACAGCCGATCCGGGACAGACTCCTCACCCTGTCACGCAAGGCTCTCGGCGGTGTGGCGCCGCTCGGCATATCCAGTCTAGTCAGCCATGAGTCCCCTTCTCTTCACTCTGACAGAATTTGCCCTCCGCTTTCTGACTCCTTTGCCCTTGCTCCTGCCTCTGTCCTAACCCAGAATTCCTTTTCTTCCACCTTCCACCTCTGTCTAAACACACTTCTTCATTCATGGTCTGGCTCAGGTGCCAGCTCCTGCAGTGTGCCGCGCTGCCTTCCGAGGACCTCACCTGATCTGCCCTTCCCGCCAGGCCATGGTGGGGTGGCCCGACCCTGTCTGAGGGACGCCGAGTGCTTGCAGCTCGTGACCTCAGTCTTCTCTCCGTAGTTACCTCAAAGTGCCTATCACACACCAGGTGCCTACAGGCCCTCGATCCACACAGGGTCAATTAAACTGAATGAACAGCCCCCAGGGATTCCTCTGCCCATCCCCACTTCCAGCCCATCCCCACCTCCAGCCGGGACTGCCGACTGCACTGAAGACAGGGTCCCTCCTTCCTCCACACCAAATCAGACAGGACATAAACAGTGAGTTCCTGTGGGGCTGCAAGGGCCTATTGAAGCAGGAGAGCTGCCATCCTCCGTGGCCCCCACTGCTCTTACCCCCAGTGCCAGCTGCCAATAGCGTATCCTGGCCTCAGAAGGGCCGGTATCCTGAGGGCGAGAGAAGTGCTCCTTCAAGGAAGCCCCGGCTTTTAGCAGTTGGGCCAAAGCTGATTCCTGGTGGATGTGGATGTTGATGTGGGTGGGCTGGGGCAGACTAGAGCCCACATCCACTCCGTTCACCGTCACGGTGCTCTGGGTCATCCTGCCTGCGCGGAGAAGACGCACACAAGTGAGGTCTGGGAACTAGGTAAGCTGCAAATGGGATAAGGAACTGGAGGAGGGAATACACTGCACGAGTCAGGGGGGAGGAAACAGTCTGCTGCCAAGAGCCAAACGGTCTCCCAGTGCAGGCATCAGGGTCACAGTGACCTTGATCTGGGATGCAAATCCAAGTCACCTCCAGAGTTTTTCACCACATGTATTCTTGGGCCTCTCCCCAAAATGGTCAGGTCTTGGGTTGGACAAAGAAAGGAATCTGAATTACGTCAGTGACATACGTATTTATACACATACTCACATACACACATATATTTTCACATAATACTTTCATATGGTTAAAAAATTCAAAAGATAAAAAAGGGTATACATTTAAAACCTCTTTCCCATCTTTGCATCCCAGCTACCTAGTTGCCACCCAGATGGATATATTACATTTTCTGAATAATAATATTATCATTCTTTTATGTCCTACAAGGGCATTTTTTGCATATAAAAGCATATAAAAATATTCTTCCCCCCTTTTCCCACAAATAGCAAGATATCACTCACACCATTCTGCACAATGCTTTGTTCACAGAACGATGGTTTTAAAATAATCCTGCATCAATCCATAAAATGCCTCCTCACCCATTTGTATAGTTGCATAGTATCCCACTGTATGGTTGCATTATAACTTTTTTAAGTAGCCCCTATCGATAGACATATATTATCAGTGTGGAATTAGCAGGTCAGTGGGAATGTGCGTTTATAATCTTAATGGATAATGCCCTCCATGGAGCTGCCATGCGGTTCACATGCAGGATGGGGTCGAAGAGCGTCCACAGCCCTACTCCAGGACCCTCAGAAGGTGTCAGTAAATTTTTTCATCTTTTTCAAATGTATATGGTGAAAATTACATCGCATTGTAGATTTTAACTGGTTTGATGCAATGAAATGCCACTTTTGAAGTGTATCTCTCAAGGAGTTTTGACAAATTGTACATTTGTGCCAGCACACCATGATCAAGGTATTTCTGTGTTTCAAAAATGTCCCTAATGTCCCTTCCCCAGTAGACCGAAATCCCTGGCCCAGGCAATAGCTGCTCTGATTTTTGTGACCATGGCCGTCTGGTGGTCCAGTTTCCATCCATAGTTCTCCTATTATGAATGAGGGGGGGTCATCATTTCATATGTTTAAGAGTCCATTTTTTCTTCTTTTTCAAACTGCAATCACTCTCTAGATCTTTCTCGTTTTACTTGGTTTTGCCTTGCTCTTGTGTTGGAAAAATTACATTTGTGACATGAGTTGCAAATATTTCAACTTGTGATTTATTTTTGACTTTGTATTCTTACATAACCAAAGTTCTCCATCTTTTTGTGATTTCCGGATTTTATACCATACTTTGAAAGGACTTTCCCAATTCAAGAATATAAGACAATTCTGTTTTCTCCTAAGTGGTTTTATGCTTTCACATTTAAATGTTGACGCATCTGGGATTTATCTTTTAAGTTGGAAGACATGGCCCAAGTTGCTCTGTTTTTTTTCCAGATTGTTAACTTCTGAAGGGTATGTTGTGTTTGGGGAAGACATCATCTTTCTCCCACTGATTCTAACGCTCCCCTGTGCAAAAACAAGATTCCCCCAGGAATTCGGGTTGAACCTAATCTTTACCGTCCACTCATGGGTGTGTCTGATGAGTCATGCATCGACCATGGCCACATTTTAATTATGACTACAGAGTTTAATATTTTCTTGAGCTGTTTCTTGACTCCCTTGTGTTATTATTATTTTTTTCTTTCATGGCCATTTTGCTAGATTACTTCTCCATATGCACTTTTATCATCAACTTGCCTAGCTCCAAAAGAAATCCTCTATAAGTAATTCTAATGGGTGTCCTACTTAAGTATCACTGTTTAAATCATAATATTACTATTAACGATTCTAATAACACCAGCAACAATAGTAATCCTGAAGGCTTCCCATTTGGAGTCTATGTCCTTTGCAGAGCATTTACACTTTTTCACCTACCTGGCTTCCTTCAAGGTATAAAGAATGGATGTTTGACAATTCTGTAGATGCACGGGGAGGTTCAGAATTGTTTATAAACACACACGAGGAAGTCCAGCCTGGATTCCAGCCAAGCTGACCCAGGAGCCAGCATCCTGTTGCCACCCTGACTGTGCCATGGACGGCAGCTCCCTCCGACCCCCTGGGTCCCACCACTGTGCCCACTCTACTCCAGCCCCCGCACTTCCTCTGGGCCAGGCTAGCCCCATGAAGACTCCCTTCCTGTGCCACCCAGACTCCAGGCTGTGGAGCTCTGCCCTGCTGTCCTGGACACTCTCCCTGCCCAGCTCCTCCCAGTGCCTTGGAGCTGGGGAGAGAGAGCCAGGATCCGTCCTAAGTCCTGCGTCCTCCACCTTCCAGCCGCGCTCTGCAGTTCTTCTCACCACCAGACTGCCTGAGCCTCAGCCACCCCACCAGAGCAATGGCAGTGGAGTCATGAGGCCAATGGAGAGTGAAGGACAGCCAGGCCGCACACAGGCACATGTCCCTCCTCCCTCCCCGGCCATTTTTCTAAGGCCTTTATCTAGTGCATCCCCGACCCCCTCCCAAGCAATGTATGGGAACCAGCAATGGGGGCAAAATGGCATCTGTGAGACAGGATGGGGGCTTTGGGGACAGGTCTCTAAGACTCCTGGGGAAGGGGGGATCCTGCTCACCTGCTTTCCTCTGGGAGGACTCCAAGCAGCCAGGCCGGGAAGGAGCTCAGCTGGAGCCGCTGACGTCCCAGCCTGGAGGGAGAAGAGTGGAAGGGGCGGGGAGGTGGGGGCCTGACCTTCCCCAGCAGCGCAACTTCCCAGAAAATAGCTGAGCAAAGGGGCCCCTCTGAGGGGGTTCTGTCCTGATTAGATAATCAGGCTAGCCAGAGAAGTCAAAGTACACACTCATGCACAAACACACACTTGCACACTCATACCCACTCAGACAACTCACAAATTCACAGCAAAGGCAAATCTTTGTTCAAAAGGTCCCTGCCCAGGTCGGGGTGGGAGAGAGGATGCCCCATAGGGTTCCCACGGCTGGCCAGTTGCATGGGCTCCCAGGCCACCCACCTGCCCCAACGCCCAGAGCCCAGTGACAGCGGCAGCCAGAAAACCCTGGAGGGCCCCACACTGGCTGTGTGCCGCTCCCTTGCCCTAGTCCTCCCCTTCCGGCCGCCCTCAGACCCCATCAGTGCCTCTGCCCTCCCTGCTGTACACTGGCCACCGGTCCCTGAGGACAGCAGGTAAGGTGGGCTTATGGCCCAGTGGCCCTTTTCCTGAGAAACTTCACACAGGACCCTCCCAGGGCCTCCCCCACCACCAGCGCGCTCACGGCCTAGCCCCTCAGAACCTGCTGGAGAGGGAGAGTCACGCAGAGGATGTGACTCCGGGGAGTTGTGAGGAGCAGGGGCTGCGTGCGCCTGTGTTAATGCGAAGTCAGTCCGGCCTTTGACCGTCAAGTGTACCCACAGCTTGGTCCTCCCTGGGGCGAGGGCAGTTTGGCCAGGCAGTGTGGGGCTGAGAAGCCATTGATGGAGAGGGAGGTATTTAGGGGCTCAGAGGTACCCCAAGCCCAGCTGGTAGCAGCTGCCTCAATAGAAGCTCGGCCAGCATGGCATGATTCTCCCTGAGGCTGGGGGAAATGGGCCTGGAGCAGGCGTGGGGTGAGAGGAGGCTTCAGCAGGCTCAGGGGTCACCACAGCCCCAGCAGAGTCAGGCTGCCCGACACAAGTCCCCTCAAGAGGACTCGAGGCATGCTGCCCTGAGCAGAGACCGCCCCCAGCCCCAAACGCCAGGGAAATCTGGGCAAACCTGCCCTCTTTCCCTCTCGGACATTCCCTCCCTCCCTCCCAGACAGATGTCCAGTGGGAAGGGGACTGAAGACAGTGGTGAGGTGGCCCCTGGGGCCCCCCAACCCACCCGCATCGATGTGCACTTCCACCAGGAGTCAGCTCTGGCCAAGCTCCTCCTGAGTGGGTGCCCCCTGCTGCGGCCCCCTGTCCCCAGCACCGCCTTCCAGACCCGGGGCAGCAGCCGGCTGCTGGTGGCCTCCTGGGTGAGTAGGGGCCCAGAGGGGCACCTGGGTCCCTACATTGGGGAAATCAAAGCCTGCCCATGCTGTGCACGCTCTCAGCCAGCCTCTCCCGACCGGATGCGGAGCCAGTTTTACTTCCTTAATAGAAGTCAAGTTCTCCTGAGCTCTGTTTGTAGCTTTCCCCTCACTTACTGGTCTTCTCAGTGGGCTAAAGGGGTGCAAAGGTGCCAGTGACCCTTTAATGTCCCAGCCAGTGGAACCCTGAGTCTATCCTGTGCCCTGAACCTGACACAGCACAGACTGGGCGTCCTCCCTTCCTCTCCCCTCCCCTCCTCCCCTCTCTTCCCTTCGCCTCTCCTCCCTTCGCCTCTCCTCCCTTTGCCTCTCCTCCCCTCCCTCTCTTCCCTTCGCCTCCCCTCCTCCCCTCTCTTCCCCTCCCCTCTCCTCCCCTCGCCTCTCCTCCCTTCGCCTCTCCCCTCCCTTAGGCCCTCTGAGCTGCCCGGAAGCTTGGGGGCAGAGGGCTGCTCCTGGGCCCAGGGCTCTGGGGGCCAGGTTCTCAGCTTCTTCCTCCAGGTCGTACAGATGGCGCTGGGAGCGCTGAGCGGGATCCTGGGAGGATGCCTCTACCTCTTCTACTCCTGCTCTCTGCGGGAGTCGGGGGCTGCCCTCTGGACAGGGACTGTGGTGAGCCCCGGGGGCGGGAGCTAGAGAAGGGGCAGAGGCGAGAGACCATCCCGGTCCATCACCGTCCACGTGGGGCTGCACAATGTGAGGCCCTAAGTTATCCAGGCCGATTCCCTGTTTCTACAGATGAGAAAGTGGCTGAGGGACGTAGTGGGATATGCAAAGTCACCCAGTCGGTTCTCCCGGCTCCCTGCCCAGGGCTTCTCCCTGACTGGCTGTCTCCCCCACCTTCAGCAGCAAATATCAGCTGAGGGTCTAGGACCCCTCTCATCCCCAGACACGCCTCGAGATGCAGGCGAGAGAATGTGCCAGAGCATGTGCGCTCTACAAGGAAGGGTCACCTCTGGGTCATCGGGTCATCTCCCAGTGCCCTCTGCAGGTCCTGCCCACCGTGGGCACCAGGGATTAAGGTCCACAGATGGGTGTGCGATCTGCAGTGGGAGCTTGGCGGGCAGGTCATGACAGGACTGAGGGGCCCTTAGGCTTCCCTGCGCTCACAGAGTAACAGTGAGATGCACATATCTATTGAAAAGGGGGACAAAAGTAATCACCCTCATCCACCCAATGGCAAAACACTCAGATTAGTTACAGCATCGCCCCCAGTGATATGCAGACTTCCTGTTCTGTAAGCCCAGCTGGGTGGCTTGCTAAGCACGGTTGGGGCAGGCACCCGGACCAGGAGATTCACCCCGTACTGAGAACTTCCCCAGCGACTAGGACCCCACCCCACTGTCTGGACCTGTCATAAAGCACCATAAACAGGAAGGCTTCTGGGGGAGAGGAGGAGGGCTCACACCCAGCCTGACCACAGCGCTTTCTGAAGCCACTAACAGAGAGGGTCCTGCGGCCTCAGGAGTCTGATCCAGGCCTCAACAACTTCACTGGTATCTTACTACAGACAACAAAGCTTAGCTCAAAACCTCAGGTCCACACAGTGTCCTGGGGAAGGGCCAGCCCCCCGTGGGAGTTACAGCAGGAGACAGAGGGTGGCGGCCGGGGGGCCTGGCATTTCCTGTGCTCACCTGCTCCCACTTCAACCTCCCACCAGGCTGTGCTGGCTGGAGCTGTCGCCTTCATTTATGAGAAACGAGGCGGCATCTACTGGGTGAGTTTGGAGAAGGACAGGGGGTGACACCAGGCCCAGAAGCTGGAGGCCACCCCAAACCTCCTGCCCCCTCCCCCTGTTTTCCTGGGGCTGGACTCCAGGAGAGACTGGATTACTGAGTGTCTCTCTGCCTCCCCTCACCAGGCCCTGCTGAGGACCCTGCTGGCCCTGGCAGCTTTCTCCACAGCCATCGCTGCCATCATCATGGGGAGTACTTATTTCTTTGAGTATAAGTTTTTATTTAGAGACTATGTCTGTCATGGCTCCTTCTCGAGTGGCTGGCCCACCCCGCCCCCCAGCACGCCAAGTCCCGAAGGCAGAAATGTGCGTCTGTGCCTCACCTACTTGCACATGCTGAAGGTGAGGTGAACGAGAGAAAGGGGCACAGGCAGCAGGCAGGGAGGGCCAAGGCGGTGGGCAGGAGTCAGGCTGTCCATCAACACCTGCATTGCCTCTTCTGCACCCAGCTTGACTACTGTCACCACAGGTGCCACACAGAACCAAACAGAAACAGTTCCTGCGGCTGTGGGAAATACAAATGTTATTAATAATATGATGCTGAACCGATAATAATATATGAACCAGGATTGCAAGTGCGCCAGGTGCTGCCCACAGCTGTTAAAGGCATGAGCTCCCCGATCCTCTCGAGTCTTAGGGTTGCCGGGGAACCAAATCGTAGCCCAAGCCTGTCCCTGAGGCTGAGAGAGGTCTCTGGCTGCTCTCTACACGCTAGACCCAATGACCCCCCACACAGGGCTCCCTCCGCAGCAACCCCCGCCCACAGGAGCTGCAGACATGGGGGTGAAAAGGCAGGGAGTGACCCTGTGTTGAAGATGAGCGTGGGGCCAGAGCACAGACGGCAACAGTGCCTCGGGGGCCTGCAGCTTCGGTCCTCTGCCCCAGGCCCTGTTCGTGAGCCTTCAGGCCATGCTGGTGGGTGTCTGGATTCTGCTGTTTCTGGCATCGCTGGTGCCCCTGGGTCTGTTCTGCTGGGGGAGACGCCAACATAAGAAGGTGAGTCCCTAACGTATGTGTCTGTTCGTTTGGGCGGCAGCCTCTCCAGAGGAGGCAGGAAGGAGTGCATGGTGTGGGGAGGAGAAAAGGGCCCGTCCACAGAGCCCGAAGGGGCATTGTGTCTGGCTTTCCACCCCAGCGGTGGCCCACTCCAGAGAGCCCCAGTCCCTGACCAAATGGCCCCCAGGACACCAGGGAAGCCCATGTCCATCGTGGGACCTTGGGGCTCTTTGCATCAGGTACCATGAGGCTGCAGGACTAAGCTGCCCTGCAGGAGGGAAGCTGCCCTTTCTCTACCCATTAGGTGAGCTCACCCCTCCTCTTTCCTTAGGAAAGAGACCAGAAGAAAGTGCAGGGAGGGCATGAAACCGAGCCCCACCTCTGCTGAGCACTCGTGCGGGCACTCCTCCCGCACTGGGGTCCCTGAGGGAGAAGCGAGCCGGGGAAGAACCAATCGCCAACAGCCCGGTTACCACTGCCCCCCATGCAGCCCCGGCCGCCGCCCTGCCCCCCAGCCATCGCACGGCCCTTGCCCGTGTCTTGCTCACCTTCACCATGCTGCCCCACGTCAGGGCCCTCCTTGAGCAGGGATGACCATAGGCTGTCCTGTTGCTGCTCTCAGCTTCTTGTTAGTTATTCCAGGGAATTTCTCTTGGCTGGGGGAGGCCATGGGAATGAGCCAATAGCAAGCCTACGATGTTCCTCCCACTCCCAACCTCCTGTCCAAGTCTAGAGTTGCTGGCCCTAAAAACAGACTCTCTTGGAGGCCTGTCGTAGAAGTGTGGGTCCAAAGGCCTCAGTATGAAGGAAGAAAGGAGCTGAGATTCTGAGCCCCACACCCTACAGTTCAGATTTAAGAGGGTGAATGCTTGGTAATTTGAGAATTGGATTTTTTTTATTTTGGCTGTTTGGAAATATTAAGAAGTAAATAACACCAAGATGCAATCATTTTGGAAATCATTTTTTTAAAGATAAAGCACCCAACAATATGATGAAATAGAAACCCAAAAAAATAGTCCTATGAAAAAATACCTAAAACAGCTGGATAGCATATAAATTGGATATTTTTTAATTCATGGTTAACCTGAATAGGTCATAATAGAAGTAGTGTTCGAGTAGGTAGATAGCAAGACAGCGAAGGGAAGGGGGACTTTAGTCTGGTGCCTGCGTTAATTCTGCGCATTCCATGCATGCAAGCTGTTCCCAGGGCATGTGGAGGGAGACTAGATCATAGACTGGCTCAGACCAGCTGGCTCCAATATGGAGGAGAAATCGAGCCAAACCACACCCCAAAACCCACTACCATGGTAAAAATCACTCCCTCCTGTCATTAGCATAAATCACATCTCCTCAAACTTTGACACTTCTGATGGGGACCAAATAAAGCCCCAAATCCCTCTGCCCCATGTGAGGGTAGAGTAAGCCTGAACCCCAGGAAAACTCCACCTGTCCCCTCTGAAACCCAATCTCAGCGAATATTCATTTCCCTTCACATAAAAAAGTCTCCCTATTATTCCCTAGGCTGGCCCCCCTCTGGGTCTCTCTGCTCCCCATCTCTCTGGGCGTGTGTACTCTTTTCTTTTTCTGAACTTTATTTTCCAAATAAACACTTAATACTCAACACCTTTTCTGCATCTGTCCCTGAATTCTTTCTCCCAAGGAGACTAAGTACCCGTTGCTGGTAACAGGAGGAGCAGGAATTCAGAGAGCTGAGTCTTGAAACCAGTATCTGGCTGTTTCAGAGTCCCACAGCTACCTACATCCTGTCCTTCACTAGAAGAACCCACAGGACATAATAGGTATACAGCTGTACTCATGGATAAATTTTATTACCGTGAAAAGGTATCAACACAGGGAAAAGACATGCAGGCAGACTTTGAAGGAATCCGGGGGCAGGCTCCCTACACTCTCCCACCAATCTATGGTGAGGGGCCACACGGTAAGGCATATGCTGTGTTTCTGCCCAGGGAAGCCTGTTTCAGGCTCCGAGCTCAGGGTTTTTATTAGGGGCTGATGACATAGGCATTCTCTCTGCCTGCACAGCTACCACAATTCACAACTCCCAGAAGAAAAGCAGATGTTCACCTGAAATCATATAGTTTGTACAGTCCAGGTGAGTCTGATACAGTGGAATTCAGTGCTCCAAGTACTCAGAACAACCCTATCAGCAAAGGAACATTCTAAAAACCAGATTCCAAGAAGACAGCCAAGGGCTGCAAGCAGGGCCTTGTAGGGAGCAGCCTCTGTGTTAACTCTTTCCAGCACACCACTCCAGGGCCATCTACCAAAATCGTGCTCCCCAAACCATACCTAGTAACTGTGTTGAAGACAGTCAACAAATCCTATAGCCACTTACACTGGTGTGTCAAAGTGAAGAACCCTGTTTATAAATCTGCAAGTTCTGGGAACAAATGGAAAGAACATCCCCCCACGCCCCCATCAAAGGGGGTAAGAAGCAAACTCTTGGTGGAAGGACAGAATGAATTTGCATGAATACACGCTGACTGTAACATAGACTTGGAGGTGGAATTCCCACTGCCTAGATGATCCAAACACCCTGAGAAAAGAATTTTAAGTCCTCAAGGGGATAGTGACCCCAGGCACCTGTCAGAATCAAATGCAAATTCTGTCTGGGGAAATTCACCTTCATCTCAGGCTTCAAATAATTCCTAAAAGCCCTGTTTCACAGAAAGAAAAAAATAACCCTGAAATTCAGTGTAACTTACAAACATAAAATCAAGTGCACAAATCCTTTAGTTATTGCCATTTTTAGATACAGGATGTAAAATTAGCATGTTTCATATATTGAAAGAAATTAAAAAAGAATTAAAGTATTGGCAAAAATAAGGAATTATCAAAAATGATTAGACAATTTTTTTAAATCCCGAAGAGAACTTACAGAAATGAAAATTATAGCAATTATAATAAAACCCCCAGTAAACAGATTAAACATAGATACACAGAATTATTTACAACAGCCAAGAAATGGAAGCAACCTTAGTGTCCATTAACAGGTGAATGGCTAAAGAAGATGTGGTACATATATACAATGGAGTATTATTCAGCCACAACAACAAAAAAAGAAGTCCTCTCATTTGTAACAACATGGATGGAGCTAGAGGATATTATGCTCAATGAAATAAGCCAGGTGGAGAAAGACAAATACCATATGATTTCACTTATTTGTGGAGTACAACAACAAAGCAGAACAGAAGGAACAAAACAGCAGTAGACTCAGAGACATGAGAAGGGACTAGTGGTTACCAAGGGGGAGGGTTTGAGGCAGGTTGGAGGAAGGGTGAGGGGGATAGAGGCACCCAAAAATCTCCATCATGATATAAGTTGATCATGGGGATGGTAGTACAGCATGGAGAATACAGTGAATGATTTCGTTAAAAAGAAAAAATAGATGCACAGAGAATTAAGTAGTAAACCAGCTCAGACAGAAAAAAGAGATGGAAAATAGAGATGGAAAAGACATTTAGATCTGACATATGTCTAGGCAGAATTACAGGGAAAATAAAAAGAGAAAATGAAAGAAGAGTGATATCAGATATAATGGCTGAAAAATTTTCTGAACTAATAAAACACAAGAATTCTGAGAGAGAGGAAGCTTAACAAATACAAGGCAGAATAAGTTAAATGAAATCCTTATTTAAAGACACCAAGTAAAATTTCAGAAAACAAAGAGAATGTCTTAAATGCAGCCCAATGACATTAACTAAAAACAAATGGCAGAGAAGGAGGGGCCCAAGATGGCGGCGTGAGCAGGGCAGCGGAAATCTCCTCCCAAAACCATACATATTTGTAAAAATACAATAAATACAACTATTCCTAAAAGAGAGACCAGAAGATACAGTACAACAGCCAGGCTACATCCACATCTGCAAGAACTCAGCACCTCACAAAGCAGGTAAGATACAAAGTTGCGACCCAGCGGGACCCAAGCACTCCCCTATCCCAGCTCACAGGCGGGAGGAAAAGAATCAGAGTGGGGAGGGAGTGGAGGCACAGGACTGCTAAATAACCAGCCCTGGTGATCTGCATCGGGAGCACAGACACACATCGCATGGTGTACTGGAGATTAGAGAAATGGAAGGGCAGGATCCGAGATGGAGACTGCAAGCAGGTCCCCAGAGCCGGCTCCCCTGGGACAAAATAAAAGCAGGCGCTTTTTTTTAAGTCTTAAAGAGACAAGGGCCCAACAGCTGAACAAAATCGTCCCAGCACACTCAGCCCTGCAGGCTGGGAATCTTGAGGAATTTCGGGCCCCCTAACTGGCTGCCAGGTAAAGCAGCCCCACCGAAGCCCCTCACGGCGATAAGCAGCCTGCCATTCATTCCACCTGGTGGGTGCTGCAAACGGACTGGCGGATCTGCCACAGCTGTGGAACATGGGAGAGCGGCCCCGCCCACAGCAACCACACAGAATCTCCTCCCAGCAGGTGTGCAGCTAACCGGGAAGGGCCGCGGAAGCCAGAGCGAGGTCCGGAAGGTACCAAGGGGCCCCAGACTTGATGCAGAATGCACCCAGTGTGACTGCAACTCCATGCAGTGCTCTAGGCTACCCTGAGGGCAGCCCTGCCCATGGCAGCTCAGGGGATTATCCTAGACACTGCCTCCCACTGTGTGGGTAACTGGCACAGGCTACGGAGAAGGGCAAGGAGAACAACAAGCAGGAGGGACTTTGTTCTCCCAGATGACACACGTGTCACCAGCCTGTGACCACTTCTATCACCATGAAAAGACAGAAGAATCTGGTCCAGTCAAAAATCACCCAGACAACCCCAGAGAGAGGGCCTGGTGGGATAGATTTAAACAATCTTCCTGAAAAAGTATTCAGAATAAAAGTCATAACCATGCTGATGGATCTACAGAGAAATATGCAAGAGCCAAGGGATGAAGTCAGGAGGGACATTACAGAAATGAAACAATCAACTGACGGGCTTAAGAGCAGACTGGACGAGGTGCAAGAGACTTAATGGAATAGAAACAGAGAACAGGAGTACAGAGAAGCTGAGGCAGAGAGAGATAAAAGGATCTCTAGGAATGAAAGAATATTAAGAGAACTGTGTGACCAATTCAAATGGAACAATATTTGCATTATAAGAGTACCAGAAAAAGAAGAGAGAGAAAAGGGGATAGAAAGTGTCTTTGAAGACATAACTGATGAAAACATCCCCAACCTGGGAAAGGAAATAGTTTCTCAGACCTTGGAAGCCTACAGATCCCCCAACACAAGGGACCCAAGGAAAACAACACCAAGACATATAATAATTAAAATGGCAAAGATCAAAGACAAGGACAGAGTATTAAAGGCAGCCAGAGAGAAAAAAATCACCTATAAAGGAAAACCCATCAGGCTATCATCAGACTTCTCCACAGAAACATTACAGACCAGAAGAGAATGGCATGATATATTTAATGCAATGAAACAGAAGGGCCTTGAACCAAGAATACTGTATCCAGCACAATAATCATTTAAATTTGAGGGAGCGATTAAACAATTCCCAGACAAGTGAAAGTTGAGGGAATTTGCCTCCCACAAACCACCTCTATAAGATATTTTAAAGGGACTGCTCTAGATGGAAGCACTTCTAAGACTAAAAAGATGTCACAAGAGAAAATAAAATCATAGCAAAGAAAGCAGACCATCAAAATACTAACTAAAGGCAAAAAATAAAATCAACTATCCACAAAAACAGTCAAAGGAGACACAAAAGAGTCCAGAATAAAACAACTAACACATAAAAAATGGAGGAGGAAGAATAAGAAGGGAGAAAAATAAAGATACATCAGACTGTGTTTATAATGGCTTAACAAGAGAGATAAGTTAGACTGTTAGATAGTAAAGAACCTATCCTTGAACCTTTGGTAACCACAAATCTAAAGTCGGCAATGGCAATAAGTACAAATCTATCAATAATCACCCTAAATGTAAATGGACTAAAGGCACCAATCAAAAGACACAGAGTAACAGAATGGATAAAAAAGCAAGACCCATCTATATGCTGTTTACAAGAGACTCACCTCAAACCCAAAGATATACACAGACTAAAAGCAAAGGGATGGAAAAAGATATTTCAGCCAAACAACAGGGAGAAAAAAGCAGGTGTTGCAGTAATTGTATCAGACAAAATAGACTTCAAAACAAAGAAAGTAGCCAGAGATAAAGAAGGACATTACATAACGATAAAGGGGTCAGTCCAACAAGAGAATATAACCATTATAAATATATATGCACCCAACACAGGAGCTCCGACATATGTGAAACAAATACTAACAGAATTAAAGGAGGAAATAGACAGCAATGCATTCATTCTAGGAGACTTCAACACACCACTCACTCCAAAGGACAGATCAACCAGACAGAAAATAAGTAAAGACACAGAGGCACTGAACAACACACTAGAACAGATGGACCTAACAGACATCTACAGAACTCTACACCCAAAAGCAACAGGATACACATTCTTCTCAAGTGCACATGGAACATTTTCCAGAATAGACCACATACTAGGCCACAAAAAGAACCTCAGTAAATTCAAAAATATTGAAATTCTACCAACCAACTTCTCAGATCACAAAGATATAAAACTAGAAATAAATTTTAGAAAGAAAACAAAAAGGCTCACAAATACATGGAGGCTTAACAACATTCTCCTAAATAATCAATGGATCAACGACCAAATTAAAACAGAGATCAAACAATATATGGAGACAAATGACAACAACAGCACAAAGCCACAACTTCTGTGGGACGCAGCAAAGGCAGTTCTAAGAGGAAAGTATATTGCAATCCAGGCCTATTTAAAGAAGGAAGAACAATCCCAAATGAATAGTCTAAAGTCATAATTATTGAAATTGGAAAAAGAAGAACAAATGAGGCCCAAAGTCCCCAGAAGGAGGGACATAATAAAGATCAGAGAAGAAATAAATAAAATTGAGAAGAATAAAACAATAGAAAAAAAATCAATGAAACCAAGAGCTAGTTCTATGAAAAAATAAACAAAATAGATAAACCTCTAGCCAGACTTATTAAGAGAAAAAGAGAATCTACACACATAAACAGAATCGAAATGAGAAAGGAAAAATCACGACGGACACCGCAGAAATGCAAAGAATTATTAGAGAATACTATGAGAATCTACATGCTAACAAGCTGGAAAACCTGGAAGAAATGGACAACTTCTTAGAAAAATACAACCTTCCAAGACTGACCAAGCAAGAAACAGAAAAACTAAACAGACCAATCACCAGCAATGAAATTGAATGGGTAATCAAAAAACTACCCAAGAATAAAACCCCCAGGTCAGATGGATTCACCACTGAATTTTATCAGACATATAGAGAAGAAATAACACCCATTCTCCTTAAAGTTTTCCAAAAAATAGAAGAGGAGGGAATATTTCCAAACTCATTCTATGAAGCCAGCATCACTCTAATACCAAAACCAGGCAAAGGCCCCACCAAAAACGAAAATTACAGACCAATATCCCTGATAAACATAGATGCAAAAATACTCAACAAAATATTAGCAAACCGAATTCAAAAATACATCAAGAGGATCATACACCATGATCAAGTGGGATTCATCTCAGAGATGCAAGGATGGTACAACATTCGAAAATCCACCAACATCATCCACCACATCAACAAAAAGAAGAACAAACACCACATGATATTCTCCATAGATGCTGAAAAAGCATTTGACAAAATTCAACATCCATTCATGATAAAAACTCTTAACAAAATGGGTATAGAGGGCAAGTACCTCAACATAGTAAAAGCCAAATATGACAAACCAACAGCCAACATCATACTTAACAGCGAGAAGCTGAAAGCTTTTCCCCTAAGATCGGGAACAACACAGGGATGCCCACTCTCCCCACTGTTATTCAACATAGTACTGAAGGTCCTAGCCATGGCAGTCAGATAAAACAAAGAAATACAAAGCATCCAGATTGGTAAAGAAATCAAACTGACACTATTTGCAGATGACATGATATTGTACATAAAAAACCCTAAAGACTCCACTCCAAAACTACTAGAACTAATATCAGATTTCAGCAAAGTTGCAGGATACAAAATTAATACACAGAAGTCTGTTGCTTTCCTATACACTAACGATGAGCTAATAGAAGGAGAAATCAGGAAAACAATTCCATTCAAAATTGCATCAAAAAGAATAAAATACCTACAAATAAACTTAACCAAGGAAGTGAAAGACCTATACCCTGAAAACTACAAGACACTCCTAAGAGAAATTAAAGAGAACACTAACAAATGGAAATTCATCCCATGCTCTTGACTAGGAAGAATAAATATTGTCAAAATGGCTATACTACCTAAGCAATCTACAGATTCAATGCAATTTCTATCAAAATACCAACAGCATTCTTCAATGAACTGGAACAAATAGTTCTAAAATTAATATGGAACCACAAAAGACCCCGAATAGCCAAAGCAATCCTGAGAAGGAAGAATAAAGTGGGGGGAATTATGCTCCCTGACCTCAAGCTCTACTACAAAGCCACAGTAATCAAGACAATTTGGTACTGGCACAAGGACAGACCCACAGACTAGTGGAACAGAATAGAGAGTCCAGATATTAACCCAAACATATACGGTCAATTAATATACAATAAAGGAGCCATGGATATACAATGGGGAAATGACAGCCTCTTCAGTAGCTGGTGTTGGCAAAACTGGACAGCTACATGTAAGAGAATGAAACTGGACTACTGTCTAACCCATACACAAAAGTAAACTCAAAATGGATCAAAGACCTGAATGTAAGTCATGAAACCATAAAACTCTTAGAAAAAAACATAGGCAAAAATCTCTTGGACATAAAGATGAGCGATTTCTTCATGAACATATCTCCCCAGGCATGGGAAACAAAAGCAAAAATGAACAAGTGGGACTATATCAATCTGAAAAGCTTCTGTACAGCAAAGGACACCATCAGTAGAACAAAAAGACATCCTACAGTATGGGAGAATATATTCATAAATGACGTATCTGATAAGGGGTTGACATCCAAAATATATAAAGAACTCACGCACCTCAACAAACAAAAGCAAATAATCCAATTAAGAAATGGGCAGAGGACATGAATAGACACTTCTCCAAAGAAGAAATTCAGATGGCCAACAGGCACATGAAAAGATGCTCCACATCGCTAATCATCAGAGAAATGCAGATTAAAACCACAATGAGATATCACCTCACACCAGTGAGGATGGCCAACATCCAAAACACAAACAACAACAAATGTTGGCGAGGATGTGGAGAAAAGGGAATCCTCCTACACTGCTGGTGGGACTGCAAATTAGTACACCATTGTGGAAAGCAGTATGAAGGTTCCTCAAAAAACTCAAAATAGAAATACCATTTGACCCAGGAATTCCACTCCTAGGAATTTACCCTAAGAATGCAGCAGCCCAGTTTGAAAAAGATATATGCACCCCTATGTTTATTGCAGCACTATTCACAATAGCCAAGATAAGGAAGCAACCTAAGTGTCCATCAGTAGATGAATGGATAAAGAAGATGTGGTATACATACACAATGCAATACTTTCAGCCAAAAGAAGAAAACAAATCCTACCATTTGCAACAACATGGATGGAGTTAGAGGGTATTATGTTCAGTGAAATAAGCCAGGCGGAGAAAGACAAGTACCAAATGATTTCACTCATCTGTGGAGTATAAGAACAAAGAAAAAACTGAAAGAACAACACAATAGCAGCAGACTCACAGAACCCAAGAATGGACTAACAGTTACCAAAGGGAAAGGGACTGGGGAAGATGGGTGGCAAGGGAGGGATAAGGGGGAAAAAGAGCTATTACAGTTAGCACATGTAATGTAGCAGGTGTGGGGGTAGGATGGGGGATACGGGGAAGGCCGTATAACACAGAGAAGACAAGTAGTGATACTGTAACATCCTTCTACACTGATGGACAGTGACTGCAATGGGGTATATGGTGGGGACTTGATAATAGGGGGAGTCTAGTAACCATAATGTTGCTCATGTAATTGTATATTAATAATTGCAAAAAAAATGCAGCAGCCCTGTTTGAAAAAGATATATGCACCCCTATGTTTATCGCAGCACTATTTACAATAGCCAAGAAATGGAAGCAACCTAAGTGTCCATCAGTAGATGAATGGATAAAGAAGATGTGGTACATATACAAATGGAATATTATTCAGCCATAAGAAGAAAACAAATCCAGACATTGCAACAACATATATGGAGCTAGAGGGTATTATGCTCAGTGAAATAAGCCAGGAGGAAAAAGACACGTATCAAATGATTTCACTCATATGTGGAGTATAAGAACAAAGAAAAAAACCGAAGGAACAAAACAGCAGCAGACTCACAGAACCCAAGAATGGACTAACAGTTACCAAAGAGAAAGGGACTGGGGAGGATGGGTGGGAAGGGAGGGACAAGGGGGGAAAAGGGGCATTACGATTAGCCGACATAATGTAAGGGGGGCACGGGGAGGGTTGTACAATTCAGAGAAGACAAGTAGTAATTCTATAGCATCTCACTATGCTGATGGACCGAGGCTGTAATGGGGTATGTGGGGGGGGATTGATGATGTGGGGAGTCTAGTAACCATAATGTTGCTCATGTAATTGTAGATTAATGATACCAAAAAAAAAAAGCAGACCAGTATTCCAAGAAAACTATGTCCTTTCACCAGGAGAAAGAAAATTAAGGTTTAGTTTTATGTAAATACCCTGATATTAAAGCTTATTTAAAAAAAACAAATGGCAATATTACATCACTCCCCTTGTGGTAAGGAATGATTAGAGTCAAAGAGTTATAAAGTCCCTGTATTGTTTGGAAAAGAAGATGTTGGTTAATTTAGCTTTTGTTAGCTCATTCCTTTGTATATTCATTCATTTAGCTAATACCTAATTTAAATATTTAAATGTCAGTGTTTTAGTGAAAGTTCAATAACAATTACTAAGAAATAGGGATAATCATAAAACTGTAAATTTCAGTTTAGAGAAAATGGAGAAATGAGAAAAAATTCAGTCAATGCCAAATAAGAACAGAGAGGAAACAAAAATAAACATTTTAAAAAGTGAGGCAAATAGAAAGTAAAATATGGAAGGTGGCTATAGATTAAGTTATATAAGTAATTATAATAAATACAAATGGACAAAATAGTCCACTTAAAATATACAGAAAGACTGAAGTTTTATAAAATTAATCCACATACTATTTTCAAGAAATACATCTAAAACAAGGGTACAGAAAGATTGAAAGTAAGAGGGTGGAAAAAAGATATAACAATTCAATTGTTAGTACAGCTCTGTTAAAACCAGACTTGGAGGCAAGGAGCATTCCTAGAGATAAGGAGGCCACCTGTGGTCAACCCAGTAGTCATTCGGTCCTTCCTTCTCCCATTCCACTCGTTCCCTCCTGGAACCCAGACCCCCTACCTCCAGCTGTAGAGCCAGCTTGTAGCCAGGGGAATAACAGCCACGGGCTAGAAATGGTGCAAGAGAGAGACCCCAGGAGCCTGAGCAAATTGAATGTGCCCCAAGTCCTGGATTGCTTACCTTTGCATATCTTTATGGGAAAAAATTAATTCCTTGATGATTAAAAAAAATTTTTTTTAAAGAAACCATTTACAATAGCAACAAACTACAGGTTGCCTAGGAATAAATCTAGATATTCAGGACATTAATAAAATCACCAAACATTATTAAAAATGGCTATGAATACCTAAATAAATGGATATAATATACACCATGTCCATTGAAATGAGAACTCAGTTTTGTATAGATGGCATCTCCCTCCAAACCGATGCATAAATCCAGTGCAGTTCCAACCAAAATCTCAGCAGTGTTCCTAGTACTTGATTAGCCAATTCTCAAACGGATGCAGAACAAAAGACCTAAAACAGCAGAGACAATTTCGCTGTCCTGTGAAACCCAGATAAGGAGTTGGACTAGGCAGGCATTCAGACCAGTTAGTGCCCCGGTTGACAGAGCTGCACCAGAAACGACAGGGACAATGAAGTGGGGACGGTGCCTGGAGAGTTCTGAGCTTGCAGTCAGAAGAGCTGAGCTCAAGACTCAGCTCTGCCACTTACCAGGTCCTCAGCATCAGATCAGTTCCAAATACGTCCTGAGCAGTAGTCTTTCCACTTACAAAATGTGGACAATAATATCTAAAACCCATGGCTAATGTGAGGATCGAGTAACAAATAGAAATTAAGCTGTCTAAAAATTGGACACCTCACAGAGCAAATCAGTCAAGCAAACGTGGATCACTGGTGACAAAAAGGGAGAGAACAGAAGGAACTCACCACTCCACAAATCTTCTCTCCTCCTTCCTTCAAAGTAGGTAAAATGGAGTCCTCGGATGAGAACGTCATCCCCTCCTTCAAACCCCTAGAATGGCACCAGGGAAAGCAGAGCTCTGGAAGTCATCAGTGGGACCCAGCGGTGCAGACCCCCTAGAGGGTATGGTCTTCCATGCGTATAGGGATCACAGTGGGGAATCCTTAAGCAGAGACCAGTATTGTTCTCCAATTTTCATTCTTCCTCTATTCCTTGCAATAGAGCCCCTGGATATTAACTGGACACATAACTGCTCAGGGTGTAGACTAGATTTCCCAACCTCCTTTACAATGAAGTATGATCGAGAGACTTAATTCTTGGAAATGAGATTTAAGAAGTAGTAGTGTGTGTACCTCCTGCGCAGTACCCTTTGAGAGAAAGGTTGTGTCCCTTGCCCTCTATGCTCTCTTTTATGATGCTTGGAATGCAGGTGCAATAGCCGGACCTAGAACAAGCATCTTGGACCATGTGGTGATTTGGGAATGGAGTCCATTCACTGGAGCACAGAAAAAGCATGACCCATGGCTTACCACTCTAATCCAGGGCTACCTGCCTAGATGTTTATGTGGAAAAGAAACCTGGGTTATCTTAAATATTCTGTCACTCACAGCTAGACATTATTCCAATCAACACATTTTCATCTCAAAACGAATGAGAGCTAAGCCTGTCCAGTCAGCGTTTTATGGATAAAATCCATCATTTAAAGAATGAATATCTCCCAGAGCAGAAACTGCAAAGCACAACTTGATTATAGCTCACTGAAAGCTGGTCATATACCTTTAAAGAAGCAGCACTGTTTGGCACAACATGGATAAAATGAGAGTCAGAGAGGAAAAACTGCGCTGTGACCAGCCGGCATCAGGCCCAAGAGGGACATGGCCAGGCTCTTATCTGACGTGAGTTTCCTGGAACCTGTGCGTGTCTCCTCTGTACCCGTTACCTGGATCCCTGAGGACATTCCTATCACACCCACCCCCAGAAGTTTTCTGCTTGGTCTATTCTAGTCCAGTGAGTGAGAGGTCAGCCATGGTGACCCACTGACCATATTCCTTCTGGCCCACAATACAGCCTTGCTTCCATGTGGTGACTTCCACCTGTCCCTGGGCTTGCTCAGGACTCTGCACTGACTTCCCCCAGAAAGCGTTCTTAGAACCTGCAGGAAAGCAGAATGCAGTGTGTGATCTTCACTTAAGAATGCCAGTCTTGCCTGTTCCTGACACACCCAGCTTTGTATTGCTCTTCAGTTCTTCAAAATCTAAGAAAGCATTACTCATACATACACATCTCAAAACTGAAAAGAAAAGCAGGGAGATAAACAACACAAAAGTCAGGACATCCAGGAGGACCACACAAAGGTGTACAGTGGTGGGCACATTTTCTTCCTAACCCAGATCGTGGGCATGTTATTCTTATTACTAAAACTGCACATATTCATTTCAAACTTTCTTATATGTGAATTATATGAGCACAGTAAAGAAACACACATGAGGACTCCCTATGCTTGAGTCAACTTCAAAGTTATAAAAACAAGAACTCAAAAGTCAAAAGTCATTAATTACATCAGTTAATGTAAAAGCAGTAACAGTAATCAAATGGCCCTTTTTTCTTCAGGGTGCCTAACCAGGAGGAACAATTTTCCTCTATGCCTCCAGTTCTTCTGGCAGGTCTGGGAATTAAATTGACATGAGACCAAGTAATAGGAGAAAATTTAATTTAGTTATATACGCATAGAGAATCCACATAAACATGAGAGATTCCAGACAGTCAGGCAAAATGAGGTATATGTCATATGAAAGCAGAAGCAGATAAGGGCCTGACCTCAACAGGAAGGACAGCAACACACAGGAAGATGAGAAGGAGTAGATGTTTGGGAAGCAGATGTTTGCTGGGCCACACAGAAGCAATGGGACACAGAGAGGAGTTTTAGCAAAAGGACTTTGCTAGTTCCCTCCCTGTCTACCCCCCTAGTTCATACTATCATGTGGTATCTAAGGGAGGGCTCCCTTCCTGGAGCAGGGTCCTCTATCTGAATTTTTTTAGGCAGTTCAAGGGAAGGTCAAGGTTTCTTTCTTAATCTTTCGGACTTGACCGTTTTCAGTCAGTAATAATCCACATGCCGAAGTGACACATATTGAGGTGATTTGTTATGAATCCTACAGATTAAAAACCTGAAAGGCCAATGGGGGACAACTGCCTGCTCCCAGGTCAGGGGTCCTCAGCAAGGGTGCAGCGACCATCAGAGTGAGGCTAACCATGATCCCCCAAAACCACTCATCTGTCAAGATCCAGGCAGAAAAGAGATGGTACTCAAAGTGGGTCATTTGAGAAGTGTTTGTTAAAGGGGTGATTCACAAGATGTTAGCAAAGTGTGGGAACTATAGGTGACAGTGCCAAACCGGGGTCAGTGACCAAAGTGGTTCAGGGAAGTGCCATTACCCCTATTACCAAAAGATGAGGAAAGGGGGGCGATTACTATGTTTCAGCCACAGGCAGAGAAGGCTAAGGGAGATGGTGCTTGATCTGAGCTCCCAACCTCCCAGAGAAGCACAGCCAGCCTGAGAGGACCTGGCAGGGAGTGATTGTGGGGAATAAACGCTCCAACTACCCTCCTCTGGTCTCTCGCCAGTGTGTCCTACTGGCCGAACCCAACAGGAAGTCACAGGACAAGAGTCCCGTGGCATGAGCCATAGAAGACACCCCCTGGGGGGCACAGAGGAGGCCAGAGAAA
This sequence comes from Smutsia gigantea, assembly GCA_032199065.1. Taxonomy (NCBI): domain Eukaryota; kingdom Metazoa; phylum Chordata; class Mammalia; order Pholidota; family Manidae; genus Smutsia; species Smutsia gigantea. The sequence goes on from JAVSCE010007591.1 coordinate 140,644, forward strand.
GGTGGGAAGCCTCTCTGGAGAGGCAGATGAAAGATACCCCGAATAATTACTTTTGTCTGTGTGTGAAGAAATGTAATTGAAAACTCCCCAAATTTGGCAAAGGACATAAACCTACATATTCAAGAAACCCACTGAACCACAAACAGAGCTAACTCAAAGTGCAAGCCAGACATACCAAAATCATACTACTAAAAAGGAAAGACAAAGGGAAAAAACACTTGAAAACAGCCCAACAAAAAAGGCCCATTCCCTAGAGAGAAGAGTGGACCAAACTACTGTAGTTTCTCATCAGAAACCATGGCAGCCAGAGGAAGTAACACATTTTTTTCAATTGTTAAGTGTAGATGCAATGTGGACCAACACCATTTTAGTGTGACTTAAAAAGGGACAGCACAGGGGAATCTGGGTACTGCCTTCTACCCTGATCATGGTTGCAGGAACCTATCCACTCATTAAAACTCACAGAACTGGGCACAGAAGAAAAAAAGCCAGTTTTACTATAATGGTAAGGAGATAAACGTGTTACTGTCTGCCTATCTCTGTCTCAACATCTCCATCATTCCGGAATCATTTTCCCCTTCAAAACAGAAACCTCAAGCCTGTGGCTTTCCGTGTATTTCCAAATAAACAGATTGCTTTTGATTTTTTTTTTTTAACAAAAGGCAGGGGTGTTGAGTCATCTGATCTCCTACAGGAGAGAAAACCAAAGATCCAGGGAAGGAGGGCAGTCTGGGAAGGAGGGCAGGTGGCCGAGGAAGTCTGAGCAGAGCAGGAGCTGTGGCGTCCCTTGTTGAGGGGTCATCCAGAGGGCAGCAGGCTTCTCGGGCTCAGAGAGTCCGGGGGCAGTAAACAAGGAGGTTGCCAGGTGCTGACAGTAAAAGACCACTTCTGAGCAGAGGGGCAACCTGAGTTGACATTCGTTTATCTAAATGAAGAATGGGAAGAACCTACATCCAGTCCAGCCATAAAAGCATGGAATTGGAAACACAGAAGAAAAATTTCATACCCGCCTCAGCCTGAGGAAGAAGTTATTCATCAGGCCTTCGCTTCAGTTTAACCCTGCAAATATTCCTTATGGCAATATGTTTTTTAAGCTTAATGATTAGCAAGTTCAAAAACAGGATTAAAACAAGATAGAATTTACATTCACATGCCTGGTCCCCTGTGACTTCCCCCTTATGAGCCTCTACACGTGATTAACATCGCCGCCTAGTGGCTACAAAAAATTTCTTCAGGAGAAACTAGAACTAATTTTTTTCACACAGTTCGCTGAAAATTATTAATTCATTACTGAACAAATATCTACTAATATCTCCATGTGGCAGGCACTGAGGTTACCGGAAATGGAACTGGGAACAGGTTAGACGACCCTGCCTTGCCTAACCCAGGTGACACTGAAGAGTCAGGGCCAGAGATATGACCTCTCTCCCTCCTCCATCAGGCATGCCCTCAGCCCACCTGCTCTCCTGAGCCAGTTGGCCCTTACAGAATCATGCCATCAAGCCCCCGGGCCTCCAGAATTAGAGGGCAGGTGGGGAGTTTCCTCCTGCTCTACCGTTTCCAGTCCCTTTTCTCCTGTCCCACCTCATCTGCTCCAGGGACATGCAATTAAAGAACCAGATATCAGAGTTCTGAGCTGGAGTTAGCCCCTGTCACAGCTCACCCTGCCCAAGCACCCACGTGGGTGTTAGCTCAGCCCTACCCCAGCCCTGACTCAGTGAGACACAGGCCTGACGACTCACTGGGGAGAACGTCCACCCTCACAAACATGGTGGGGAAACAGTGTGCACAAAAGCTCTTCTGGGTCACTTGGGCTCCACGGTAGAAGAACCCTAGGGAGTGGCCTCTCCCTGCCCGACCCTGCCAAGTCTGGGGTCGCAGAGGAATCTGCCCTCTCCACAGTGCAAGCAGTGTAACCCAGGGCCCAAAGTAGAACGCCCCAAGAGCACAGCTCCAGGCCCCCAGCACAGCCTGGTCACCTTCATTCAGCACACAAAGACAAGAAGGATTTCTTAAACAGAACACAAAAAGCACCAGCCATAAAGGAAAGGACCAACTGCATTAAAATTAGAAACTTCTGGCCCTCAAAAAACAAATAAGAAAAACAAAAAGATACACCATATAACATGATAAAATATTTGTCAATATGTATAATTAACAAAGGGCAAGTATCCAGAATGTGTTAAGTTGAATCATATGAAACTGCCATTTTTTGTAGGCCAAAAGGGTCAAATACCAGGGATTTCATATGGTTCAATCTAATGTAAAGAATTCTTACAAATCATTAAGACAGACAACCCATTAGAAAAATTGACCAAAGATTTGAGCAGACACACTACATAAAAGGAACTCCAAATTGCCAATAAGCACAGAAAATGTGCTCAACTTCATCCATATCTGGGTAAAAGTAAATTACAGTCACAGTAAAATAACACAGGCTAATCTCCATGTTTAGCAAAATGTAAAAGTCTGATCATATCAAGTACTGGTGAGTATGTGGAACAATGAAAACACACACACTGTTGGCAGGAAAGTAAACTGGCACAAGTGCTTTGAAAAATATGCATGAACTAGTGAAACTGAGATCTACAGCTTATGGCTTCACCGTTGCTCCCCAAGGTTCACTCTGAGGTACACATATTCACCAGCTCATATATACAAAAACAAGCATAGAAACTTTGCACATAATACCCCCAAACTGGAAACAAGCCTAATACCCATCTCAGCAGAATGGATACAAAACTTGTTGCAAACTCCCAGAATAGGAAACTACACAGCAATGACTAATCCACAGCCACATGAAATTGAGCAAAACAGGCAAGACCCAAAAAAGTTCCTTCAGTAAGAGGCTCTGTATGTGAAATTCAAAATAGCCAAAACCAATCTATATCCTTTAGAGTTGCCTGCATAGGTGAAAACACTAGCCTGGAGAAAAGCAAAGAAGTGAGGAAAGGAGTCATAATTACACGACTGGGTGCTTCTGAGGCACGAGCCACTTTTGACTAAGAGGTATGTCAATTTGCTTTATAAGTAATCATACAAACGTATTTATCTGTTTGATGTTCATTTGTATATTTTACAACGAAAAGGAAAAAGAACTCGAAATTCTGCCAAGTTCAAAGACTTTTAGACAAATCCTAAGGACAACAGGAATGCACATTTTATTGAAGTGGTGTAGCGATCTGGTTAGGGGGTTACAGATTATAATCTGACTCGAAAATTAGAAATGATATGACCCTCATCTAAGAGGGAAAGCTAACCGACCACTTCCTTTAAATTAAAAAGTCCCAATTGTGGACTGTAATTAGGACTCCGGTTGTCCCAATTCTGTGACAGACATGGATGCAGACACATCCCAACCAGGTACTCTAGTTGCTAAGAAATCTTGGCAATTGGGAATCGCATTCCCCAAAGTTGGAAACCACAGCCTTAAAGAGGAGCTCGTGTGCGGGGCAGCACTTTCACGGGGAAGAAAATAAAATCAACATCAGGTATGCCCCTAGTTTCTGAATCGGGTGAAGCCAGAAAACAGTGGGAAACGCGCTATAAGAAACTGAGTCTAGGCATAAGGACTGAATGAAATGAAGAAAAGCAAGGGCAGCTAGAAACGCTCCCAAGACTGCGAATTCCCAGTCCATTGATGAATTCATAAAAAGTCGCGTGGTTTGGAGGCCGGGCAGCAGATGAGAGGAATTTAGAAGGGTGGTGTTCTCCGCCATGGCTTGAGGGATGCATGTCAGTCCCTGTGGTGCAGGGAAACTGGCCCCTGGCACTGTGCCTGCCACAGTGCGCCACATTCAACATTAGCAGAGCGGATTCCAAACCGCAAGGGCTTCCAAACTCACCGGACACGAGGTGGTGCTGTTCGCAGTCACGCAGTGGGAAGGCGGGGCTTAGAGCGTGGAGGGGTGGGGGGCGGCCACATCCTCGTAACCAATGGACAACCCTCCTGCCTCTCACTCTCTAACAGCCAATAAGGAGGGAGTTGTGTTCGGGGCTCAGAGGACATGCCCCAACACGGGGTGGGCTTTGAACTCCCACCTGGTGGATCCCCAGGGCTGGTGGGACAAGGCGGCGAAGGGCAACCCCACCCCGAGGCCGTCCTTACCCGGTGCCCTGACCTCCGCAGGAGGTCCCGCTTCCAGGAGCACCTGGTGTCAGGTGGGACAAGGGACAGACCCCCTGCACAGCCCACCTTGTTGGAGACCCCACCCCGACGGAGAGACTCGTCCCGATCTAAGTCTGACTGAGCCCTCTCTCAAACAGGCCATGTTTCCTTGCTCCCACACGGACACACTGCATGTCCTTTGGTGCTGTCTACCTCCCTAACTAGACTGTAAACCCTGAGGTCAGGACTGGCTCAGGTGTGTTTGCGTCTGCCCACAATTCTTCCCTGAGGATGCCCCAGGGAACAAGTGTTTTTAAGCATTACCCAGCTCAACCTAACTCCTTGGGCAATGCGTGCAGGTTCCCTGTGCCTAACAAAATGAGGCTTTCCCACCACACTGTCAACTGGGACAGCAAACTGCTGGATGGCAGGTGGCACAGAATGCCTCTTGGGCTTCAAATGCTTCAGGTTAGTCTTGCCCATGATTCTGGGAATGATGGTTTCAGCCTGAAGGTACGTGGGTTGAATTTAGGTACTCAGAATAGAAGATGTGGAAACCAATTAAGTTCTTCCCTAAAGACTTGATTTATGAGCCTTCTTCCTAGCAGAGATAGATGGCTAGACCTAAAAACGAAATAAGAGAGAGGTAAAATTTATTCTTTAAGTACTTTCAGACTTCTTTACTTGCCACTGTGGCTTTTCTGGTTGAAAAAGTGAAGCCAGAAGAAAGGGAAAGTCATGTTCTTGAGGATGTGAGCACTTACCCTCCTCCATGCTCAGATTCAGGGACCTAGACCCCACCTATGGACAGGAACCAGAATTCCTAAGTGTACTGGGTGTTTTTCTAGCTCCTCCAGATGTAATTTCAACCCTTCTGCCCCACCCTGGGCCCTGGCAGGCTGGCCTTCATGGACTGTTTTCATAGGTCCCCTGGTACCATGGCATGGGATTGCGTTCGGCCTCTAGCTGGCCCTGGCAGGTGAATGAGATCAAAGTGTTCAGTCCCCTGGCTTCCCCTGTGCCAGGCCCCAGTTTGGCATGGCAGTGTCCTACCAAAGGCCACAGATCTTGTCAGGTGGGATAGGATAGGCCAGTGTGAATGCCTCTGAGAATTGGGGAGGTGGGGCTGAAGCTCTGAACAGTCTAGACCACAGACAGGCACTTAATAACTATCTTAAAGACATTGGAACACTAAAGAATCCACTCCAAAACTACTAGATCTAATATCTGAATTCAGCAAAGTTGTGGGATACAAAATTAATACACAGAAATATGTTGCAGTCCTATACACTAACGATGAACTAGCAGAAAGAGAAATCAGGAAAACAAAATTCCATTCACAATTGCATCAAAAAGAATAAAATACCTATGAATAAACCTAACCAAGGAAGTGAAAGACTTATACTCTGAAAACTACAAGACATTCATGAGACAAATTAAAGAAGAAACCAATAAATGGAAACACATCCCGTGTTCATGGATAGGAAGAATTAATATTGTCAAAATGGCCATCCTGCCTAAAGCAATCTACAGATTCAATGCAATCCCTATCAAAATACCTACAGCATTCTTCAATGAACTAGAGCAAACTGTTCTAAAATTCACATGGAACCACAAAAGACCGTGAATAGCCAAAGCAATCCTGAGAAGGAAGAATAAAGAGGGGGGAATTATGCTCCCTGACTTCAAGCTCTACTACAAAGCCACAGCAATCAAGAGAATTTCGAACTGGCACAAGAACAGACCCACAGACCAGTGGAACAGACTAGAGACCCCAGATAAAAACCCAAGCATATATGGTCAATTAATATATGATAAAGGAGCTATGGATATGCAATGGGGAAATGACAGCCTCTTCAACAGCTGGTGTTGGCAAAACTGGACAGCTACATGCAAGAGAATGAAACTGGATTATTGTTTAACCCCAAACACAAAAGTAACCTCGAAATGGATCAAAGACCTGAATGTAAGTCATGAAACCATAAAACTCTTAGAAAAAAACATAGGCAAAAATCTCTTGGACATAAGTGTGAGCACCTTCTTCATGAACATATCTCCCCAGGCATGGGAAACAAAAGCAAAAATGAACAAGTGGGATTATATCAAACTAAAAAGCTTCTGTACAGCAAAGGACACAATCAGTAGAACAAAGAGACATCCTACAGTATTGGAGAATATATTCATAAATTACATATCCGATAAGGGGTTGACATCCAAATTATATAAAGAGCTCACGCACCTCAACAAACAAAATCAAATAAGCCAATTAAAAAAATGGGCAGAGGAGCTGAAAAGACACTTCTCCAAAGAAGAAATTCAAATGGCCAACAGGCACATGAAAAGATGCTCCACATCGCTAATCATCAGAGAAATGCAAATTAAAACCACAATCAGATATCACCTCACACCAGTTGGGATGGCCACCATCCAAAAGACAGACAACAACAAATGTTGGCAAGGATGTGGAGAAAGGGGAACCCTCCTACACTGCTGGTGGGAATGTAAACTAGTTCAACCATTGTGGAAAGAAATATGGAGGTTCCTCAAAAAGCTAAAAATAGAAATACCATTTGACCCAGGAATTCCACTCCTAGGAATTTACCCTAAGAATGCAGCAGCCCAGTTTGAAAAAGACACATGCACCCCTATGTTTATCGCAGCACTATTTACAATAGCCAAGAAGTGGAAGCAACCTAAGTGTCCATCAGTAGATGAATGGATAAAGAAGAGGTGGTACATATACACAATGGAATACTTTCAGCCATAAGAAGAAAACAAAACCTACCATTTGCAACAACATGGATGGAGCTAGAGGGTATTATGCTCAGGCGAAGAAAGACAAGTATCAAATGATTTCACTCATCTGTGGAGTATAAGAACAAAAAGAAAAAACTGAAAGAAGAAACAGCAGCAGACTCACAGAACCCAAGAATGGACTAACAGTTACCAAAGGGAAAGGGATTGGGGAGGATGGGTGGGAAGGGAGGGATAAGGGGGAAAAGGAGTCATTACAATTAGCACATATAATGTAGGTGGGGGGGGCACGGGGAGGGCAGTATAACACAGAGAGAAGACAAGTAGTGATTCGATAGCATCTTACTACGCTGATGGACAGTGACTGTCATGGGGTATGGGGAGGGGACTTGTTAATGGGGGGAGTCTAGTAACCATAATGTTGTTCATGTAATTGTACATTATTGATAGAAAAATTAAAAATTAAAAAAAAGACGTTGGAACAATGGCCCAAGCCATGAGTACAGATAAGCTTCCTATATCCATGCTCTTATTTAAGAAGTTGATCTGTGGACGATAATTATAATGCATGCCAGCACTACACCAAGCACTTTTTGGGAACTACCTTTACCTCATTTATAAAAGGAGTTCCTGACTAGTTTTATCCCCATTTTACAAACAGAAAACTAAGGCTCAGAGAAGTTAAACAACTTGCCCAAGTCCACACAGCTAGAAAATGTCAAAACTGATATGTGCATCCAAAGAGTCTGCGTCTTGATCCTGAGTTCTTTCTTCACCATTACACTGAATGAGCACCTCGGATACTCCATCTATACCAGCGTTTGTTTTTTGTTTTTGTTTTTTCTCTTCCTGTTGTTTATCTCCACAAACACGTAGGCCGTAAAGATAAGGCTAAAATCAACTGCCCTTTTTCTCCAGACTTCGAGCTCTCGTGTCTGTATTTGTTCCTGAAAGAGCACCAAGCTTTGCCCCCACTTACTAATGCTGAGGCAGACACAGAGGGGAGAAACCCTTTGACTGTTGCTGAATTAGCTCCAGCCTCCACTTCAAATGATTTGCATTACAACTCAAGTAAACAGCTGTTCAGAGAATCTGGTCTGGTACATGACTAGAGCTGTGAAAGGTAAAAATACAAAGCCAGCTCTGTTACACCCGTTCAAAATGTTTCATGGGCTCCCCATTGCCTCCAGGATAAAGGGCACAACCCCTCCACAGCTGGACCTTGTCAGCCTCTCTGGCATTCTCATGGACTGAGCAGCTCCTGCCCTGTGATACGGACCACCTGGCTGAACAGAACTGCTCACGGTTCCGAAACATACCATCAAGGGTCAAATCTCTGCCATTTCCCCCAACATTTTACTATGAAAAATTTCGAAGATACAGAAAATTTAGGAGGAAATTTACAGTGAATACCCAGATAGCCACCACGTAGATTCTGAAATCAATAGGTAGCCGTATTTGCTTTATCACATATCACCCATGCCTTTATCCATTTTGGTTTGTTTATGCATTTCAAGGTAAGTTGTAGACGTCTGTTCTCGTCCCCCTGAGTGCTTCAGCACGTACAATATTAACTAGAGTCCCACATTTGTTTGCAGTCCTTTTCTTTCCTTCGAGATGGAAATCACATACATCTTAGGTGACTGTTCCGTTTTCTTGTAACAAATCACCACATACTTAGTGTCTTAAAACAACACAAAGTTATTATCTTAAATCTGGGGGAGGGTAGAAATCCAAAATCAGCCTGACTGGACTAAAGTCAAGGCGTGAGCAGTATTGGCTCCTTCTGGAGGCTCGCAGAGGACAATCTATTTGCTTGCCTTTTCACCTTCTAGAACATTCCTTGGCTCATGACCCCTTCCTCCAATTGCTCCAACCTCTTCCTTTAACAGTCCCATCTCTTACCTCTGCCTGCTTGTGAGGAGTTTGTGCTCACACCTGCATGATCCCCCATCTAAAGCCCTTAATGTAATCACACCTGTGGCGTTCCTTTTGCTCCATAATGTAACTTACTCACAGGCTCTGGGGACTAGGATGCAGCCTACTACCTGCCGCACCTGATGAGTTTCTGCAGATGCACGCACTTACCCATCAGGGTATGGACCATCACCATCAGCCCCAGAATGTTCTCCCAGGCCCCTTCCTAGCCAGCCCCCTCCCCATCCACAGCTGAGGCCACCACTGTTCTGATTTTCTGCCTCTTCTAGAACGCCCGTAAACGGAATAATGCAGTGTTTCTTCTTTTCTATCTGGTTTCTTTCACTTTACGCACCATCATTGAGACTTAGCTGTGTGGCAAATATCAGTATCAGTTTGCTCTTTCTTATTATGAGCGCTCTTCCATTGTATGAACAGACCATGACTACTTTATCCATTCACCTGTTGGTGGACTCTGGGCTGTTTCCACTTTTCCTCTCTGTGCGTTAGGACCAGCCGCTGACTCAGCTCCTTTGCGCATAATAACCCCCACCCCCACCCCGGCAGAGTTTGCCTCACACATAAGCAGTCACACTAGGGGCCTCACAAAGACTAACCCCTCTCTCAAGACCCAGTCCAAAGGCCACCCCCCTGGGGAGCACAGCCCCACCCCCGCACCAGCGCCCCGACCGGCTCAGCCTCCGGTACACACTCCAGTCTCCGCGCCTGACAGCTGTGTGACCCTCACCTGCCGACAGGCTGTGTCCCCTCCCAGGAGCAGAAGAGGAGCCAGGGCTTTCTTACCTCCGTCTGCCTGCCGGTGGAGGGCGGCGGCAGCGTGCCAGCTCTGGAACCAGCGCCAGCCTGCTTCCAGCATCTTCCCTGTGATGTGAGGATGGTGAGCGGGCCAACCTCGTGGCGTCCCTGATGGTAACACACGCAAGGCCTTTACACAGTGCTTGGTACAGAGTGTCCAACACTGACACCCTCGTGTGTGTTTGTGGAAGAAGGGGACGTGCGGTCGCCCCGGCCAGCAAAGCTTGGGTTCTTTGCATTCTGACTGGAAAGAAATCTGTTTTGTTCTGAAAATTAACATGAGTGGGGGAGGTGGTGACTCTCCACTGCCCACTTCACGAGAAAAGCTGACCGCCTTCATCCACACTGACTTCGGTCACTGTCTGAGCGCGTGGAAGCCCAGCGCTCCTTGGAGAAGGATGGAGTTTAGTCAGCGTCTGAGGAACTCTGAGCTGCTTGTTCCTCTGGGATGTGTACCCTGGTTTCCCTCTCAGTGTGAGGACACAACCTCGGGGGTTGGAGCCGTGACTTCCACTCTCAAACTGGCCTTGAAGTTCCTAATTTTCTCATTCTAAACCAAACTAGAACCTAGAGAGCTTATCAACCCAGCAAAAATCATGAAAATATATTGATGTTCTTTCTTACTATCTTTCCCTATCTTTTTTTTTTTTTCAGAGTGGTCGGCTCATCAGAAACTTGGCTTCTTGACAATAGTGTTTGTGTGGCAGACTTTTTTTAATTGCTTTTTTCTGATTACAGAAATAATACATGCCCATTGCAGGAAGTTGGAAAGTATGATATGGGAAAGAATAATTAGAAGACAAAAAGCATCCATAATTTCACACCCCAGGGATAACCATTGCTAATATTTTTATGAGTCCTTCTGTACCGATAGACACACAAACACAGGATGCACATGTTTTCCCAGAAATGGGAAAACACCAGTAATTAGCTTTCTTGGTCAGCTAAGCAGACGTAGCCCATTTGCCTGCAGGCTCACTGGGTGACCAAGATGGAACAAGGGGAAAGCCAAGGTGAAGAAACTCCTGGGCCTGCCAACTGAGAAGGCCCCCAAGATGCTAGTCTGGGAAGGTCATGTCGATCCTCCACTAATCCTGACATCCCAGCTGGCTTTTCCTTCCCAGGGTAGCTAGGATTCCTCAGCATTAGCATGGCTCAGCCCTCAGATGCAGCGAAGGCAGCAGATGTGTGCCCCCAATGCCACGGGCGGTGAGCTGGCACTCACAGCAGGACCCTGGCCTGCCCAGTGTGGGAAGCAGGGATGGAGATCAGAGTGGGTCTGCTATCCCTGAGTTTCTCTTCCTGGCCCCTGTCAGGCCCTTTCATCGGGGCCCTCCGTTCCTTGGGAAGATGATCTCTGGCTCTCTGGCTAATGCTACACAGTGTACCCAGCACTGGTTCTTTCCAGGCTGCTCCGTCACAAGTACCAAGTGGACAATTCAGTCCCTTAGAATAAAGTATTATAAAGATAAAGGCTTGAGCTTAATGAGAAGCAGCTGTTTGACTTAAAAAACAAAGCCAATTTCTCCAAGCGCAGTCTATGTATGAGTTCTTGTACCCATGGAGCTGCGCCATGAGTGGGTCTCAGTCTAGGCTGCACTGTGGAACCACCCCAGGAAGCTTTTAAAAACCTGGAAGCCCAAGGGTCCCTCCAGACCAAGTCGATCCAACCTGGGGGTGGGACCCCAGGCGCTCTACAGCTATGAGCGCTCCCCAGATGATTCCAATGGGTGGTGGCCACTGGGAGAGCCACCCCCTGCAGGGCTGGTCTGGGGCATGAACCTTCGGGGGCGCCAAGGGTCCCCCACTGATGGTGTCATTAGGATCTGTGCAGAGTCCTTCAGCCACCTTTTCCCAGTCAGTGAAGTTGGAAAGGGCCCATTTAGGTTGTGGCTGCCTCTCTTACAAACCAAAATGCCAAGAACATGGATGCAGAGAAGGCCTCTCAGGGACAAAGCAAGCAGCCAAACAGTCTCTCGTGAGACCTGCAAGGGTTGTGGAGCTCAGGCCAATGGACTGCTTACAGACCCATGTCCTTTACAGAGAAAGCACAGACCCTTGCCCGGCTTCCCCTTAGCAGAGCGCACTCAGGCTGAAATGTGTAAAACAAAACGGGGCCAAATCCCAGCAGAGAACAAACCAAACAGAGAACAAGGATGGGATGTAGCCTGCCGAGCAGGGGTCCCGCCTGCCGAACCAGGGCTCACAGAGCCCGTGTCCCCATGTCCCCTCCCAGCCCAGCCCCGTCAGGCCCTAAGATCTGATTCTCGGCCTGACTGTTAATCGGAACTACTTGCCTAGGCCTCATCTGTCCCGCCGCTGGAAAAAAAAAAAGTTCCCTAAACTGGTGAGGAAACACCTGGGGCAACTTCAGTGGCTGCAGGGCCTGTCAAGCCTCCTGCGTTTCCCAGCGCTGGCTGCAGACGGGCTTGTCTGCGCACCGACAGGGCTCAGAGTGGCTTTTTCAATCTGCTCCTTCAGTCCCCAGCTTCCTCCGACCCAGGTGCTATGACACCGACAATGGGTATATGCTATTAAAGAAATAAGCCCTTGCCTAGCGCCCCTCACCTCAGCCATGGGAGCTGCGTGAGAGGAGCGGGGCTCAGAGGGCAGGTGGCTGAGTTTAAGGGACTGGGGCCCACAAGGGTTAAGCTTGGAATCAGGCATCTGGCATCTAAGACTTTGGCCTCAATCACCTGTTACATTTTTGCTATGGTCACCAATCTGCCTGGAGCCGCTCTTCCTGGTTCCTGGCCTAGGTCCCTCTGCAATTCAGCCGCACCCCTTAATCTTATCAACCCTGTTCATCTACTTTCATTCCCTGTACCCTGCCTCCCTGCCCTACCCCGCATTGGCCTTCTAAATCCAGGTCTAAACCTTGACCTTCTAAAACTTGGATCGGCCACATAAATTGCAGAGCCCAGTAAAAAATGAAAATGTGGGGATCCATCTCAAAAGTTAAGAATTTCAAGCAGCCAAGTAGGGCACTAAAGCAAGTACAGGCCCTTCTGAGTGCAGCCCCAAGCAGTCACCCCGGTCAGATGCCCTTGCAGCCTAAGCAGACTCACAGCATTCTCAGTCCTTGCCCGAAGGGGCCTGTGTCTCCTACCCCAGGTGATCACCCCACGTCTCATCTATGTAGTCATCTTAATAGTAACCTGGCTGCGGACCACATCAAACTAAAAAGCTTCTGCACAGCAAAAGAAACAATCAACAAAATGAAAAGACGACCTTCAGAATGAGAGAGAATATTTGTAAGTTATATATCTGACAAGGGGTTAATTTCCAAAATATATAAAGAGCTCATACAACTCAATAACAACAATAAATCAGATTTTAAAAATGGGCGGAGGACCTGAATAGATGTTTTCCTAAAGAAAACCAGGTGGCCAGCAGGCAAGTGAAAAGATGCTCAGCATCACTGATCATCAGGGAAACAGAATCCATAACCACAATGAGCTATTACATGACACCTGTTAGAACAGCTGGTGTCAAGGAGAGATAACAAGATAAGGATGTGCAGATAAGGGAACCCTGGTGCACTGTTGGTAGGAATGTGAACTGCCATAGCCACTATGGAAAACAGTATGGAAGTTCCTCAAAAAATGGGAATATATTGGTCAGAGGGTATGAAACCCCGGTTAGGAGATGAGTGGGTGCTGGGCAGTTCATGTACAGCGTTGTGATCATCGATAACAATACCATACTATCTACTTGAAAGTTGCTAAGAAAGGAGATCTTAGATGTTCTCACCACAAAAAGAAATGGTTATTATGTGACATGATACAGTGGCAACACACTGAATACATAAACATGTCAAATCAACACATGTACACCTTTATACTTACACAGTGTTATGTGTCAATGATAGCTCAATAAAACTGGAAAAAAATGGTAACCTGGAGGAAAGCTCACCATCAAGCAGGTTTTTCTGACATCGCTTCCATCCCCTTCACCCACACCTATTCGTTCAGTCACTCTGAAAACAAAACACAAGCACCCACTGTGTGCCAGGCACTGTGTTGGTCCTTGTGTATCAGATACTAATTGAAGTCCCTGACCTCAAGAAAGCAGCAGATGAGACAGAGTCGTGAGCAGAGCTGCAGAGCTGTGAAAAGCAGTGAGGGAGGGGGCCAGGTGACAGGAACGCAGGAGGCAAGCTGGCTGCAAGCCAGGGTTGGGGTGGGAGGAGACTGAAGGAGGGGCTTCAGTGCCGAGCCTCGAAGGAAGAGCTGGGGAATGAATAAAGAGAGAGAGCCTTTCAAAGGAGGAACAAAGCAAGCAAAGGCCCAGAGGCGCTGGGAGCCTGGCTTGGTTGGGAATGGCCAAGCTCTGGAGGCTGGGTGGGAGGCAAGTTATAAGGAAGGGGTGGGGGTACCCAGAACAAAAGGAACCTTGGGGCTGGGCTGTAAGGGGTGTTTAATGCCAAGAAAATAGTTTAAGTTTTATCCAATAGGCAACAGGAACCTGCCAAAGCGGGGAAGGGGCCACAGCCAGATTTGTATTCTGCCGAAGCATGATGGACAGATTGGCAAGATCCACGTGAGAGTCAGGGAGCTGGGAGGCGGCTGCAGTTCCCTGGTGGAAGTCCTGAGGGCCTAAATACAGACCAGTGGTTCTCAGCAGAAGGGCAGTTTTGTCCCCCAGGAGATATTTTTCAATGGCTGAAGATGTCTTTGACTGTCACAACTGAGGCGGGGGCTGGGTGGGGCCTGGTATCTAAGTGAGTAGAGGCCAGGGATGCCACTAAACACGCCACAGCGCCAAGGACGGTCCCGTAACAAAGAATGATGAGGCTCGGATATCCCAGCACCAGGGCGCCTCATGACCAGCAACCCTGCATTTGGAAAGTGGTGGAGTTTTCTCTTTGTAAGCCTGTCTTCCCTAGCGGAAACACCACTGGCCTAGAGATGGAGTCAGGTGACTTCGCTGGCCCCCCGCGATGTGTTGTGACTTTCTGTAAACAAAATATCAAGATTTAGCAACAGGAAATCTGTGAGCTGTGATCTCCAGCCTATTAACCCTGACGCTGAATCCATATTATGCTGCCCGCCCCACCCCACCCCGATTCTGGACACCTGTCCCCTACAACACCTTCATTCCCAAGGCCATCAGTTCTGCCCCTTTAAGAGAGGCAGCCAGCCAAGAATTTAAAGGACACAATCTTTGCCCAAGCATTTATCTGCATCTGTCACCAATCATTAACCCCAAGGAGGGATAAACCATACTTCAGAAATCAAGGTCACCTGCAATAGGGAGGGCCAGCAGCAGGCTGGGAGTGTGGTGAGCTTGGGAAAGACCTGGCGGCAAAGCAAAGAGCCAGAATCCCAGTTTCCTTGGGGCCACTCCTACAGGTTTCTCCTGTTCTGCGTTCTCCATGGGGTTCCCTGGGGTTCCTGCCCCAAACCTGCAGTTCTGCAGAAGTGCGTAGGGGGTCCTCGCTCTGTCTGCCTCCTCTACCCGGTGCCCCACCAGCTCAGGATCCTGAGAACACGCCACCCATCCCAGCCCGGTGGCTCTGCTCCTGCCTGTGCCCTGCCCAGGGTGTCCGCCTTCTCCTAAGTCCCCCACACACTCCAACGCCCAGCTCGAGCTCTTCTGTGTGGAGCCCCAGGGAAGCAGCAGCCCAGATCACGGGGCCCAAATTCCCTCCCTGCCATGGGCCAGGTGTCTGCAAGGTGGGGCCTCTAGAGAGCCTGTATTGAGCTGATAGGGTCCCCCCAAATTCACGTCCTTCCTGGAACCACAGACTGTGACCTTCTGTGGAAATAGGGTCACTGCAGCAGCTAGGCCCTTCATCCAGTAACTGGTGTCCTTATAAGAAGAGGAGAGACACACAGACACAGCCCACAGGGCACACCATGTGACCAGGGACAGAGATTGATTGGAGTGATACAAGCCAAATAGCCCAGGGACACCAGGGACACCAGGGACCCCAGGGATTTCGAGAAACTCTAAAAGCTGGAAGGGACAAGGAAGGACCTTCCCCTCGGCCCTTCCAGTGAACATGGCCCTGCTGACACCTTCATTTCAGACTCTCGCCTCCAGGACTGTGAGACAATACATTTCTGTTATTTTAAGACCCTCGTTTCTGGTACTAATTATGGCGGCCAGGAAATGTGACTCAGAGGGGACAGAGTCCCAGGCTTGAGAAGCCTGCAGCCCCGAGGGCAGCTCCTCCCAACCCCCACCAGGACTCTCCCTCGGGCATGACTCCTGTCCCATTTATTCTATGCTACCTTGCAAAAACGGTTTATGCATTGCTTCAAATAAAAAGTGAGATCCGCACCTGTATAGCCCATCTCCCTGCGTTGCCCCCGCCGTCCTTCCTTCCCCATAGGGGCCCTGCCAAGGTCCTGGCTCCCCAGGCCGTCTCCACCCAGGGTGCTAATGTGCAGCTACTCCGCCTTCTTCTCAGGCCTTCTTTTCATTGATGGAGTTAAGCACTGCCTCAGTGTAGGACATGATCGTTGCCGACCATAAAGAGCTCACTCTTACCTTCCTTGTGTGCATATGCAGACACGTGTGTGTGTGTGTGTGTGTGTGTGTGTACAGTGTGCGTCTACACATGGGTGTGTGTGTTCCCACTCCCACCCTTCCCTGGCAATCATGCTAATGTATTAATATATCCTGTATTTGCACCTATTCTTAAAAATCCATCAGGTAATTTGTGTAACGGTATTGTGCTCTATCAGTCATCCTGCTTCTTCCTATGTTAAGATCCACTCCAGCGAGCTGCTGTGTGGGCACCCAACTCCTCTGCGTCCACCAGTTACCCAGCACCCCACAGTGTGCAGGACTGCCTGTCAGTGGTTCACTTACAGGGTGGTGGTCACCCAGATGGCTGCCAGCTCTCCATCTCCACAACAGTGCATGTCTGTGTCCCGTTCCATGGATCTGTGTGAGGGTCTCTTTGACATATATACCAAGAAGCAGCATTACAACTATCTCATTGCCCATGCGCTAGGGACAGCTCTCCAGAACAGCGGTTACCTGCAGCCCCAGCCCACAAGCCTTGCTTGCGGTTTCTTTCCCCATGTGTCTGCCAACATGTGGCACTGTTCAGCAATCTCCTTCAGCCAGCAGTGGATGTGAAATCACATCTGGTTGTGAGATGGTTTGCGCTGTCCTAATGGGCATTTGACCACCTGCCTGGGTGCCCTTGAGCCCTTTGCGTTCCTCTCCTCTAAGTTGCCTTCAAACTCTTCACTTGTGTTCCCACTGGGACTGCGTCCTCTTTCTGGCTGATTTGTAGTTCTTTGTGAATTCTAGTCTCTCACTTTTTTTTAAAAAAGCCACTTTCTTGAGATAGTCACATACCATCCAATTCGCCTGTAAAGTGGATAACTCAATGGATTTTGGAATATTCACACATGTGTGAAACCTGTACCACAGTCCATTTCAGAACATCTTCATCCGACTTCATAACCATCAGCTAGCACCTCCTACCCCCACCCATGCTGTCAACTACAGGAGAATCTACTTTCTGTCTCTATCGACTTGCCTTTTCTGGACACTTAATTTAAATGGAGTCATATAATAATGGGACCCTTTTTTAACTGGTATCTTTCATTTAGCGTAATGTTTTTAAGGTTCAGCCATATAGTAGCATGTGCCAGTACCTCATTTCTTTTTAATGCCAAATAACATCCCATTGTGTGGATATATTAATTTTGTTTATCCATTCATCAATTAATGGACATTTGGGTGGTTTCCAGCTTTTGGCTGTTATGAATAACACTGCTATGAACATTTGTGTACAAGTTTCTGTGTTGACACATATGTTTTCATTTCTCTTGGGTGTTCACCTAGGAGTAGATTGCTGGGTCACATGGTAACTCTATGTTTAATCGTTTGAAGACCTCCCAGACCACTTTCCAAAGTGGCTACACTATTTACACTCCCATCAGCAGTGTATGAGAGCTCTGACTTCCCCACATCCTCACCAACTGTTGCTACCTGACTTTTTGATTCTAGCCAACCTAGTGGGTACGAAGTAATACCTCCTTGTGATTTTTATTTACATATCCTCGATGGCCAATGATGTTGAGCGTTTGTTCATGTGCTTATTGGCCATCTGTGTGCTTCTTTGGAGAAATATCTATGCAGATCCTTTTACCCATTTTTTAATTGATCCTTACTCTTTTATTATTGATTTACAAGAGTTCTTTATACAGCCTACAGACAAGTGCCTTATCAGATATGTGATTTGCAAATATTTTCTCCTATTCTGTGGGTCATCTTTTTACTTTCTTGATGGTACCCCTTGAAGTATGAAAGTTGATCATTTTGATCAAGCCCCGTCTGCCTATTTTTTTCTTCAGTTGTTTGTGCTTTAGGGTCACAGCTGAAAATCCCTTGCCAAAACCAAGGTCATGAAAATTTACTCCTATGTTTTCTTTGAAGAGTTTTATCTTTTTGGCTTTACATTTAGGTCTTTGATCATTTTGAATTAATCTTTGTGTTTGGTGTGAGCTAAGGGTCAAACCTCATTCTTTTACACATGTGGTCCCTTCCCTTTTAATCTTCAGAGCGATCCTCTCCCGATCTGTCCTCCCTTCGTGAACTTGGTTACAATGTCCTTTGTGGAACAGAAACAGACTGTGCTTCTCAGTGTCCAGTTTTTCCCAGAACTCTCTTTGGATCCAGCCTCCTCAAGTCTCTGTGGACTTGGTGAGCCCATCACTGAGACTCGCCACCTCACAAACCTTCAGGCTATCGGGGGAAGGGGGAAGGGAAGTCATCACCGCAGTCATTTCAGCATTTCAAGGTGATCCCCTGCCCTGGACACAGCACACTGCCAAGAGGCGGCAGGCTGGCTCATTCTCTCCGACCTTCATCTACCTGCCAGTGAACACTGACATTCCTTGCAGTACTAGCAGCAGACAGACAATGATGAGAAATGCAGAAGTCATAACAAAAGAACAAGCGATCCAGACTTGGTGGTCAGGGGATAATGTCCTCTTGCTTCTTCTGAGCCACACACTAGCCTGACTATTCTTTCCCTCCGACCAGGAGCTTGCTACCCTGCATCTACCTACCCACGCCTCCCACATGGGGACCTCCCCCTCCCCGCTACCATCTTCTCTTCCCCTCCCAGATGGGCCGGAGCCTCAGCCATCCTGACCGGCTTTCTCCCCAGCCAGCCCCTCCCTCCTTTCCAAACCCAGTCAGGGTCTCGGGGACAGCTAATAAGACTACTTCTGGGGTCTCAGCTCAGTGGCTTCTCTCTCCCAAGCTATCCTGTCTCTGATTCCCAATTCTACATATGGGTCAATTCTCTATTTTTGATGTTGGTGTCAGTCTCTACCAGCCCATGCCTTTGTCCATGTCTCTGTCAGATGAGGCTTACTAGTAAATGTCCCCTCGTCCTTATCCCCAGCCTCTGAGACACCAGCCAGCTGGGAACAGACAGCACAGCAGACAGCTCCTGTGGAAGCTGCTGTGCGGCAGGAAGAATGACAGGGCAACAGACTGAGGACAGCACAAGTGCCCCCCAGCTGCTGACGTGCTGAAGGCCTGGAGGCTTTCCAAACGTGTGTCCTTGAAGGGGTACCAGGAGCTGCAGCAGCCGGAGCCCCACGCACTTCCTCAGGCCGCTGCCTCTGCCCCCTGTGGGAACCCCTGAGCCTTAGGTCCCCACCTGGGTCAGCGTGCCTCACCCTGTTCCTCCCTCGAGGGTGGGGTCCCAGTAGAGCAATAAAGCTCCAGAGGAGTCGGAGACAAAGGCTGGCGGCAGAGAGAGCCAGAGCAGAGCACACAGGTATGTTCTGGAGGGGTTTTCAGGGAGACTCCAGAGGGGTGGCCAGGGAGGGGAGGGAAGCAAAGGAAGAAGGGTGTGCATGAGCGGCAGGAGCCCAGAGGGAGTCGCCGGGGCTCTCTGGGAGGCAGGCATAAACGGCCCAGGGCGAGATGGGCAAAGCGCCGGGGTGCATGCCATTCTCCTCAGGGTGCCAGAGATAAGAAGCAGGTGGAGAGGGTATGCTTCACAGTGCACAGCATGGAGGTCTCGCTGGCCGCCAAGATCCCCCTCCTGTGGCTTCATGGCCACTGTCCTCCTCACCTGCCACCCACTTGGATCGGAACAGAGGATCATACTAGGGAAGGAAAAGGTTAAAGGAATAGCCAAGTTCAGGTTAAAAGGACCACAGGTCCCTTCCACACCTCCCTCTTTAGCAAAGCAGAAAGAAATTTGGGGAAAAGAGGTTACCAAACAGGGGGTCTGGCCACGAAAAGGCGTGGAGGAGCTGGAATGCATCTTACTGAGTCAGAGAAGCCAGTGTGCAAGGGCTGCGAGCTCTGATTCCAACTGCATGACGTTCTGCAAACAGTCGGAAGGGCATGGTTCCCAGGCTTTGGGGGAGAGAGGATGAACAGACGGAGCACAGAGGATTTTTAGGATGGTGACAATACTCGGGGTGACACTATAATGATGGACACAGGACATTGTGCATGTGTCCAAACCCGCAGAATGTACAACAGCAAGCGGGAGCCCTCATGTGGACTGTGGACTGGGGCAGTAATGGTGTGTTGCTGTACGGTATCTGTGTTAGAGAGGGGTGTATGGGAAACCTCTGTGCTTTCTGCTCAATTTTGCTATGAACCTAGAACTGCTCTAAAAAGTAAAATCTATTTTTTAGAAAAGGAGTCTTGACCAAAATTTAATAGTAAACATGAGCTCACCCCCATACCCTTCTGCTGGCTCTGGACTCACCCAACAGCCCCTCTGCCTCACCCACTCCCTTCAGGTGGAAGAGCACGGTCATGTGAGTCCCAGGGCCTTCTCCCCAGGACCAGGGGACAGGCCGGCAACTCTGAGGGGAGTTATTGACAGCTCTGGGGTGGGGTAACAAGGTGAAGACCCTGACCACACTATCCCCAAAGATGGAAGGGGAAAGGGTGTCTCCCTGATCGCCACCTGGGATGACCCCACCCTGAGGTGCCCCTGGGATAGTCACAACCTGAGTGCCCCACCAGAGGGGCCAGAGAAGCCACAGGGAGGACTGGCCACCCAGTCCTCATCCTCGAAGCCAGAGGTCTACAGCCTAATCACAGTTGAATCACTCTCCATTGTTTAAATTTCTAAATGCTGGTATCACAGACTGTATCTTCATGGTTGACTTTAAAGAGTAGCTAGCATTTCTTGAATGCTTCCTGCAAGGTGGGCATTGTTCTGAACACTTTATCCTTATGGTCCAATTGATTTCTTGCAACAGACCTGGGAAGTACATACTGTGGTTGTTATTTTCACTGCACAGTTGAGCAAACGGAGGCCCAGAGAGTTTAAGCAACTGGCCCAAGGGCACACCATTGGTCCCAGTGGTAGGATGCACGAGGACTCGAACCCAGGCAGCCTGACTCCAGAGTCGACACTGAAGTTCCACACGAAATTTCAAAGTGTATCTACATAAAAAATAGTGCCATGTCAAAAACACAGCTTTGCTGTCAATACGCATGACACAAGAGACTGAGAAGGATAAAGGTGGAAAGATAAGAGCCCAGGTTCTTCCCTGCTGAGAAAATGCACAAAAAAATGGTAAAATGAGTTTATATAGGTAAGAAAATACACAGGACTGTAAGAGGTCTATGGACAAGCTAGAAGAGAGAGCAGAATTAAAATCAATGGTAAGCACAGACCTGAACAGCTTTGGGAACTGTGTGTGGTCCCAGGTGCCACCCAGGACTGCCTCAACCAGCGGTGGGGCAAGGGAGGAAGCTGAGTCCGTAGGAAAGCCACAGAGCTGAGGGTCACCGCCGTCCAAGGCCCCCAGCCTGGTGGAAACCCATTCCCTACAACCACAAAACAACTAAGTGCATCTCTTCTATTGCATTCCAGAGTCATGGGGCTGGACATCCTGGCCCTTGGCTGGGCCCTTGCTGCCGCCCTGGCACTGCAGACACTCGCTGCAGCCGAGCGCGCCCCATGGACCCCCCACAGGCGAGCAGAGGTGTTTGCGGACCTCAGCGTCCAGGAGCTGAAGACTGTGCACAACTTCCTCCGGTCCCGGAAGGAGCTGAAACTGGAGTCCTCCCGAGCACTGACCATGGCCAAGAACTCCGTGTTCCTCATTGAGATGCTGTTGCCCAAGAAGCAAAATGTGCTGAGATTTTTGGATAAAGGTCAAAGGCGTCCCGCTAGGGAGGCGCGAGTCGTCATCTTCTTCGGAGCCCAGGAGCATCCTAACATCACTGAGTTTGCAGTGGGTCCCCTGCCATGGGCCTACTACATGCGAGAGCTGCCCCCCACGCCAGGGCACAAGGCTGCCTGGTCCTCCAGGCCAGTCTCCTTGGCAGAGTATGCCCTCCTGAGCCACACCCTGCGGGAGGCCACCAAGCCCCTGCACCGGTTTTTCCTTGATACCACAGGCTTCTCGTTCCAAGACTGCCACACCCGATGCCTGACCTTCACAGACGTGGCACCCCGGGGCGTGGCCTCTGGCCAGCGCCACTCTTGGTTCATCTTGCAGCGCTTCGTAGAAGGCTTCTTCCTGCACCCCACTGGGGTGGAGCTCCTCGTGGATCACGGAAGCATGAACGCCCAGGACTGGACGGTGATGCAGGTCTGGTACAACGGGAGGTTCTACCAGAGCCCGGAAGAACTGGCACAGAAGTATGAGGCAGGAGAAGTGGACGTGGTGGCCCTGCAGGACCCCCTTCCCAAGGGCAAGGAGGAGGAAGAGAGCCTCGAGGAGCCGCCCCTCTTCTCCTCCTACATGCCACGTGGGGACCTCCCCCTTCCCACCACTGCAAATGGCCCCCGCCTGGTCCAGCCACAGGGCCCCCGCTACCAACTGCAGGGCAACACCGTGCTCTACGGGAGCTGGAGCTTTGCCTTCAGGCTGCGCTCCTCCTCTGGGCTGCAGGTCCTGAACGTGCACTTTGCGGGTGAGCGCATAGCCTATGAGGTGAGCGTGCAAGAGGCAATCGCACTGTACGGGGGACACACACCTGCAGGCATGCAGACCAAATACATGGACGTGGGCTGGGGCTTGGGCAGCGTCACCTATGAGTTAGCCCCTGGCGTCGACTGCCCGGACACAGCCACCTACCTGGATGCCTTCCACTATTACGATGCTGATGGCCCTGTGCACTATCCCCGGGCCCTCTGCCTCTTTGAGATGCCCACTGGGGTGCCCCTTCGGCGGCACTTTGATTCCAACTTCAGTGGTGGCTTCAACTTCTATGCGGGTCTTAAGGGCCAGGTGCTGGTGCTGCGAACTACGTCAACGGTCTACAATTATGACTATATTTGGGACTTCATCTTCTACCCCAATGGGGTGATGGAGGCCAAGATGCACGCCACTGGCTATGTACACGCCACCTTCTACACCCCCGAGGGGCTGCGCTACGGCACCCGCCTGCACACGCACCTTATCGGCAACATTCACACCCACTTGGTGCATTACCGCATCGACCTGGATGTGGCAGGTAGGACTTGGGCTGGGAAGGACCTTCCCAGCCAAACACTGGAATCCAAACAATAACCGACACTCTCTGGAGACATGTGAACACTCCCCTGGAGGCATCAAACCAGGAGACTCTGCACCGCTGTGAAGCCTGCCGTGCTAGAAATCTGTGTGCCCTCAAAACAGGGACAGGGGTTAGTGCCCGGGGGGTGAGGACCCTGTCCTTGCCCCGGTGCTGGTTGACCCCCTAGAGGGGCAGAAAGGTGTACGTGGGGCAGGGGAGTGTAAGTGGGCACTGGCTGGGACCGTGAAGTGGATGCAGTGTCCTCCAAGAGCACTCATTGTGTCTCTTGGATTAATGATGTCACCACAAAACATGGTATAGGCGAATGAACAGAATTTGGCCTGGCATCAAGTCACATGTCAGAACAGGCTCTTAGGACCAGATGGGTGGCTTCCCCTGCTCAGCCCCATTCACCCGGTGGGTACAGAGGTCACTAGACCCAGTCTCCACCTGAGCAAGGCAAACAGTCCCTTCTCTAGGGCACAGCTGCAGCCCACGGGCTGGGGGCACAGCTCTCAGGATCAACTGCCCGGAGGCATGCAGCCGCCTGACCGCCTCCTCTAGTTCCTCTGTGGTTTTCTGTTTTTGATCCCTTCCTTCCACCATAAGGCTAGCTCAGCGCATACCCCAACCCCCTCTTCTCCCCGGAAGGTTCGCTAATGGGTGTGATCTGGGCGGAGATCCCAGCGCAGAAGGAGGATGCTTCCATTCAGGGGGCTTGGCGCTCATTCTCTTCCCTGCACACCTGTAGGCACCAAGAATAGCTTCCAGACCCTGCAGATGAAGCTGGAAAACATCACTAACCCGTGGAGCCCGGGACACCACATAGTCCAGCCGACACTGGAGCAGACACAGTTCACCCGGGAGCGCCAGGCGGCTTTCCGCTTCAAACAGACGCTGCCCCAGTACCTGCTTTTCACCAGCCCCAAGGAGAACCCCTGGGGCCACAAGCGCAGCTACCGCCTGCAGATCCACTCCATGGCCCACCAAGTGCTGCCCCCAGGCTGGCAGGAGGAGCAGGCTGTCACCTGGGCCAGGTGAGGGGTCCCTGGAGGCTGCAGGGCTAGAGGCCCCCTCAAGGTTCCTGAGTTTCCCTGTGTCCGTGTGTCTGTTTCTGGCTGTGAGATCTTGAGTCCATGTGGTGGTGCATGTGTTCTGAGTGTGCATGCTTGTCACACATGTGTGCACGTGCTCTGGGTGCATGGCCCTGTCTGGGGAGGAGAGCGTGCTGTGCACAGGGACCTCAGGGCGCAGCCAGTCAATCTGGCCACCGCCCAGGGCCTGGTCTCCCCTTTGAGGGAACGCAGGAGTTTTCCCCAAGACATTCCTGGGAGGGGCTGGGAGGCCCCCAGCACCCAGAGGCACCTGGTTTCTCTGCCCGGGCAGGTACCCGCTGGCGGTGACCAAGTACCGGGAGTCGGAGCTATTCAGCAGCAGCATCTATAACCAGAACAGCCCCTGGGACCCACCTGTGGTCTTTGAGGAGTTTCTTCGCAACAATGAGAACATTGAAAATGAGGTACCGGCCCCGCCTTCTTCCAGCCCCAGCCCAATCCCAGGATCTGTGCCGGTCCTAGGCCAGTGTGAAGAGCAGGCTCAGTAGTCCAGATCTGCTCATTCCTTAACAATGAGCCGAGGGGCTTGCCCTCCGCACCCCCGGCCCTCAGCACATCCCCCCTCTCTCCCACAGGACTTGGTGGCTTGGGTCACAGCGGGCTTCCTGCACATCCCCCATTCCGAGGACATCCCCAGCACAGCCACTCCAGGAAACTCCGTGGGCTTCCTGCTCCGGCCCTTCAATTTCTTCCCAGAGGACCCATCCCTGTCCTCCAGAGACACTGTGATTGTGTGGCCCCGGGACAATGGCCCCAACTATGTCCAACGTTGGATCCCTGAGGAGGACGGCGACTGCTTGGTGCCCCCCAGTTTTAGCTACAATGGAACCTACAGGCCCGTGTGAAGGGCCCCTGCCTCCAACTCACACTTCCTAGAAGCCAGAGGGACGGACAATAAGCACCCCCCAGGCCCAGCTCGGTCTGCTGCTGCTCCAGACATGCCCCCAACCCAAAGGGAGACAGCCCACCTGGTTATCAGCCGAACAGGCTTCACCCGCCTGCCACCTGGCATCCAGAGCTCACAGATGGTTTTCCTCAATTATGGTTTTCCTCGATCGCTTCCCACACCTGCCTAGCCTCTGGGAGCCTGAGCAGGGGAGCAGGGGAGGAGAGCAAGTGGACCCTGACCGTCCCCAGGCCAGGACCCTTGGACATGGAGTTGGGCTGAACTGGAAGGAAAGGAAAACTTTGAATTGGATGTCAGATGTTTTAAATTAATTTAATGGGGCTGTTTAATGACATAATTAAAAAGCGATGGTAGAGTCAGCTCCCAGGGTCATCAAGGGCAGGATGGGAGGCCCAGCTGGACATGGGTAGTGGGAACAGAAACCCTGGGGTACTTAGCACAAGGACCCGTGAATTCAGGGAATTGTTGCCTGGTGATGAAGGCGCTAAGAAGCCAGCTATCCAGAGATGGGATAGCAGGAAACGCTTCCAGCCCAGGATCAGGGGGCAGAGAGGAAAGAGGCGCTCCCAGACCAGGGAACAGAGCCGCCGCAGTGGAAGCGGACCCCTGTGGGCCTGTCTGCAGCTGGAGAAGGGAGGAGAGTCAGACCCGGCTTCTCCCTCCCTGGCCCTGCCTCCCTGGCCTCCCACTGGGAGAAACAGCGCATGAGAGACACAGGCCTGTCCCCAGAGATGGAACAGAGGAGGGGAGAGTAAGGAAGGGTCTCAGAATCAACACAGCCAGTCAAACTCAGCAGATGGACAGAGGGAAACCTCCTTCTCCAGCTTGCACCTCATAGAGCTGAGATTGTTCAGTCAATTGGCCAATAGCTATGGCGGCCCTCAGGAGACAGGACCAGTGGTGGTAGGACAACGCCAGAGTGGTCTGGACCCAGTGTTCATGGGGTTAATCTCCCAGAGGAGGACCCCTGACCACACTTTTCAGGGTGGTCAGAATGCTCCACCTGTGTCACAGCTGTGTCCTGTGATTTGCCTCCCATGTGGCTGGAGGTCCGCTGGCAGCTCACAGACCCAGAATATAGGGGCAGCGACACCCTCAGGGCTGCCTGCACATTTCTATGTATATTCGGTTGGGGAGGGGGGCGAATGTGCCCAAGAGGGAGACCCCTGTTCTGAGCACCTCCACCACCCAGCCCTGGCAGAGGCTCAGACCCTGGGAAGGGGTGGTGGGTCCTATGCATTTCCCCAGTACTGGGCCAAAGAAAAGCTGGCGGGTAACCCCCATACCAGGCTTGGCAAAGCTGTGGGGGGAGGGCAGTGGCAGGAGAAGCAAGGGGCTAGGCTCTGAGTGGGGTCCCTCCTTGCAGAGGACCACCAAGATCCCAACAGGAGTGAGAAGAGCAGAGAGAACCAAGCTTTACACACACACACCACCACCACCACCCCCCCATCACGTTTCCTCCCCCAGGCAAAACAGCTCCCAGTGCCTATGCAAACAGAGAAAGCCGAGAGAGAACTAGATTGCTGGCCTAATGAAGGGGAAGCTAGGGCACCAGGGAAACCAGGCCCTGCTGCAGGTGGCGGCCTTTCAGGAGGGGTGGACACTAAGGCAGGCGGCCCGGGCACAAGGCGAGCTTGAGAAAACACAACCACCTCGCCTAGCGCACACAGAAACCCCTGTCTCAGAGCCGACAGGTACTAGGATTTAAGAATTTTTTCATTTTTGTAATTTTAAATATAAAAAGTATGAAGAGTTACAAATCAAGGGCTTCCAGGTGTCTGGGTTCTGATCCCAGGGAAGTAGGACTTTAGCCCGACAGCCCAAGGGCAGGAGCTGGGGTAAATGCTGCACAAATACCCTGAGACTCAGTTTCTCCTGCCTTCAGGTGACAGGTGACTCAGTCCCTCCCCCAAGCCGTGTGGTGCACAGCTTCCTGACTGGGGTGCATTTGGTGCCCCCCAGATCTCATTTCCTTTACCTGCTCTATCTTCTCAGTACCCACTGCTCCAGTGTCCTTGACCTGGGGCCACTCTGTTGCCCTCTGGCTCTCCTCCTACCTCACCCCAGCCTTTCAGGGAGAAACAAGGCCACACATCAATCTGCTGAATCTATGCGGCATGGACCTCCCCAGACAGATGCCGTGGAAAAGGCAGGTGTTTCATTTGGGTGCTGGGGAATCTGCCTGCTCTTCTCATTTGTGCTTCTCCCCACAGCTTCTGCTGTCTCACCTTAGTCACTTAGAGCCTCGCTAATTACAAAGGCCACGGTGGTGACACAGTGTCAGGGCTGAAAGGTGATCCGGCCACTGGGTACAGAGTGGAGCCCAGAGAGGGAAGACTGGCACCAGTCACACTGTCGGCAGGAGACTGGGTGTGATCTATGTGCCCAAGTGCAGGGGACCTTCCAGCAAAGCTCTGGAATTTCTAAGACTCCAAGGCTTGTTTTTGCTGTTTGAACTCTACTTTTGACATTGTTAGCCATTTGGGTTTGTACCAGCTGTCAGCCGAAGGAAACTAATGAGCCCACCCACGCGAGCCTCCTTCGGCGTGGCTCACACACCACCAATCCCTTCCTTGCAGGCTGCTGCCAGGTTAGGCTCCCTTGGTGCTCATTTCCTGCTCAGCCAGGCAGTGAGTCATCTCCCCTCCTCCTCTCCTGCTTTAACTATTGCTCTGAAAGCAAAGACTGCAGAATGAGAGGTCACATGGAGCCCTCTCTTTAGTCCAGAATTCTCAACCTGGGGGAGGGGTAGCCCCACTGACAGGAGCATGCCTGGGCTGAGAAGCTGAGGACGGTCGGGAATTCTTGGTGTTCCCAGAGGCCCACTGACATTCAGGACTCTGGAGCCCTCATTGTGTCGCCTGCTAAAAGATGACTTGGGGCTGAGGTCAAATGAGCAAGCTGGGGTGCGGGCCGCTGGCCAGCTTCTGTGTGCTGAGGTTGGTGAGAGGGATGCTGTCTTCCATGTGTCCACCAGGTGGCGCAGCACACCTTAGCCATCAGCTCCATCAAGGCAGCTGAGGTTTATTCTCAGCTGAACACAGCAGAGACTGGAAATGCACTCAGGTGCAAGGCTACACATTGACCACGTATCACAGAAGCATAATGTTTTCATTTGGACTAAGTTCAGCTGAATGTAACAGAAAAATACAGCAGTGGCTTCAACAAGAGAGAAGCTTTGTTTCTATGCAAAAGGCAGCCCAGAGCTGGTATAGGACCTCCACGAAGGTGTCTGAAGATGCAGCCTCCTTCCTCCTCACCACAGCCACCTAAGATGTGGCCCTCAGCTTCCGAGTCCAAAGTGACTGCTAGAGCTCCAGCTATCGCATCTGAGTCCCAGGCTGTGAGATAGAGAAAGAGAAAGGCATGGCCCCACACTCTTAGGAGCTTTCCCAAAACACAGAGACATCCTATTACAACTCATTGGCCAGATAGGGATGTGGGGGCCGGAGTCTTTTGCTTGAGCACTACTACCTTCAGATAATTTCAGGGTTCAGTTTGGAAGAAAAATGTGAGAATGGAGTGCTCCAAGCAACTAGCAATGTTGGCCACATATTATATGCCTCTGGACACAGCATATTTCCACCCCCTGGCAACTGGGATGACTGAGGCCCCCCTCACTGCCTACCCTTCAGCTGATATGACTCCCAGATTCTCCTACACTCCAGGAGCTGCACATTTGCCTGAATGTCCTACGCAAACCTCCCATCCGACATGTCGTCCTGTGCAGCTCACCGCATGCCCACCCTCCCCCAGCCACCTGCGCTGCCCCCTGTGCTCCTCAGCTTGCGGATTCCAACACTGTGTCCCTGTCACCCAGCCACTGACCAGGGTCTCATCCTAGGCACCACCTCCCCCACACGGCCACCCCATCTCTTTACCCTGCAGACCCCATTTTCCTGACATTTCCTGACCCATCCCACCCATTTCCTGCTTCTCACCCCAGGCCTGAGCTGACCCTGAGTCTCACCTCCTTCAGACCATCCTCGACTTGGCTTCCAGAGGGGTCACTCTGAAATCCAAATCAATCCATGTCACCCACCTGATCAAAGCTTCAGCAGCTCCCACTGTCCTTGGGGAAAAGTCTGAACTTCCACATGGCTTATTAAGGCCCTTGGGACATGGCCTGTCCTTACATCCTCATCCTTAAATACTCCTTACTGAGTATTTACTGCCATGTGCTCTCATTCCAGTGCTGAAGCCTCTCATCCTAACCCTCTGAGGTGGTGGGTGAGAGTGATTATTCTTCAGCAAATGCTCACACTCCCCGAAGGTGCTTCCCCACACCAGAGTGGGGCTTCCCCACATGACTTGCTTCGGCCAATGGGACATCAGTAGACAGAACATAAACAGAAGCATGTCATTCCCTGGCCTGGTTTAGCTTCTTGCTTGCTCTCCAGAAACCCAGGGTAAGAGAGCTTCCTCCAGAAAGCCTTCAGCCTGGGTCCCAGAGCAAACACAGGTAGATCACATCTGAACTCAGTCCAAGCCCAGGTTACCCACAGCCCAAAGCAGACAGGTCCAGCCACACCTATCCTGGATCAGCCCAACTGAAGTCACCTGAGAGTTTGAGCCCCACGAGTGTGAGAATGGACACAGGTTCTGTCATCGCCCACTGAGTCTGAGGACTACTTGTTACGCAGCACGATGATGATCATAGCTGACTCCTAAAGGTAGGGATTATTAACCCCATTTTCCAGCCATCCCAAAACTTGTCACTGGAGGCCCTTGGCATCTCCTGTTGCCTCTAAGTCTGCCCCTCGTGGCCCTTTGCCTAGCTGCCTCTGCGCGTTCTTCAGGGCTCAGTTCAAATGGCCTTGGCGACAAGGCCGGCCTGTGGGAGGCCCCACCTCAGCGGCTAGCACAGTGCCAATCTCTTCCCTCACCCCCACAGTGTGAAAGCACCGTCTGCTTACATCCTCCTCCGCCTACAGGCGTCTCCCCACCTGGGATACAGCTGCCTGGTACAGGGCCTGGAGGGACTCCGCCTCTCTTCTGCTTTCCCAGCAGCCTGTGCCCACCCAGGTGTCTCACCACGCAGCACACTGGTTTTGTTACCCACTCACCTGTCTGCCTCGCAAAACTGAAGCCCAGGGCTCATTTTTACACCCCAGGGCCTGCACCTCCAGGGGCTGGAACAGAGCAGGCGCCATACTGATGCTGAATTCCAGGTCTGCTGCCATGGCCTGGTTCAGTCACTGCAAGTCACCTCCTTCTGTGCCAGACAGAGCTGTTCGAGCGGCTGCTGACTCTCAGGGGGGACCCCACGTTTAAAGATGTCTCCAGAGACTAGACAGCCTCTTTCCATGACATAACTTCCCCGCCCCAGCTCCAGCGGAAGAAAGAAAAGCCCTCACAGACCTGCAGCCCTGATGCTGGCACATACCCCCCCACCCACCGGCCTGCGCTGGCAGCCCACCACCTGACAGTGCCCAATGTCCCTTCCTTCATGAGGGCCAAGTTCCCGTGGGTTCCTTTGACATTAGCTGAGCGTCTCCAGTGCCCTGGCTCTGAACCACACTACAGAGGGGTGTCAAAGCCCCGGCTCAGTGCACCCACGGCTTAGTGGTAAGCCCCGTATTCTGAGGAAATGACAGAATCATGGTGGAAATGTGGAACCCCCCTCCCTGGGGTTTGGGCATGCCAGGAGTGCACTGGGGGCAAAGGGGAGTATGCCAGAGACCTGAGTCTAACATACACGGCGGAGGGGGCCCGGCAGGGAGGTGACAGCTTGAGCAGAGGCCCAAAGAAGATGAACACTGTACTCTGAGCAAGGAGCTGCAGCCGTCCGTGGCGTTGTAAGGGCTAGGAGGCCAGAGCATGGACCTTGGGATCTACTCCCCGCAGCGCAGAGGCGTGATGGGATCTGTAATTGTCCCAGCTCCCTGTGTGCCCGCCCGGACAGTGGGTTTGGGCGGAGGGAACGGAGGCAGAGAGACAATGGAGAACTCTGAAAATTCATGCAAGAGATGATAAGACACTAAATCAAGGCAGTGCTGGGAAGGTCAGAAAAAGGCAGATTCCAGAATAATCTAGGAGTTCCAGCACTGGGGTGTGTCGATGGGTGTAGAGAAGGAGGGAGGGGGGAGCGGCTTGAGGGGCTTCCAGCTGGGGTGCCAGGGTGGTGCCAGCACCCCAGTGAGGGACCCCAGCTGGGGGAGGGAAGGGGACCTGGGGCTGAGTACTGGGAAGCAGGGGGCAGGGCAGTGGGGGACACAGGCCCAGGGGAACGAGAGGTGGGGGGACCTGGGGAGAGCTCATCTGAGGCCAGGTCAGAGAGAGGGGGACAGTGGAAGGAGATTGGAAGGAGGGGCCAAACCCAAATGTGGACACTGAGAAAGTGGGAGACAGAGGGGCAGAGACAAAGACAGAGAGGCCAGGCGTGCTGGCGCAGGCAGGGTACGTAAAGCCCTCCCTCTACCCTCTCGGGGACACATCTTTCACGTGCCACTTCTCCTTCAAGCCTCTCCTTTCAGTCCCTGTTTCCCGACAGCTGTCATTTTGCTTGACTCAGGACCTTTGTCAAGTTGCAAGTGATGAAAGCCCAGCCTGAGCAGGTGAGGCAGAGAGGAGCTGTGAAAAGCTGTCTGGGCCGGAGCAGCCAAGCCCCTTGCCCCGGGACTGGACCACCAGAGATCAATGCCTGGCCTGAGGCCAGAGCCCAGGGCCACTGAGGTCATCCTCCCATGGTGAGGACACAGCAGGCCCCAGCCTGAAGTGGGTGGTCTGTGCCCCCTTCCCCCTCCCCCTCCCCCACCACCTCCACCTCCACCTCTCTCTCTTCTCCCTCGCCCCCCCCTCCCCTCTCCTCCAGGCTGGGGGCTCCTCTGCCTCTTGCCATCTGCTTGTCACCCCCTCCTTGCTTTCTCAGCCCTGTTTCCCTCTAGATTTTGAGGCCCTCACACACTTACCACGTGTTTGTTTGGCAGTGACATTGAAGGTCCCCATGGTTACCGATACCCAGAGCTACATAAAACGCCTATCTCGACAGGGTCTGGCCAGCGCCCAACCCCGGGGCCAGGCTTTACCTCGACTCCGGGAGCTCCAGGGCTCTGGTTCTCCTAAAGCAACCAAGACAGCACCAGCTGTCCTGGCAGCCTCATCACAGCTGAGTCACACAGAGGTTTTTTGTTTCCATAAAACATGTTTTAAAGATTATAAAAGTAATCATGTACTCACTGGAGAAAAATTTGAAAACACAGAAAAATATAAAAGTTATCATTAAAAATCACCTATAATCTCTCATTTTGATATATTTTTCTTCTGCCTTTTACTTATGCAGATTTAAAAACATTTTTAAACAATGTTTACTTAGTCTGTATATAGCTTCACTTACCCTTTTATCAAGAGCATTTTGCATATCATTAAAAGTTCTGTGAAAATACTACTTTAACGTGTTACTGATACTCCTCTCCTGGGTTCCTATTACAACAGCTGACGGTAACTACTCTCTGCTGATTGCTTTTGTGGATCGCTCCGTTTAACAACCCACCATGTGGCCTCCCTAGTGAGCAAGAGGTTATTTTCCCCACTGTACAAATAAGGAAACCGAGGCTTGGAGAAGCCAAATAACTTGTCATAGTGACACAGCTAGTAAGTGGCAGGTCCCAGTTTTGAACCCAAAACAGCCTGACTCACAGCCAGGTTCTCTCATACCATATCTCACAGGCATGCCAGGCAATGTCTGTGAGTAATAGGAAGGCGTCATCACCCTAAGCTTTGTCCCTCCAGCACAGTGATGGAGGGTGCTTCCCATGAGCACATGTAAAATATATATATATATATATTCCCATGAGCCTATAGGTAAAACCCCATTTGACGTAAAGAACCTGTAAGTCATGAAGTTGCAGTGTGGAGCCAAGGGCTGAAGTGCAGCTATGCCATGTGGGCTGGGGGCACGGGGGCAGACAGCCCTGCACTGCACAGAGCCACACAGTAATTCAGACAACTAGAATTTGAAGCTAATCACCTCAGCTTTTCACAGCTGTGTATCAAAACCTGCAACAAACATCACACCTAATGGAGAAACATTTCCATTAAGACTGGCAAGACAATAAGGATGCCAGTTAGCACTGCTATTATATAGCAAAGAACTGGAGGTCCTGGCCAATACTATACAACAAGAAAAAGAAATAAGAGGTGTGGGGATTGAGAGGAAAAAGATAAAAATGTCATTATTTGGGGACAATATGATAATATACATAGGCATCTGAACAAATTATTAGAATTAATAAAAGTATAATTGGATAGATGTAAGATCAACTTACAAAATTCACTAATACTTTCCCTACACCCCACTAACCACTGAGGATATATAACTAAAGATAGTATAGCATTCATAATAAAAACAAAAGCAACAAAATGCCCAAAAATAGAACAACAAAAATAGCAAAAACAAAAAACAACAGAGGAAATTTTTATCTTCTATTAAATGAGATCAAAAAAGATCTAAATACATGGAACAATCCAAGTTGTTGGATGGGACAACTTAACATAAAAATATCAGTTCCAGCCAAGGATTATCACTGTTGTAATCCTAATCACATTCCAACTGTGCTTGTTTAGAAACTCAAACTTACTCTAAAATATATAAGGAAGAATAAAAGTTCCCAAATTACTAACATGATTTAGAAGAGAGGGTCAAAGAGGGATTGGTCTTATCAGATATAAACACATACATCAAGGCCATAGCAATAAAACTGTGGAGTGCTAGCGCCATAAACCCAAATGGAAGACCCAGCTACAGACCCACGTATACATGAGAGCTTTGTGATGAGAGAAGGCACTGCAAGTCAGTGTAAAGAACTTACTCAGCAAATGATTGTGGGGAAAACTAATACTCTATACTGGAGGGAGCAGGAGGCTGGGTTCCCACTACACACCATGTGCACAGGGGGTTCTGGGTGAATTGAAGATTTAAGTGGGAAAGGTATAACTCTAAAGCTAATAGGGAAAAAATGTACAATAATATCTTTGATACCTGGGGTTGAATTCAGGGAAGATTTCATAATAAGACCTAAAAAACACAAGCTATCAGGCGAAACTTAATGTTTTCACTTTATCACAATGAAGAACTCTGTTCAAAAGGAACAGACAAAATTAACCTACTGACACCCAACTGGGAAAAGACATTCACAACATCTGAAACTGACCAGGCATGAATAGAACATACAAGAAAGGAATGCCATAAAAAAGCAGGCAAAAAGGCTGAACAGGCAAGTCCCAGAAGACCAAATGCTTAAACAAGCACATGCAGAGTTGCTCACATGCTAACAATCAGAAAAATCAAAATTACAGTGACATGTACTTGAGTCCCATCAGAATGGAAAACCTAGAAAAGTGTATACATTGGGCAGCTGTCATACACAGCTGTCCAAAATCTTTTGAAGGCTTCTTCACAGTGTGAATATTGTCTTCCTAATGTTGGGTGGGTGAGGGGAACTATATGTGGACATGGGATTTGGGTTCCACTAACCGCTGACAGCCTAACAAAACTCAGGTTTGACCTAAGTTGTGAGAGGGAGAGGAGGCAGGGCTCCCATGGAGCTCCCACGCCTGCCATGGCAGATGACGTGGTACATGTCGGAACCAGCACCCCTGGGCGTGGCTTCCTGCTTTGGGAAGTCCTGATTAGAGTGGAGGCATGACGTGGAATTATTCTTGGAAGCTCATTCTTGAGTCTGTTCCTTCTAAGTTCCCTGACTCTGTGGTCTACCTAATACCCTTAATAAATCCCTTTCTCCTTAAATAGAGTAGATTATGTTATTTGCAACTAATAACCCTGATCAATACAGTCACTCCTACCAGGTATTAATAAGAATTCATTTATTAAACAAATATCTACCACATGCCTGTTTGGTAAATAAAGTCCATGCTACTTGGAACTTCTACCTAATTTATAGATAAAGAAATAAACAAATATACATAAAATGTCAAGCAGTGGTCCCCGCTATAGAGAAAAGCCAAGAAGGAAAGCGATGGGGTTGCTACTTTATATAGGTAGGTCAGGAAGTGTTCTTTGACAAGGTGCCCTTTGCGCAGAGGCCCAGAAATGTAAGGGGATCCCGTGGCCGTCTGGAGGAAGAGCGCCTCTGTGACAACATGACTCTTGTTGTCCCGAGGATATCATGCCAGGTGCAATAAGCCAATCATAATAAGACAAATACCGTATGAGTCCACTTGTGTGAGGTGTTTACAGTTCTTACAGCTATATCAGGGCCCTTTTGAAACTAGAGAGCTCAGGAGGACAGATCAGTGAATGGCGAGTTACAAAATGGATTCCCATGTAAAAACTGTATGCTAACATCACCCTAACATATATTAGGGAAACGTAAATCAAAACTACAATGACATACCCATGAGTAAAACCACAAAACGAGTGTTGGTGAGAATGTGGAGAAATTGGCACCGTGTGCACTGCTGGTGGGAGTAGAAACTGGGGCAACTGCCATGGAATATAGAATTACCATTCGATCCACCAATTCCACTTCCAGGTAGACACCTGAAAGAACTGAGAGCTGAGTCTCTAAAAGACATGCATACAGCCACATTCATAGCAGTATGGTTCACAAGTGAGCTAAAACGTGAGGAAGCCAAGTGTCCATCAGTGGGTGAATGGGTTAGCACACTGCGGCCTGACTGTACCACGGAGTATCATTCAGCCTTAATGAATGATAAGATGTCAAAATATCAGAAATTCTGACACATGCTACATGGATGACCTTGAAGACATTATGCCAAGTGAAATAAGCCCATCACAAAAGACAAATTACATATGATGCCACTTAGAGGAGGTACTTGCAGTAGTCAAAGTCACAGACACAGGAAGCAGAACAGGAGTTGACAGGGGAGAACAGGGAGTTATTGCCGAATAGGGATAGAGTTTCCGTTTTACAAGATGAAAAGAGTGATTTGAACAACAGTGGAAATGTGCTTAAAACCACTGAACCGTACACTGAAGAATGGTTCCGATGGCAAATTTTGTGTTGAGTGTATTTTACCAGTTTTTTTTTTAATGCAAAAATAATTCCCTGTCCTCCCACCTAGAAAGAAATGAAGAAGAGTTGATGTGCCCAGGACCTTGGGTTGATCCTGAAGAAGTGGCAGGTCGGGGGATGGCCCTTGGCTATTTGCCGATGACTGTTTCCTTCCCCTGTGAATGCACGGATTTTGAACACTGTCACCAAGAGAGACTGGTACCCCAAGGCCAGGGCATCCAGGTCCCACGGGACACCTAATGCAGATTATAACAAGGAGAGAGCACAGAATGTTCTTCAGCTCATTAGGTTTTATGTCTCACATTGTTTCATTAGAAAGCTTTGCATGCCTGCTGCTGCTCAATCTCTCTGCAAGAACAGAGGAAGGCCTCATCGCAGGCCCCCTAATGAGGACAGGGATTGAAATCCATCACCATAACTATCCATCAGCTTGGGCAGGGAGAAGGGGTGCAGCCAGCCTCGACGGAGAAAAGCATGATGTTACAGCCACAGTGTCCTGTGGACTAATCTCCTTCTGTCTGCCTCTCCTCAAAAGGGGAGTGGAGCAGAGTGCAGGGGTCCCGAGCAAGGGGAGAGCTCTCCTCAATGGACAGCCACGCACCACTGAGGGTGGCATCTGTCGCTCGGTGTGCTCCTCTATTAGAGAATAAAGGGGTTTTATTAAGACAACCCATTCTGACTATTGCTTGCTTCCCTTTGAAAGCTGGACCTTTTACAGAGTGCATTATAACAGGCTATAAAATTAAGCCTAATTTGTGCCTACAAAGGAAACCTCCCCTGAGAGTGGTTCTGGAAGGTGGGGTTGGGGGGGTCTATTGGTTTCCTAGGACTGCCCTAACAAAGGACCACACATGGGTGGTTTCACAATGGAAGCTTGTTTTCTTACATTCTGGAGGCTAGAGGCCAAGATAAGGTGTCAGCAGGCTGATTCCTTCTGAGGCTTCTCTCTTTAGCCTGCAGACGGCCCGCTTCGGCCCATGTTCTTGCAAAGTCTTCCCCTGTGTCTGTGTCCAAATCCCCTCTCTTTGTAAAGCCGCCATTCAGATGAGGGCCAGGCCCACCCTAACGTCCTTCTTTCACCTTGGTTACCTCTGTGAAGGCCCTGTCACCAAGTACCGTCACATTCTGAGGTCCTGGGGGTCAGGACTCCACATACGAACCGGGGGAAGACACAGTTCAGCCCAGAACAGGAGCTTAGGAAATGTGGTGGGAAGTGGGGCATGTATCAGAGAAAAGGCCACAATCAAACTACTGCTGAGCCATACTGGGGCCCGTAGAAACTAGAGAGCTTAGACATGCAGGGGGGCAAATCAGTGAATGGCAAGTCATAGCAT
Organism: Smutsia gigantea; assembly: GCA_032199065.1. Taxonomy (NCBI): domain Eukaryota; kingdom Metazoa; phylum Chordata; class Mammalia; order Pholidota; family Manidae; genus Smutsia; species Smutsia gigantea. The sequence goes on from JAVSCE010007591.1 coordinate 178,062, forward strand.
ACAGTCCCATGTGTGTAAAAAATGTTACATATATGTATCTCTGTGGCTATCTGCAAGGACAATCACAGCTGTGTAAGCAATGATTATCTCTGCGTGGTGGACGTCAGAGTGATTTTTTTCTTTATTCTGTATGATTTACTGTTTCATCTGAATCTTCACAAAATACAAGTTATATTTGGGATCAGAAAAGAAAACTGAAAGGTATCCCCAGGGGAACACGTATCAATGAAGAGTATGTTCTGCTGTAAATAGTACAAAGCTCTACCAACTTTGGCCTAAACAGACAGGGGTTTATTTTTCTAACAATGTCCACAGGAAAGTAATTCAGGGCTGGTACAGCTGCTCATAGATGTCATCAAGGAGCCAGATCCCCATGCAATCCTCTTTCTCTGACACCCTTGGTATGACTTTGGTCCTCACTGTTCCAAAATGGCTGCTGCACTTCCAGGCCTCACACCCACGCTCTAGGTAGAAAAAAGAAAGAAGGACACTAAGCACTTCCTCCTAGTAAGGCTTTACTTTTATAATCCAAAAAGGGAACAGACTCCCCAGGGATTTCCACCTACACTGCATTGACCAAAACTGTGGTACATGGCTGCCTTTAGCTGTAAGGGAATGAGAAAGTAAGTAATTTTAGCTGAACACATGGGACTCAATTAAAAGGCAAATGGAAAACAGGGATAGCAACTGTCAGTGATGCACACTGGTGCATGCATCACCAGGGGTGATCATTCTAGCAGGGAAGGGTTGATACTTCCCACCTACAACAGACCAAGATATTAACCAGTCACTAAGTCATCCATTCTCAGCTTAGGGGATCCCATTCCAATGACCAGAATTCTGTTTCTCACCAGAACATTCTCCTTCTGAGTATCAGGGAACCAGGAAGTAAAATCATTAACCTAAATACTGCCTGATGAACACGGAATCAGACCCAAGGCAAGCGCCCAATCCTGGAGGATATGCCACCCAGCCGTGATGGGAACTGACCACCCAGCCCAAGCAGGCCAGCTCTCCCGTGACCTGTCCGCATGTGTCATTCACAGTCCATGTCCAGTCCCCCAGCTGCTCTGGACAGACATCAACATTCGTCTCTGACGCCCCATTTTGTGGTGTATCTACGGCCAAATTCCCTTTTCTCTTGTCACACCATTTCTTTAGGTCCTCTAATGACATCTCTTTGTGTGTAGCCCAGGCACTCTGTCTCTTACCATCTGTATTTGTTTTATTGATCAAGTTTTCAGAGCCTTGAAAGGCCCCCGTTTCCTCCATACAAGGGTGACCAAGAACTGATGCTCTACCGGCTACTGAAACAGGCAACTTCAGGCCTCCAGTGAGGGCAGCAGTGCCATTCCAGTCAGCATCTCAAAGTGTGTCCTCTGAGGGGGTCAAAGAGCTGGGGCTGTTCACCTGGAGAAGAAAAGGCTGTGGGGAGCAGAGCATCGGGCTAGCACCCCGAGGCGCTGTCAGGGGCTGGGCTTAGGCAGGACCTATGGGTGGGATTTGCAACTGCTGAGCCTGACAACGGACGCTGTCCCGCAGAGAAGAGCGTCCCCACTCCGGGTCAAAGGCCTGCCCATCTGGGATGCGGTGGAGAGATTTTCATTTTATATGTATTCAATGGAATATTCCAAGAGTAACGAATTTGTATTTACCACTAGCCCCGGTTCTTTCCCACTGTCTTAAAAACAGTTTTTAATGTCTCTATCCTCTTTCCAGTTTCCTTTGTTTTTCTGAAAAGTGTAGAAACAATGTTCCTGCCACCCGCCTTCCCACCACCTCCTCTGGGTCATGCCTGGTCCTCCCCACAGCCCTGGCGCAGGTGTGAAGGTGCGGAAAACCCCTCCCCTGACATTGCAGCTGACGCAATGCTGGGATCTGCAAAAGAGACCGTTATGAGATAATAATCGAGAGGAAAATTCAAAGGCAAAAAGATACCATGTTGATGGAGTGAAGAACTGAGAAGTGCAAGTCAATAGTTAGCCCTCACCAAATATCCCAGGGCCTCCGTATGGTTCCCGATCTAGGCGTCCATTGCATTCAGGTGGGGCATGCGGCTCGCTCCAACCAGGCCTGGAAGAGCTGATGTGCCTCTCCCGGCTCCGCTGGGCAGCAGCTGTGGAGAGCCGGCGTTGAGAGGACAGTGCCACCCATTCCCGGTCACAGCATGGCATGGGGCCACCTGGGTCTGGCACTAACAAGAAATAAACCGGTGTTGTGTTCAGCCTCTGAGGTTTGGGAGTTCCCCTGCTGTGGCAGCCACCACTGCTTAACCTAACTAATGATTTGCCAAGCTCTTTACAACTCCTTTATATTTGCATGACCACACATGGAGGTAATACTACTCTTATTTTACAGATGCAGTAACTGAGGTTCTGAGACTTTAAGCAGTGTCTCCAAGGCCACACACCAGCACATGGTGGAGCTCCTATCTGAACCCAAATCTGTCCAACTACAAAGCAAATGTTCCCACCACTCCCTTTCTTAAAAGAGTGCAGTCCCAAATTGATTTTGCTTGCTGGGAATCCCATCTCCATACTTTCCTATTTCCACCAAATGGGGAAAAGTAAAAGTTAAACAAATTCAATTTTTTTAACAAGTTTATAAAGTTAACTTCTGCTAGCCTTAGAATCACCCTAGACTCCAACCTTATGGACCTCCTACACATACCTGGCCCAAGAAAAAACTTCCTCCTTCAAGGAATAATACTTAGATCTACGCAAAATCTCTACAAAAACCCTATAGCGTGAAGAGGAGAGAAAGAATGGCAGGTGAAGAACACTCACCAAAAATGTGCTGCAATGAACAGATGAAAATCATATCCAAATATTTTGCCCTGAATTTTTTAAACTTAATGAGGCAACAGCTCAAGAAAGAAATGGTGAGAAAACAGAAGGATATGAAAAGGGAGCTGGCAAAATCCAGGAAAGAGTGGAATCAAAAAAGTCCTCACAGAAATGAAGATAAAAGTGGAAGCTGCCCAAGAGAGAACAGACATCTCTGAATACAGAAAGGAACAAAGAGGGCATAAATTAGAAAGGCGAGCAAAATATGCCCACAGTGACCGACACAAAGGCCCACACGATTCAAAGTGCCGCTCGAGAAATAAACTGTGTCCCAAGCTGGTGCTCCTCACAAGAGCAAGAGGCAGGCAGGGGGGATCTGGCCTTGGGCCACTAGGGACGAGGGCACGAGGGTCAAAGGTGACAGAGTGGTCACCGACATGGAATTGAGAGGCTGCCTTGTGAAGTCGACGGGCAGCTGGCAGGTGAGTGGGTCACTGGGAGAGTGTTGACGATGGTGCAGGACGGTGAGGACAGACAACTGTGACATGTGGAGAACGAGCAGCCATACCAGGCTGCCTCGGGGCCCAACGTTAGAACTTCAGCATGTGATCACCAATAGAATTAAAGTGCCTGGAAAAGCCCCTCAAATCCTTTAAAAATAATACATAATGGCAAATGGCCTGTTAATCAGGCACCAAACCCTGTCAATGAGCTGAAAGGCTTCTCCCGTGTTCACTGTGCAGCAGGTCAACGTGCTGAAGACGTAAGACGCCACCCCAAAGCGGGGGTTGGAATGGGGCTGATCTTGTCAGAATGGACTGGTGAGGGGTCAGCTTTGCGGTAGAACAGGGGAGGTACGATTATAACGATTATACTTGTAAGTCAGAAAAGTTCTTTGAGCTATTTCTAGACTCCTGAGAATTTGGCCGACGCCCCATGCAGGAACTGGACCCTGAACTACGTACATCCAGTTAACTGAACGACCAGTGCAAAGCCCGGACTAAGCAGTGTGACTGATTTTCTCTGAGCCACCAAGTGAGTGCCTGTAGGCAATAGAATAATGGCCCCAGACAGACAGAGGAAATTTATAGCTCTTGGCACCTATTCGGACTCGTTTCCTTCTCTGCCTGTGTGAGGGTTTCAGGCTTTTAAAAAGAAGCTCATTTATAGGGATTCAATGGTCAGAATAGGGAGTAGAGAACAGCCCTTCTCCTCTGCTCTCTACCCACTGTGTCCAGAGATAGCAGGCTTCTTTGACAGCATTTCAGGCTTTCAGACCTCCTAAAGGACAGCAGGGAATTAAGCTCTCTCTGGGTCAAACTTTGTCCCCAGCCTGCTGCAAGAGGTTAGCCCAAAGGAGACATCCAGGGGCACAGCGGGACCTCAGGAGGAGCCCTGAGCTGACTGGAGGGTGCCAGTCACCGACCCTGGCTACCTCACGTGGCACGTGCCTCCCGTCCGATGCCAGATGGGAAGAGCTGCGCTTGAATGTTCTGGCTCCTCTTCCGGAGGCATTTTTATTTCTCTTTATTTGGAAATCCTCCTATTATGTGTTTACCTGACCTAACACCCCACTATTGGATTGAATAGTGTCCCCCCAGGAATCTACAACCACCACGTACCTGTGAATGTGGCTTTATTTGGAAATAGGGTCTTTGCACAGGTGACCACGTTGATGAGGGCCTATGGGACTGGGGGGGCCTGAAACCAATGAGTGGTGTCCTCACGAGGAGAGAGGAGACACAGACACGCACAGGGAGCATGCCACCTGAGGGCGGAGGCTGGTTGGAGCTACGCCGCCACTGCCAGGGACTTCCAGCTGCCATCAGATGCCAGGAGAGGCACCAAGGACTCTGCCCTGGACCCTTCAGAGGGAGCCTGGCCTGCCAGCACCTTCAGGCTTCTGACCTCCCGAACTGGGGGAAAATTAACTTGTGTTGTTTTAGGCCACCAAGTTTGCGGCCCACTGTGATGGCAGCCCCAGGAAACTGAATACTACCCCTACAGCTTTGTTATGTTTGCTTAGTACGTGTCCTTTGGACACACTGCCCTGGATACCAGCAGGTACATATTTACACTGAAAATTTCTTAACAATTCGATTAATTTAAAAGATAGGAGATGAATAGTAATGGCCCATAGTTGTTGTTTTTTTTGACATACCCAAATCTCCACATAAAAAGAGAATACAACTAGAATAGCAAAGCCAAAACCTCTAGACATCTACAATCAAAACGCTACATCTACAATCCAAACGCTGACAATGCATCCCACAAACCCAAAACATGAATATTTAAGGACTAACTGCTAATAAATTCAGGAACGGCAGGACATAAACACGTGTTCAGGAGGAAGATGAGGAAAAACTACTGGAAAAGAATCCAAATCCATCAGGTCAGATCAATAGAGGCAAAGGGGGAAGTTAATTTGTCCAATTAGTACTGGAGACAGATCTCAGAGAAGGAGGCCCTCCCTGATTAATAAACCTTTGTGAAAAGAGAAGAAATGAGAGCTCTAGAGTCATCAGGTTCAAAAAGCCACCTTGCCCAACCTTCCCTCTAGAAGTAGAAAAAATTTGTTTTGCTTAAACATGAGCAGCTGAAAGGAATTTCACTCAGACATCACAGCTGAGTTGAAAGAAAAGCGCTAAGAAACAGAACAGACCCACAGCCCAGGAGCACCGGGATGGGTGGTGGCACACACGGCCAGACCCCGTTTAGTGAAAGCTGGTCACTTAGTATTTCAAACGAGCTAAAATAAATAAAACGATAAAAGCTAGAACATCATGAGTCAGAATAGAAAGGCTCAGAAAGGTGATTGAAGGACAGAAGAGTCAGATATGAAATAAAAATCACCTCAGAAATGAACGCTAAGCTAGGAGAATTACAAATGCAAATAAACACCATGGATAATGGCTTACATAGAGTAGAAGAGGATGAAGGAAAATGTCTCAGTCAAAAGGAACAAATAAGAAAATGAGAAGAGTTCAAGAGAAAGTAACAGGAAATAGACAAAGATCAAATATTTATATAAAGGAATCCTCCAGAAGATCAAAGCTATAAAACAGAATAATTAACATTTAGGACTGTCTTGCCAATGGGTTTCAGCCCCGGGCAAGCTCACTTTGGATTCAATAAGACCAAAGAATGACAGTGGAATGTTCTTGGGGAGAAAGGGTTTATACCCACCTTCATTTCCACAGTGGCAGGTCAATCACTAGAATCCATCCACGCAGAGCAAGTCTGCAGGCAGCAAGCCGGTCTCTGCCTCTGGGCCTCTCTGCCCGCCTGCTACAGCCATCTCAGTCTCCGTCCTCGGGGTTGCCACCACTCCACTCTCTGCTCTCCTGCAGCCTTGCAGCCGTACCACCATATTGCCCAAAGCCCTGGTTGGAGCTCTTTATATTAGAGTCAATAACAATGTATTGCCCACACGTGTGTAGTGAGCTAGCCGACCAGGGCCAGGTGAGAATCCCGGCCACAGGAACCTTCACTTTATCCACAAGGACATTTATCCTGAAATAAAAATACTTAAAACTGCCTTCAGTGGCCACGCTGTTCATATGCCATATACTAGTACCCATGCTAGTAGAACTGTTGGACTTTAAGGAAGAAAAATACATTTGGAGATTGGGTAAATAGCCCAAGTCTCTTAAAAAGGAAAGAATATCATACTGCACTTAAACTTTTCAGCAGCCACACTGCGTGTCAGCAGACAGTGGAGTAAAATGTTGAAGATACTCATGGAAGGAAAATGTGAGCCACAAGGACTGTGGACAGGCGGCTATTAACATTCAAGAACTCAAGGATGGACCAATACTCTCATGAGCTCTTACTAAAGAATCTGCTAGAAAACAAGCTCCCAACAACAAAAATGACTGGAAACATATCAATATAAGGATGGGCAGCAAGTGGTAGAGGTAAGAGAGGTCATAGGGCAGGTAAAGGCTGAGTTCCGATGCTGTAGACGGAAGGCAACTATCCAAAAGGGGAAAGAGGGCGAGCGGGGAGGCACATTAGAAGTACAGCCAGCTGGCGGACCCCTGATAGGCAGAAACAGGGAGTACAGAGTGTTGCTTCCAGTACTAGCTGGAAGAGAGAGTGGAACGGGAAGAAGGTACTAGCACTAAATACTGCTCCTACAGGCAACTAATAAGAAAACAGGCATGCACGGAAAACCCAAAGTCACATGTGCTCATTAGGACTGTGAGTCACTGTCCTGAGAACTCATAAAGTAGATCCCACCGAGAACTACATATGATAAACCAGTGTGACAGACTAATCACACCAGCGAATGTAATCAGGCTTAATGCACATTAAGAGAAAAGAATATTCATATTGGCTCAAAATCTAATACCATGCTACATATCAGAGACACTTCTACTACAAAGAGATTCAAAAAGGTTACATCTGAGAAGACAGAAAACTCTTAAAGCAACTAAAGATATAACAGCCAAATACAAATAAAAATGAAACATGAATCACTATCTTGATATCCAGCAAGGGAGAATTCAGGCCAAAAAGCATTAAGTGAGGCAAGTAGGACACTGTATACTTTGAAGTCTGAAGTCTGCAATTCATGGTGAAGATTTACCAGCAATATTATTTATGCATACAATGACTTAGCAACAGCTTTCATAGAGCAGAAAGTGTGGGAGATGATAGGAGAAATACACATAAACACTTTTTTTAAACCAAGAATATTTAGGAGACTTATCTCAAACCAGCCAGGGAGATCAGCCAGATGATAGGTAGGTAGGTAGGTAGGTAGGTAGGTAGGTAGGCAGGTAGATACATAGATAAATAGATAAGATATGTAGAAAGAAAGATAGATAAACAGATACAGAGATACACAGATAGATACATGGGTACATAGATGATAGATATAAGGCCGCCTGTATAAAACTTAAAAGTCAAAGTCATTAAGGTAGATTGTAAAGGTAATTGAGATACACAGGTAGGAGCGGTGATGTGCCTCCCATTTTCCTTCAGAAATGAAAGATTGGATCCCCCACACTGCAAGTGTCGCCAGAAGACGGCCCTCAGCTCAGCCTCAGCAGAAGAAAACTGCCTTGTCAGAGGTCACACCTCCTCCCAGAGCAGCCCCACCTCATGAGGGATCCACGTGGAGGACGAGTGGTCATCCCAGCTCAGAGCCTCTCTGAAGGGCCTTCCCACTCCGGGGCTCCCTGTGGGCTTGGCTGAAGATTTTTCAACTTGTTCCTCTGCTTATCCTGCTTCCTTCCCTTACCTTCCACAGGTGTTCATCCAAAGATCATTCTTAGATGAATGCCTTGCTTGCTAGTCTCAGAGTCTGCTCCCCAGGAATTCAACCAGTGACAGAAACATGCACATCACAAAAACAATGAGACACGATTTCTCAACTATCAAATTGGGCACAAAGCCGCGAGTGTGACAATACATCCCGTTGGCAAGGTTAGGCGAAGAAGCACTCCTACCTGGCTAGTGGGAACTTTGGTAATAACTTACAACATGATACATGTAATAACCTTTTGACCCAGCAAATCTTGGAATTTATCCCAAAGATATACTAGCAAATATATGAAAAGATGTATGCACAAGGCTATGTATTGTAGCACAAGTTTGTAATAACCACAAAGGACTGGAAACAAATAACAAACAAGGGACTGGTTAAGGGAACTAGGTATATACCCCTGATGAAGTATTATGTAGAAAAGGAAGGGGAACTATCTCTTCATACGAACATGGACTGCTCCCAGATAGCATGTGGAAAAAGCATGGAAGAAAAGGCACCTGCAATGCTTTCATTCATCTGAAAAAAAAAGTATGGAAATGAGATATACACCTACATTTGTTTATTTTAAAAACAGTGGAGGGACACAATACCTTTCTGGTTATCAATGAGGGAGGAGGGAATGGAATAGAAGAGATGGAGAGAAGCAAGACTTCTGTGAATATACCTTGTTTTGTAGATTCAACTTTCGAATTAAACTTAAAAAGCAAGCCCTAAAAATGAAAAGGGAAATTATTCAAATAAACCATAATCGTGTAACAGAACCACCAGTTGGTAATATAACCACCCAAGAAGGAATTATTCCCAGTGACTTAAACACAGTAATTTGATTATCCATCCCTACTGGGATATGCTCTAAGGACAAAAAGAACTTCAAAAGTATCACAAGCTGTTTCCTGTAATCAAATTGTTAGCTGTGGTGGTTTGTATTGTTACTCCAAGATTGTTGTACATGTGCTTGTTGCGGGATAAAGCAAATGAGTAATTATGTTGGTACCATTAAGAGTCAGGATTTCAGTGTGGGAAAAGGGGATGTAAAATCAGTGAGGTCAAATTAAAACTCTAGCTCTGAATTTGACTTAGTAATATCAGTATGAACACACTCTATGTTTTTTCTTAAAATTTCTAAGCTAAAGCCACTGAAATGATCTAGAAACAATGACTAGTCGGCTAGCAATGAGCATCCTGTCTCTAAAAACATTTCCCATTGAAAAAAAATAGGACTTATAGGAGGAACAGCTATTCCCAAGGCCAGGACAGGAAGGTACAAAATAATTTGATTTGGAACATCTTGCCAAATCATAAAACAAGGAAGCTATCAAGACTACTAGGTTCAAGTCAAAATAACTCAGGAGCCAACCTAAGTTCCCACTGGCCGAAGATGGAAACACATGAGCATCAATAAGGATAATAACTTAACTCCAAATGATTGAAACCTTTTTCTTCCAATCTGTGAATTTATAATATTACTAAAGGAAACTACTTCTTCACTTTTGGGTCATGCCAAGGAACCGTGTTTTGAAAAGCTGGTAAATAAAGGGAAAGAATCAAATGTTGATATTGCCTTTACTGTGATATGCAGCTCTGAGTAACCAGAGTTTCTATGAGTAAGTTTCTCATTACAAAAGAAATCCAGCTCATAAATGGAAAGGGACGGTGGAACTAGAACAGCACATTAGCAGCCCCTAATGAATGGATGTAAGCACTGGTCCTTAATGACTGCTAATATCACAAAAAAAGAGGCAACCAGCTGTTTATGAGCCCCCTGCTGCAATAACGCACCACCGAACCAGGCAATAATGCTGCCAAAAAATTAAACTTGAAACTGATAAAGGCTCTAGATTTAACTACCAACTTATGAGAAACTTACATGACAGAGAAAAATGTAGGATAACTGACCACCCTGATTTGCTCAGGACCTCCCCAGTGTTAGCCCTGGGCAAACAGCTGGCACCCGAGGGTTAAGCTACATCACAAGGACAAAATCAACAAAATCGAGCTGTAGAAAACTCTAGAAAATGAACCCAGAGGCTTCCATCAAAACTGAAAAAGCAAGGGGAAAATATGAAGGAAAGACCCTACAGATCAAAACGGATTTAAGAGCCCTGACTACCAGTCGCAATGCATGGACCTTATTTGGTTTCTGATTCAAATAAATATTTTTTTCAAGAATGTGTGAAACAACTGAAGAAGTTTGATCACTAATTGGATATTTGATTATATCAAGGAATAATTACATTTTAGGAGTGGCAGGCTATTATGGTTACTTTATTTAACACTCCCCATCTTTTAGAAATATTGAAATATTTACAGACGAAATGGTATGCCTCTGGGATTTGCGTCCAAATAGTCTGGTATCAGGGGAGTTAGTGGCGTAGGTGAAACAAGACTGGATGTGAATTGATAATAATTGAAGCTAGATAATAGGTTATCATATATATCATTATTATTATAGATAAAGGATTATTATACTATTCTCAGTGCTTTTGTATATATATTAAAATTTTCAATAATGAAAATGAAATTTAATTCAAAAAAGAAAAAAAATACTAGGAGTGAGTTTCATCCAGGAACTTGAGTGCTGTCAATACACTCCCCTCTGCACACCAATTACTTGCCTTTCCGTACTTGCCTTTCCGTACTTGCCTCTGCTGTGGCCTTTAGAAGAGCTGGTGTCGCTGCCCTGGCCACAAGAATGGCTTGTGCCAAAGCACCCTCTGCAGCGGCAGGTCGCATCCGCTGGTGCGCTCCATCCCAGGCCGCCCCTGGGGTCATCCTCTCCTCCCTTGTGCTCCTCCAGCTCTCATCCACATTTGTAACCCATGTTGCCAATACTCCCCGTACTAAATCCCCCTCAGCTTGAAATATGCAGAAACGCCTGTTTCTATGACTGGATGCTGACTGATGACGCACCATGACACCGTGGGAGGGGGCAGCGGTGGCGGGCGGAACAGCGACTCCACACTCTGGGGGAGGAGAACCGTGGAATCCCTCCTCCCCACCAGTTGTCAAGGGTAAGGCTGGAGTAGGATTCCTCAGCCTCAGCTCTGTTAACACTTCTGGCTGCATAACTCTTCATCACGGGGGGCGGGGGGGAGTCCTGTGCCTTGTGGGATGTGTAGCAGCTTCCGTGGCTTCTGCCCGCTGGTGCCACCGCCACCCTGCTTGTGACGACCAGAAGTGTATCAAGACATTGTCAAATATACCCTGGGGGGCAAAGTCGCCCCTGGGCAAGAACCATGGGCCTGTCCGGATATAGGGCAGGGCAAGCCAACCACACTCTAGGCCTCTGACCCAAGTTTCTAGAAGGTTCACTTGAGATTAATCCTGAGACCAGGACCTGCTGGAAAGGAACCAGAAAGGGAGTGAAAGTGTCTGAGGGGTGGTAGAGACAGCCCGAGACACTGATTATGCAAGTAGATATCGATGGAAACAGACTCTACCTTCCCATCTCAGAGACAGTGACACCTTGGGAGGAGCTGAGTGGCTCAGCCCAATGCTGTCCCAATCCCAGAGAAAGACTTCCAAGCAAGGCTAGAGGACAGGAGTCGAGAGTGTTATCTTCATGCCCAAAGAACAGCCAGGTTTTATATGCAAGAGCTCCGGGGTTGGCGGGATAGAGAGGCCAGAAGCCCCGTGCTCTAGCCCTCACCCTGCCACTGACTCTCAGTGTGGCCATGGGCCATCCACGTGTGGCCTCTGGGTCTCAGCTGCCAGTGTCTGTAATGAATGGATGGGGCCAAGCACTCTCTGCAGCGTCTCCCAGCCCTGACCCCGGCCCCCTGGAGCCTGTCCCCATGCCCAGCCTGGCTCCTTCCTGACTCTTGCTGACTTTTCACACAGCCCACTTTTCCAGCCCTGATATTTTCAATCAGCTGGCCAGCCTGCACTGAGCCCAGCGCTATGCCAGTTCCGTGACAGGTGACAATGACCAAAACAGACAAACGAAGACACAGGGTTTCTATTTCCTACACTCAGGGACAATAGGATGTAGAATTTGGGCCTTGCCGCTCTGCTAAGGTCTTTCACATGGCCCTTTGTTGAGAGACTTTCTCAGGCGTCCCCTCACTTCATCACAACCTCTGTGTCAGCCCCGGCTTCAGGCATTTATAGCCGTGTGAGGAAGACAAGACTAACACACATGCCTATTTTATTTTCCCAAAGGTGAAAAATGCCACCTTTCCCACAACAGCAGCCAGTAAAATGTGTCCCCAAATAACCTGGTTTACAGCAGATCTGTTTCATAATTTTTAACCCCTTAAAATGCAAAAGGAACAAGTCCATCCTCATAGCGCATTCCCAGCCCGCCTTCTTCTGCCTCTGGCCAGGGAGCTCGTGGCTGTCTGGGCCCCAGAGGGGGTGCTCATTGGTCTCAGTGGACCGTCGTCTGGGCTTAGTCCATTCTACTGTGACTGGATTTGCACACCCCACCCCAACGCGGATGTGGGAACCTAACCCCCAAGATGACGTGATTGGAGGTGCGGCCTTTGGGTGGTGACTAGGTCATGAGGGAGGGGCCCGCAGGAATGGGATCTGTGCCCTTTTAAGAGACCCCAGAGAGCAACCTCGCCCCTTTGCCAAGTGGGGAGGGCTGTCTATTAGCCAGCCCTCACCACACACAGACTGCCATCGCCTTGATCTTGGATTGTCAATCTCCAGAACCGAGAGAAGTAAATTCCTGTTGTTTGTAAGCCACCCAGTCTGGGGTATATTTGTTATAGCTGCCAGACCAAACTCAGATTCGTCCAGCACCTCGCAGCCGACCCCGACTCGCACTAGAGCGGGAACCCCTTCCTGCTCCACCCCATCCCCCAGAGCCCCTGCACTCCCTGCAGCCATGCGGACTGCACCCCTGCATCAGCGCATGACTGAAGCTGAATTGTCATTGGACGGCCCTGTGAGGAGCCAGGGGACAGGTAGGACCCTGCCAGGCTCAGATTCCAGTCTGCAGATCCCTCCTCCACATGGGACAAGCTTGTGCCCGGAAGCTCTCAGAGAATGACATGGTGTTGGTGTGTCTACGGAAGCCCTCTCCTCAGCTCTCCCTCAGCAAAGAGAGCGCTGCCACAGGCCGGAGAACCTTTGCCTCTGCTGGCAAGAAATGACAGTTCCTCCATCCCCTCAAGAGTCACCTGGGGCCCAACACCTGGGGCTGGGAGCACAGACCACAGGTGAGATCAGAATCCCAGATAACTGGTGGCACACAGGTGGCTCTAAAAGGAAATTGCTTCTAAATCAGGTTTTTCTACATCCCAAGATGTAACTCATGTAGAGCTCGGGGCCCACATAGGTCGCTTCCAGGTTTTTTGGGGGGGAAAAGGACAGCAACAACTAGAGCAAAGGACATCACAGTTAGGGGAGCCTCTGCTCATGAAGAAAGGAGGAACACCGTCCCAATTCCCAGCTATACTGAGCAACACAGAGCTGGGGAAGGAGCAAGGCGCCAACACAGCTCCCCAGGGGACAGGGGTGCCCTGCATCCAGGAGAAGTTCAGGAACTGAGAAACGGGGAATGGCTCCCATATAGGCTGGCTATAGGGACGCCAGGTGGACCACACGGCTGACAGCTGGCCTTCCATCCCCTCCGTGGACACCCCGCAGGTAACCCAGCTATGCAGCAGGGCTGAAAGGGTGTGCCTGTGCTGAGTGGCCATGCCGTCTCCTCCCACTTTAAAGTGGCGTTCCCTTAAATGCCAGCTCTTCTTAGCCAGCACAGCCCTTCAGCTAAGAGTCGTCACAGGACAAGGTAGCGTCTCGTGTAGTAGGAACGCCACAGAGGGTTGCTGGTCAGTGGCAGCCATGAGGAGGCCAACCAGGTGGCACGTCTTGGAGAATGAGGACCTGACCAGGAATTAAAGAAGCTCTGAGGGGGCCCTGGGGAAGTGGGGCCTTTGCTACCTTCGCACGCTTCTCTCACGTGGCCCAGCTGGACCACCGGATACTTGGGCATGGGTGGGCTGCATACCACCACCACTGTGTCCAGCATGGCTTGCGGCGCTGCACACTAGAGGCTAGGAAGCTTTAGTGTCCTTAATTCTCTGGCCTGTGGCAACTTTGGGCCTTATTCTCCCCCCTCTGAAAATTGAGAGTGATACACTCTGTTTTCTTAGGGCCTTTCTTGACTTTCTGCCATTCTAGGCAGAGCCCAAGAACAATATTCTAGTTGAAAACTACCCTGCTCTTGGCTGAACTGTGAAGTCAAGACAGGGCAGCCTCGGGTGGCGACAACACAGCAGACAGTCCGGTTTGCTCTGCGGAGAGGCTGCTGGGGGCTAAGCCGGGTCTGGAGCAGGGACATACCCGCTGGGGACCCAAGGGAACAGTCCTCGTCCTATTGGCATCTTTTACTCCCAACTTGTTAGCATTCAGTCAAAGGAGCTGCCTTTTTACCAAAGTTACTCGCAGCTTTTCTGCGTTTTATTCATTTCCAAGCCATGGACTTGACATTCAATGCTCGCCAGTCAGTTGGTAAAAAGCAGGAAACCACAAGGAGTGTGTCCTGACGCTTCATCGGGCCGGGTCTGATGTGAGCTGGGTCTCCGACAAGCAAAGGCGCTGAGAGTCCCCGCTAGACCCTGACCCTCCACCGAGTGCCTGAGGGCCGGAGAGCGTGGATTTGCCGGGGCTGCAGCCTGTTCCTCCCACATTGGGAAGCTGATGGCTCACGAATGGATTTTCCTAAGACCTGAGCTGAACAGCTTAGCCTAAAACCAAACACTGTCTCCCCACCTCAGATGAGCCTGGGCAGAGGGACGGTGACAGGAGCCACTGGGTGGAGCCCATCTGTCCTCAGGTCTGCACTAGCCTCCGCTCTCTTGGACTCCTGGCCTGCCACTCTGCTGTTTCCCCTGCATGTTCTTTCCCTCTCTGCAGCTAGATGCCTCCTTAAGAATCACTAATTGTTACTGAGGGGAAGCTGCTTGCTAATAGGAAGGGAGGGAGGAAGAGAGGAAGAAAGGGAGGGAGGTGGGGAGAAAAGTTAGCTAAATTTACTGCAGCCACCTCTCCCTTCACGGGCACAGTCCAGTCAGTTCATCTCTGCGTCTGCCAGATGCATGTCTGAACAGCATCGTGATGGCCTGGAAAGGTCTTCTGGAAGGAGGAGGGTAGAGCCCTGGGCAAGGTCAGCTGAGAGCAGCTGGAGTTGATCTGCCAATCCTGTGATGTGACATCTGTGTGTCTGGGGGCAGGCCAGGGAAGCAGGGGGAAAGGGGCAGAGAAGGGTCTTCAGAAAGACAGGAACACCCAGGAGGGTCTCAGAAGGACTAGGAAGGAGGACAACCAGTGAGAAAGACACTGGCAAAGAGCCAGCCAAGAACTTGGGCTGGGAATGTCTGTTTTCCCCAGCACTCACATGACCCCCAAATCTCCATTAATCATCTGCAGTGCACCAAGCCTGCGGTCAGTGGTGCTTTAGGATAATGAAGAGGGGAGGGGGTGCCCAGCTTGAGTCAGAGCAGCATGCAAGAGAGCTGACAGCACGCTTAGGAGTCAGGAGCCTGCAGAGACCCAAGTCACAGGGGGGCTACCCCAGAACAGAAGCCTCCCCTGAGGGCATTGCCAGAGACGTGGGGAGGAGCTGGGCACAGCCTACTCTCTGCAGGCTGGGGCATGAGCCATGCATGTCTCAGCATCCTAAGGGAAGGGCTGTCCTGGAGGACAGAGGGCAGCTGGGTTACATGACCAATGGCTGGTTAACCAAACCTCATTTCCCCACTTCTCCTTGCACCAGCCATGAGAATATCTCTTCTTTACAGACACCCAAAGCCCCATAGAAAACCCACCTTCCCTGCGGGACACCCACAGGCCCAGGGCAACTGAAGAAAGCGCTCGGCACTCACCAGTCATTTCCCATCTGCTAAGAGCTGCACTCAGGCTGCTCAGGACCATAAGAAGAGCCTCCTTTGACCTTCCTAGTGTCCCTGATCATCGGGTTCCCTCTGATTCCCCAGCTGTCATCACCTGGTAGAGCAGAAAGAGGACCTAAAGCTGTCACATATGGTCGCCTTGTTGTGCGAGTCTTCTCCAGACTGTTTCCCTAATGACTGATTTTCTTGCCAGTTAGCATCTAAGTCTTTTGCAGCCAGACCTTATGCTATTGCTAATTTTAAAATAATGGTAAGACATTTGAGCTAAATTTTTCTGCTCTGGTTTCTTAGCAATGGCTCTTATAGACTTCCAACTCACTTACAAGGTATGATTATAAAATTATGAAGCTGATTATTTAGATAAATGCCACAAAATTCCTTTGGTGGGGGGGAGATAAAAGTTGACCAAAAATTAAGAAAACTTGAACTGTACTTGGACTTTTAGAAAATAAAGTTATCAAGAATCACTTTATTTAAAATGTTACTACAATAATATGATCAAGATAAATTGAGTTTTTATAGGGCTTAATATCATGCACCTATGATATTTAAGCTTTAAGAAAACTATTAGTACTCAATCTTTTACTAAATCAGTTTTCACACCAACCACTCTTTTATGATACACAATTATCTAAAAATGCCTCAAAATAGTCACCTTTGAAATCCCTGTGCTTTGAATTTGTTTCAACATTGTTGAGCACGTGACACAGACTGACCCACTGTGTGTGTCCCTCTTATGATCTCTGTGTGGTCAGACCCCCAGGACACCATCTCAAATGAACAATGTAAGGGCTCACCCGTGCAGCCGGGTGGAGCACCATTCAGTTCCCGCTGAACTGTCCACCACCCGGCAGTGAAGGTGGTCCCTGCAGATCTGAAGTTGGAACTAAAAGGCCCTAGAAGGACTCTCTCTCAGCCTTGACCATCAAGGGCATAAGAGCAGCCACCCAGAGGGCAGAGAGCCGGGAGCCCTCCATGCAGCGTCCATCTGGGACCTGGAAACTGGGAGCTAGATGGGCTGGCCAAGTGCCTGCCAGCCCCACAGATCCACAGCAGAGGCATCTCGAGGGGAGATGCAAAGATGGCCAATATCGGCCTGTGTCCTTTCCAGAGGACAGACAAAACAACAGGTGGGGTTGGGGGTTGTACCCAAGGTCTGAGCCAAGTGCTACAGGAGGATTATTTCAACAGAGAAACCCAGAGAAGTCCTCTTGAGGCAGCTGACATCTGGGCTAGGGCTTGAAGGATGGAAGGGTTTCTCCAGAACAGAAAGGAGGGAGTTGGAATTACAAGAAAAGAAAGAGATGAGGCAAATGTGGGGAGAACACAGGCACAGTTAACAGGACTCGATCTCGTGGGGCTGGAGTGGCAGTGTGTAGCAGGTGTAAGGCGGGTGAGTCTGGAAAGGACATGAGGACTCTCTGTACCAAGGTGACATGGAGGGCTTTGTCCTGCAGGCAAAGAGAAGACCATCTGTCCCTTCAGGACCTGGGCATGTTCTGTGCATGCAACATGGGCAGGTGGGTGACAGAAAGAGCCTGGCACAAGACCTCTTCCCCCGACACTGTAGCAGAACAGACCCTAGAAAAATCAGCTGGGTTGCCGGGGTGGCCTCTGGAGGTGTGACCAGGCTGGTGACACAGCACCTGAGAGGTGGTGCTGGGAAGCAGAGGCAGGGGCTTCCCAAAGCTCAGGTGAGCAGCGGCCTTCCAGGATGTCCAGCTGTGCCCTGAGATGCCCACCAGAAGTAATTCCAGCCCCAGAAGGCACCAGACAAGGTCCCTAATTGTAACTCAGAGCAGGGACCAACCCCTTGTGTTCAGCTGAGGCGGAAGGTGTAAATAGCATGTGATCTTAGGGGCCATCCTTGAGGCACCAGACCCCATGTCTGCAGATCAGCAAGAGACACTCAGGGAATTCCAGAGCCCAGAGCCCCTTGCTTAGCCCTCACCCCCCAAACCTGGCTGCACAGGAAGACATAGCTCCCCAGAGTCAAACACACAGGCCCTTTGATGTTAAGGAATTTATTACTAATTGCTACCAAAATCCAGAAATGTTTATTTAGTAGATTGGTGCCACAGGGACAGAGACAGAGAGACAGCGTAGCACAGAGACAATGAGCCCACTGAGATCTGGTAGTCCAGGGTAGGACCAGCGTGGGGTGGGGAGAGCAGAGGGTGCTGCAGTAGCACAAGGGGGCTCCCAGCCAGAGGGAGGGTGCATTGCGAGCCTCTCCTGACTCACCTGAGGACCACAGGAATCCAGCAAACACAGAGTGCTCCAGGCAGAGGAATGGAAAGTACAAAAATCTGCTGGAGACAGAACTTGTAGAAATCCTAGGCCCTTGCAAGGGTCTTCTTATCACTGTCCCTAGAGCAAGGGAGGCAGTGCGCCCAAGGGGTAAGCCAGCCGGCAGAGGTGCAGACTGCCTGGGTTCACACTGCGGCTCTGCTCTCAGGAGCTGCAGACACCCAGCAAGTGACTTCAGCCTCTTGGGCTTTGGTCTCAGGTGTGGGAACAATGCTCGCCAGGAAGGATGTGCTCGGCATCAGTTACTCTTACTTGATGAAATATGAGAACTCTGTGGTGTGGGCTGAACAGGGGCAGGCGTCCAGGTAAGGACAGGTGTGGGGGCGGGACTGCACCTGGACCTGGGGCAGTGGCTGAGTCACGAGACCTAGATGCACCACAAGGGCCCTCTCTCTGCTCCTGGACCTTTAGGTGCAGAAGTGGCTGGGGGAGGCATCCCAGTCCTGCCCTTCCCATCCTGCCCCCGACCCCTGACCATACTCCAGCTGCAGCCTCAGCTAACTGCCTTCCTGAGTGTTGGCAACTGCACGGGTCTCTTTCCTTGCCCTGCCCACCCCTTGGCCCTTGGATCGGGAGAACCCCCAGGGCTGGACAACAGCCCCCAACACTTTGGCCCTTGGCCCTGCGGGAGAAGGGAACACTGTGCGACCACCTTCGCTCGTCCCCCAGGAGCTCATCCTCTATGATCTGTTGTAGGCAGGTCAGTAGAGGAACCAGCTGCCTGCTGGAACTCTGGACCTGTCCTATCATGCAGGTGGCTGCCCAGGGGCCCTTACTCCTCCTTCTGTCCCCTCTTCTCCCAGGATCACAGGCTACTGGCTTCACTTCCCTTCCAAAATGCTTTTACTGATGATGGTTTCTACAAAAAAATTAAAAGATGAAGTGCCCCTACAAAGAGTGAACAATGCACAGTGAACAAGGGTGGTCTCTGGGGGAAGATCCTGCTGGGAGGCTGTGCCCCCAGCTAGCCCACGGGGCCACAGATTACAGGAGGTGGAACTCCACCCCGCCCCCCACTCCCCTGAGAACGCCTGCACCCCAGGGATGCAAGAAGGACTCCATGAGGTCCAGCCAGCCTGAAGTCCCGCTGTGGGTGGTCAAGGCAGCCTTCTGCTTTGGGCAGGCTCTGATCGAAGACTTGATCTCCACCAGCCCAACAAACACCAGGCTTCAGAGTCACGGGCACAGCTGTGGTGATAGCACGTCTCCGGTGTTATTACACAGAGCATGATCCCAGAGCGGCAGGAGTGGGCTGTCACGCAGCCAGGGGAGGGCCAAGGGAGGAGAGGGCCAGAGCAGGCCTGGAATGGGAGTCACTTCGCCATCTGTTCACAGCACCCCGCCTGCCTCTGAGGCCCCACAAGGCCCAGGTTTGAGCCCAGGCCCTGCCGCCCACGAATGTCAGCCCCAGAGCCATGCTCTGAGGGTCACTGCTGTTGCTCCCATGCAGCCTGGCGCTGTGTTCTGCCACCTACCAGTCGTGGGACCACCAGCCATTCACTAACCATCTTGAGTCGTACCATCCTTACTTGAACTAATTATACCCACCTTTAGGTTGTTAGGGAATAAATGACGCATGTAAGCATCTAACTGCAGCCCGGCAGGTAGACCACCCAGTAAATAGGACTATGTGTCTCTTAACCCCCAGCCACCCTCAAATCTCAGCAGGTGGCTTCTGGCAGGGACCCACACTGACCGCTCCTCCATCCTGACTGCCCTCTGGGACACCGGTGTGCTTTCACTGAGGAGAGGCATTTAGAGGCTCCCCCCTGCCGGCCCAGCCCCCATCCTGAGCACAGACACACACACCACACACACACACACACACACACATGCACACACTCATCCCTGGAAGCACCAAAGTCCATACCAGGCCAGCTGCTGACTGTGGGTGCTGACATGGTGCCCCAGAGACATAACCAGCGTCAAATCTGACACAAAGCCTGGAGTGCAAGCAAAGGCTCCTTCTCCCTTCCCCATGCCCACCAGCAGGGGCCCTGACCCACTGGGCTGGCCCAGCCCCTACCGCCTCCCACGCCACACCTGGCCAGAATGGTGAGAGTAGGAGCTGAGCCCCCAGGATGCAGCTGTGCTAAGGACATGGGCAGAGGACATGGCAGACATGGCAAGGGTGGAGAGACACCAGGGCAGGGCCTGGCCCAGCTCACATGGCCACTGCAGCCAGGCCCACTGAGCTTTGCCTGTACCTTTACTTCTCACCAGTACCCTCACAGTGGCCTCTGCTTGTGTCTGTCTCCTGCCCTGGGCTGGCATTCTGCAGGGTTCTGCTCAAGTCTCTGAGTGGAGACCAAATCTAGGCATTCCTCAGCCAGAACCCCCCACACTCTCCAGTCACATACATCAACCCCCCAAGAAGGCCCATGTGTGAACTCCCGTGGCATGAACAGATGTGTGCTCACGTGTACTCATCACAGATCCTGTCATGCAAAGCCACCCTTTCTGCCTGGCCTGCCTCTGTCACCCCTCTCCACTCTGACCCAGGGGTCTCCTCGTCCCCCAGCCCCATGGTACCCAGAGCTCACAGGGATCCTTGCTGGTCACACCCTGAGGGAGGGGAGCCAGGGCCCGTGGGAAGAACCGCCCTGACGGGGAGACTGTCTTCCTTCTCCCCAGCTGCTCTGGGCCCGGTGAGGTTGCTCAGAGACTGGGGTCTCTCCTCCCTACACCCACCCCTGCCAGGCATGGGCAGCAGGAAGAGCCATGTTTGACTTTAAAGCTTGGTTAACGACCCCACCTCAAAGGGCCAGGGCTGTAAGAACATTACTCTAAGGAATGGAGGCCCTTGGTAGCAGCGCCGCCCACTAGCAGAACTGGCCGCTGCCAGCCAGGCCCACTGAGCTCCTCCTCCTGGGTGGCAGCTGCCCTGGAAGCTGCTGCTCCAGGACGGAGGCCGTGTCCTCACATGACCAGCAGTGCTCACGCACACAGCCACCTCCCCTCCGTGTCCCAGAACGTCTGTTCTTAGTCCCCCAGCCATGGGAACGAGCCACCCTGAAACGTTCACCCTCGTCAGGCAGCTCCTTGGTGATCAGGG
Source organism: Smutsia gigantea (assembly GCA_032199065.1). Taxonomy (NCBI): domain Eukaryota; kingdom Metazoa; phylum Chordata; class Mammalia; order Pholidota; family Manidae; genus Smutsia; species Smutsia gigantea. The sequence goes on from JAVSCE010007591.1 coordinate 199,353, forward strand.
ATCACAGGTGACCAAGGGACCATAGCGATCAAGGTGAGGCCTATCTGCAGCCAGACACCAGGAGCTCTGCTCAGGGCCAAGAAAACCCTGTTTGCTGCGGGGGCCCGATTATGTAGGTCCCTGTGAGTCTGGGTTAAAGTCAAGATAAGGCCAAGTTGGGGCGCTGCAGGTATGAGCCAGAACTAACCAGATACAGTGTGGCTAGAGTCGGCGGGGGCTGGGCTCATGAAGTGCTCAAGGGGCCAGGAGGACGGCTGTGTCGCCTGTCAGCGGGGGGCCAGCTGTGGGAGCCAGCATGCCCCTCAGCAGAGCAGCATGGCCCTGAGGGTGGCCCAGGCCTGGCATCCCTTTAGGACTGCCTCTGTATTCAAAACAGTCCTGGCACTTCTTCTACTACAAGTGGAAGCAAGGTACTGCAGGGGCAGGAAGTCCTGGGGTGACCTGGGTCAGCCCCCTGGGAACCCCCCACCGAACACACCCATCACCAGATATGAGGCCACCCTGAAGGCCTTGTGCACTCAGACAGGCAGGATTCCTGCAGAGAGGCCCCCACGTAAGACATACACAGGTGAATGTGAACACAGGGACAGCCCTTCCAGCACCACGGGAATTTCCTCAGGATAATTATTTATTATTCATAGTCATCAGCATCTTCATTAATTATTCATATGATCCTTAATTATTATCCTTAACAATAAGAGCAGTAAATAGCAGAAAAGTCCTTGAGGTGTCTAAGGCCCAGGGCCGGTGCCTCCGGGCAGTTAGACCAGCTAATGCCCCCAAGGCGGTGAGGGGACCACAGACCCCCATCCACTGCCCAGCCCTGCCCCTGCCCTTCCCACTGGGGCCCAGAGGACTGCCGGAGATGGGCCCTAGGGCTGGCGGAGAGGCCGTGCCTTCGAGTTCCTCTCCCCTTCCTGGCCAGCACCTCCAGGGCAGGGCCTCTGCGGGGAGGGGCCCAGGCGGCACACTGAACCCTGGGTGAGCCGCATGTCCACACTGGGCTGCCCCACTAACTGCCCGGGTCTGAGCCGTGTCTGTGCAGGGGCTGGGAGGTGAGGGCCCCCAGCTGGCCCGGCAGGGAGAGGCGACGAGCGGGGCCATCGTGGGGGAGCTCTGGGGCCCCTGGCGGGAGCTGCTCGCACGCCATGAACTGGGAAACCTGCAAAGAACACAGAGTGTGAGCGGGCAGGGAGCCTGCAGGGAGGGAGGGGAAGGAGGGACAGCCAAGCACACAGGAGGGACAGAGGACAGAGAGGGTCAGGAGAACCGGGTGGCACAGGACTGGAGGACAGAGAGAGCTGAGGGACAAGGCAGACAGCACAGGACCTGCACCGCAAAAGGGATGCATCGAAGTTGGAAGTAGAAAGATTCTTAGTGGGCCAGAGCCAAAGCAGGCAGCTGCAGCTTGTGCCCGGCACGGGGGGGGCTGCTTTCTTCTCTAGGGAACGTGGCAGCCGAATCCAAACCCGACCCGGAATAAGGGGCCCTGAGCTGGGATGGAAGCTGGGACAGAAGAGAAACAAGGTTCCTGCCTTCAATCAAGAAAGAACTCAGGGACCTGGAAACAGAGGCAGGCCGGCAGCCGGCCTCGGGAGGCCAGAAAGCACTCCGGGGCAGGCGGGAGGGGGTTTGTGGGTGCCGACAGTCACAGTCTGCTGTGAGATTTCTGCGGGGGTGGCTGTGAAGGAAGACTGGCACGTTTGCCGACGTGGGCCCTGGTGTCTGCAAACAGGGGCAGGCGGCATGTGGGAGGGAGAGCAGATGCCAGGCGAGGGGGGCCGATCCCAGGCCACCTCTGGTGGCCAGAGGAGCCCCCCTTCTCAAGGTCCAGACAAGCTGTCCTGTCAAGAGGCCAGGAACACAAGTGTCTACTCAGAAGAGGACAAAGAGATGCTGGCCGGAAGGCTACCGGGCTTAGCCAAAGCCCTCAAGACAACCCTGCAAGGTGGCCAGTACGAGCGCCACTGAGTCCGGGACGGGGTTGCCAGTCACAGCAAGAACCTGGAACCGTGTTCCCAGGACGCAGTGGCACACAGCAGCTACCACCAGGCCCCGGGCCCGTCAGCCAGGCCCGCCCTGGAGACCACGCATGGCCGTGACACAGGCAGCAGGAGTAGACGCGGCCATTCGGGTGGCCCTAGGGATGCCCAAGCCACTCAGCCTACTGCTCTCTTTGTCCAGCTCTCTGGGGCCTGTGCTCTGGGGGCTCTCCTGCCTTGCCCTGTGTATCCCCAGGAGTCCAGTCTGGGAGGAGGACAGGAAAGCAGGCAGGAGCCCAGGCCAGGTAGAAAGGGTAGCAAAGCAGATTTGAGGTGAAATCAGGGCAGAAAAGGCAAAGCTGGGGTGCCTCGGGCTGGGGAACTCACCTGAGAAAGCGAGTCCAGGGTGAGGGTGGGGACAGGGCTGACGGGCAGCAGAGGGGAGGTGGAGGTAGGGCCGGGCCCCGGGGTGGTCACAGCGCTGTAGGCAGGTGGAACCAGTGTTATCTGCCTCTGCAGCAGCTGCAGGACGGTGGCCATGTCTGCACTCAGCCGGGTCTCCAGCCTGGGGCAAGAAGGAGGATGCTCTGGGTCTTGGGGCAGCGGAGACACCAGTGACTGTGATGTTGGGACCACCCTATAGATGGGCCAACTGGTCAACCCTAGGCTCACTCTTCATTCTACTGTGGCGGTCCCTGGCTCAGCTCGGAACGGGAGCAGAAGGTCAAAGTGCTGGACACACAGACAGGCCGACAAAGAACAAACACTGTCCCTTCACCCGACAATGCTGCCAAAAACCCACAGATAACACATACCTACTGAACCCTGGCCACACACTCAGCTGGGGCAAAGCTGGATCCCAGGGGGTTGCCCTCACCTGTTGAGCTGCCTCTGAAGGGCATCCAGCCTGCTCTCCACATCACCCCGGGGCCGCCGGCCGGGGCTGGAAAGAGGGATGTTGAGGAGACTGGGGGCAGGGTTAGGGCAGCGAGGCAGCTCCTGATACTGGCGGCCCCGACTGTCCCCCCAGAAGCTGAAGATGTTAGACACTCCCGAGAAGGCACCTGCAGCCAGAGAGCAGGGTTGAGGCCGGGACAGGTGCCACACCCGACCGCCCAGGGCGGCCCGCGGCCTACCTGACAGTGGGTTACAAGTGTCGCTGCTCTTCTCGCAGTCCTCGGTCAGGGGGTCCCCACCCGGTGGCTCTCCGGGGGGCCTGGGGCTGGAGAAGGGCACCAGGCGGAGGGGGCTGGAGCCACGGCCTGGGCCCTCGTCCTCACTGCTCTCGGGGCTGGAGGGGCCGCTGGAAGGGCTCTCCCCCCACGGACCCCCTGGCCGGCCCCGACTACTCGGCCCTGCCCCCGCCCGGCCCAGCCCCAAGGCCGACACCTCCCCTGGCTGTTCTGGGTCTGCGGGAAACAGAAACTGGCCTCAGAGAGGGAAGCAGAGGGGAGGGGAGCAAGAAGAGAGAGGAGGGGGCCAACCAGGCCTGGGAGGTGCTATGGCGGATGTCCTGGTTGGTCCCCAGCTGGCCTGCTCTTTCCCCCACTCTCAAGCGGACTGAGAACTCCTGGGAGGGGACCAGCTCATCTCCAATGCCGGCTGCCCGAGCCCGGGCAGGGGCACTGCTGGGTGGGGCTCTCTGGGGCCCCGGGCCCCCAGCCCCTGTCACTGGCCCCCTCACCCTCCTTTGTCTCTTCTCCCCTCATTGCTTCAGGCAGCACCCACCAAGACGCCAGCCCCATGAGGACCAAATAAGCTTAGGGGTGTCCCTGCCCTAGAAGGCAGAAGAGGGCTTCCTGGAGGAGGTGAGGGTTCAAGTGGGCCTGAAAGGAGGGCAGTGCTGGGTTGCTGGGGTGAGGTGTGGGGAACTCTAAGGACAGGGGCGGTGAAGTCTGCAAAGCTTGGGCAGGGTAGACACGCTGGCCCCACCCCGCCTCACCCTTGTCGGTGCGCCTGCGGAAGGACAGCTTGCGTCTGCGCTGCCGGCTGAAGCCGCTCTCCAGCTCCGCGCTGCCTGGAGAGCCAGGGATCATGTTGGTCTGAAACCAAGGGCGGTGTCAGGGCCCTTCCGTGCCCACACGGCCTGCCCGGATCAGGCCCAGATCCCTTCCTCGACACACAGAAGGGGGGCCGAGCACACCCTCTCTGGGGACATGCTCCCACTCTTGCACACCTGTGACCTGTGCCCCAGGACAAAGGCTGAGCTTGGTATTTTGACAACCTGGTCCGACCCAGATACTGACAGGCAAAAGAGGACCCCTGAGAGAAGGTCACACAGCTGGGGGACAGCCACCCAGGGTAGCCCACTCACGTCTCGCAGGTTGAAAGTGATCTCCAGGCTGGACCAGAAGTGGTCAGAGAACTCGGGGTACATGTCCAGCACCTCCAGCAGGTCGTCTCGGTGGATCTTGTGCAGGTCACAGTAGGTGAGGGCCCGCACGTCCCCATTGGACTTGCCAGGCCTGGCGTACAGGTTCAGAGGCTCTCCGAAGATGTCGTTCTTCCCTGGAGGCCACCGAGAGTGGGGGATCAGCCCCTGGGGCGGCAGCACAGGCATGTAGGCACCTGCTGCCGGGCAGTCTCACCCTGGGCAGGGGCCTCCCCTCAGTTTGTTCACCCAGTGGCGGCCCCAGCCCCAGAGCCAGGGAAGCCTTGGCCAGCCCCATCCTCCCGGCTCCCAGCATATGCTCTGGGGGTTAAAGGGCCAGGAACCTTGGACCTTCTGCCTCCCAGCAACTGGAACCTGCCAGCAGGACCAGTGTGGAAAGCCCGCTTGGCCCAAGGCCTTGGCTTCCTTGGGTTCTCACTCCACTTCTACCCCCCAAACCCCAAGTCCCAGACACTCTCCTGGCCAATCCCTGCACCCTCGTAAAACACCGTTCTTCAAGCTATAGATTTTAACAGGTAAATCAACACCAGTGTTCTCTTTACTAAGAGAAAATAGGATAGATAACTTAGCACAGCATGGGACAGAAAACACCAGAAGGCATCACACGTAGTAAGGCCTTTGGTTTTAGTTGTTTGGGGTGTTTATGAGGTAAGTATATGTGTTTGTACTGAACTGAGAAATAAAAATCTAAATTGGCTCCCTGGGTCACGTCATCCTAAGGCATACGGGGCCAAGGAGGAAGGCCTGTATGAGGCCAAGGCAGAGGGCAGGAAGCCCCCTGTCTGGGCACACCTGCCCCGGGGTCCTGGTGGGGCAGAAAGGAAGGGCTGGAAGGGGAAGAAAGGCAGAATCCCTTTGCTTTGGGGGCAGCGAGGGCTGCTGGTGGTTTGGTGCCACAAGGCTGCAGGGAACTTAGTAAACTTCCTCAGTGAAATGTTACACTGGGAGCGTCTGGATCGGGTCCTGCTTTAAGGAAGCAGGAGTGTCGCTGCCGTGGGGAGGTCCAGAAGGGGAGCAGGATCTGAGAGCCCTCCGAGTGCAGCAGCCCCACCCCATGAGGGGCTCCTCAGCGCAGCCCCCTCGGAGGGCCCGAGCTGGGTGAATTAAAGGAGCCCAAGGTCCCTGAAGGCGGTTCTGGCTCTGGATCCGCAGCCCCAACGACTGTGTCCTCCGAGAGCTTGGACCTCTCCGGGCCACGGTGGGCACTTCAGGCCCAGCGCCTGGTCCCTGCCGTACCCAGGATGGCCACGACGATGTCACCACGCAGGATTTCGATGGAGCCCCGGGAGATGAAGTAGAGAGCGGTAAGCAGATCCCCCGCGTGCACCAGCGTGTCTCCTGGCGGTGCGTGGGTCGTCTTGAACTTCATGGCCAGGGCGCGCAGGCAGCCCTTGGTGGCCCCTCGGAAGGGCTTGCAGTGCTGCAGCAGCGAGCGGTTCAGGTGCAGGCAGATGTCGGCCTGCAGGCACTCAGGGAAGCCTTTCAGCACCTGCGGGGCCGGAGCGGCTCAGCACGGTTCTCCCAGGACCGCAGCCCCCACCCCAGAGGGCCTGGGAGGAACAAGGGCTCCAGTGTAATGGGGATGCCCTGGGTGCCCATTCCGGCTCCCCACTTCTGGCTGGACACCCTGCAGACAATGCCTCACTGCTTAGGCCTCTGTTTTCTCAGGTGCCAAGTGTAGAGACACATTCCCCTGGGGTTGTAAGGATTGAAGGCAACGCCTTAATGAAAGGGCCTGGTTTGCCTGCCCCAAAGCAAGAGCTCTCCCAGTAAATAAACTCCATCCATAAAAGGAGAGTGACATACCTCTCAGGGTCCTTCTAGGCAATAACTGTGCTGCCTGGACCACAGCGTGACACTGGCAGGACACACAGTGCCGTCACCCGGCTCCCCCCAGCCCCGCACGAGCACCAACACTGCACAGCAGCCTCACCGCATTCATGTCGATGCCGTTGGTGTAGGACCAGGCGTGCTGGAAATACTCCTCGAGGCGCTGGCGCAGCGGGTTGGGGATCTGGTGGAAGCGGATGAATTCCCGCACCCGGAGCATCTGCGTGTGGTAGCGGGCCGTGCCAGAGTACAGCCGCTGGATGATGGCCGACACGTTGCCGAAGATGCTGGCGTACATGAGAGCTGGGGACAGGGATGAGTGGGGTGGTCAGCACCCAGGGGACCCCACCCACCCCTGCACTAGGTGAAGGACACACGCAGCCCCACTCAGCGTAACCGCACACACGAGATGTACACATGCCCTTGGGCTCTGTCTTGTGCCTCTACCCTGGTGCCCCAGACCTCAAACACGCCGGGATGGTGGCCCCACTAGCGCCCTCCCTCTCCTCCATCCCAGGCTCTCCCTGCCCCATGCCCACCCCCAGGCACACACTCACAGCCTATGAGCATGACGCAGATGGAGAAGATCTTCTCCGAGTTGGTGTTGGGGGAGACGTTGCCAAAGCCCACGCTGGTGAGGCTGCTGAAGGTGAAGTAGAGGGCTGTGACGTACTTGTCCTTGATGGAGGGGCCGCCCAGGCCACTGCTGTTGTAGGGCTTGCCAATCTGGTCACCCAGGTTGTACAGCCAGCCGATGCGGGAGTCCATGTGCGGCTGCTCCATGTTGCCGATGGCGTACCAGATGCAGGCCAGCCAGTGCGCGATGAGCGCGAACGTGCACATGAGCAGGAAGAGCACCGCTGCCCCGTACTCCGAGTAGCGGTCCAGCTTCCGGGCCACGCGCACCAGCCGCAGCAGCCTCGCCGTCTTCAGCAGCCCGATCAGCTGGGGGGATGGGGGACATATTCAGCTGGGGGCATACGAGGAATGGGGGCCCTGCAGCCCTCGGAGGGCATCGGAGGGAAAATCCCAGACTTCCTCCCAGAACCTCCTCATAACTGAAGCACCTCCCACTCACTGGGCACAGTACAGAGTCCATCAATCCCTGTGCTGGCTTTGTGACAAAAGGCTACTCTTTCTGACAGTGGGCTCATGGTCCCTCTGGTAAGAATGAGGAGACTGAGCCTCTGAAAGGCCCAATACCCAACCTAAGGTACCTGGCCAGAACTCCCACTAGCTTCCAGGGCACTTTTGTGTGAATCAGAAGACAGGGCCTCTGCCTATAGTCAAGTTAGAAAACGGTGCCCCTTAGGGCCTCTCCTAGCCAGTGCGTGGGCCACAGGGGAGGGGCGGTGGGCATGGGTCAGCTGGGGCGCCTGCCATGCCTCTGGAGCCCTCCTTCACTCGCAACCCCTTCCACCCACCATCTTCCGCCCCTTTCCCCGTGCCCTCCAGGCTTCTGCCTCCCTGCCAGCCCACCTCCTCAGAGCCAGAGCCGAAGATGAGCAGGTCAAAGGGGATGGCCGCCACCATGTCGATGAGGAACCAGCCCTTGAAGTAGTGGACGGCGATGCGGCCAGGGTGGCTGACCACCTCCTCGTTGGCGTTGACGTAGGTCGTGCGGAAGTTGATGAGGATGTCCACGATGAACATGATGTCCACAATGAGGTCCACCACAGCCAGCGGCTGGCAGGCGTAGCCACAGGTGGGGGCCTGGGGGCCCTCCTCCGTCTCCTTCAGCAGGAAGGCGGCTGAGTAGGGCGTGAAGACAGCCGTGTAGATGACCAGCAGCAGGATGAGCCAGTCCCACACAGCCTTGAAGGGGCTGTAGTGCAGGATGGTCCAGCGGTGGATGCGCGGGGCCTGCAGCTTGTACTCCGGCAGCACGTCCGCACCCAGGGACAGCACCTGGACAGGCGGGGCAGATGCAGGTGAGGGGATGCTGTCCACCGAGGGGACCAGGCCACGGGACCTCCAGGGTGGGAGCAGATAACATCTCTTCTGGGGTCTCCAGGGAGAATACCAACCAGAGTAAAGGGGAGGCCAAAAAGTTTCCAACAAACTGCCTACCCCTCAGCCAAGTGGCCACAGCTGCTCCCCACCCTTCAGCCTGGGCACCACAGTCCACAGACCTCCTGGCTGGCTCCCTGGGTTCAGGGCAACGTGCAGGAATACCCAGAAGTACTGCTCCCCACCAGCCCCGCAGACCCGTACCTATGGCTATAACTCCACCATGCAACTTGCCCACACCTGCCATACACTGCAGTCTCAGTGCAGGAAATGCTGCAAGGGCCACGGCCCCCAGCCTGGGAGGTGGGAGGCCCATCGGGTGGGGGATGGCCCTCAGGAGGCACAGCCCCAGCATATCTCCGTCAGCCCCACCACTGGTAGTCCGGGGACTGAGGACCTAAAGGTCTCTTTGTGCCATTGGCCCAAGAAGACCAGACACCCAGACTCAGACCTCTTGGCCTCCCAGTGGGGGAGAGACCAAGACACTCCCCTGCCACGCCACCCTCCAGCACCCTGTCTCCCCAGGCCCCAGGCCACCCTCAGTCCTCACCCTCCCACACTCCAGCAAAGGCCCACAGAGCACCTAACCTGGCCACAGATGAGCTCACATGACACAGAGGGACACACAGTCCTGAGAGTTCACCTACACCTCCTGCCCTCATAACAGTCAGGCAGGGGCAGGCCTGCCATTGAGGCCAGGTGGCAGTGGCCATCCAACCAGAAGAGACGGGTCAGCTTCCCCACACTATCCCAGGAGCCTCTGTCTGTCCCCTGGGGCCTCCCCCTGCCCTGCAATCCTTGCTCACAGATGTCTGACTCAAGCCAAGAGCCTCCTTCCCAAGCTCCCCTGGCCTGGCACTGCCATCCCCGGGCAGCTGAACCAAGGCCTGGACCACCTCGTTGAGAGTCAAGGTTGCTGGCCCTGCTCCCAGCAGCACTGAGTGTCTGGGCTGACAGGGCTGGGGTGGGTGGAGGCCCAAAGACTCCCACTCATATTCAGGCTAGAGGTCCCCTGGACCCACTATCACTTGGGAAAACATCTCCTTAGAGGAAGTATCTGGAAGTTCAAACAGGGCATAGTTTAAGGTTTGGGCCACCCGGGTGAACATGGGGGCCCCTGAGGCATGTGATGGGTCGGGGAGCAGCTGGGGCCTGGGGAAGGGGAGGGAGTGTGAGGCTCCCCAGACCCCAGCTCTGCCCTGCCTTCAGCCCACACGGCCTGCTCCTTAAGGCACACAACATAGCACAGCAGCCTTTTTGGGTCAGGTGGGGAAGGAAAACATGGAACTGGCCAGGGCCCTGTGGACAAAGGGACAGAAGAAGATAACTTCCTCCAGATAGGGTCCCTCCCCATGCCCAAGAGGCCAGGCCCCCTGTGGCCTGTGCAGGACCACGCCTGACAGCAGAGACCCTGCCTCCCTACTTCACCACCCAGAGTCTGCACACAGCAACACCAGCACGATCCTGCACACAAACACACACACATGGGGCAAGCCTGGGATGCAAGGCCTGGACCGGAAGACCTCATCTTACCAGCCCACATGAGCCAAGCCCAGCTCTGCAACCACCAGCTTACCATGCAGCTTTGGGCCAGGTGTGTAAGCCCCTGTGACCTGCTGTCCCACAGAATACTGAAGCTCATTTAAGCCAAACCCTGAGTCCTCACCTGTGGGGTACGGCAAATCCTAGCAAGCCTGTGCCCCAGCTGGGAGAGGAGTGTGAGAGAAGACAGAGGGCTTGGGTGCCAGGGACTGATGAGGGGTGGGACTGTCAGACTCGCCCCTAAGCCACCCCCTCAACTGACACTATGCCATCACCTGGAGCCTACTCCAGGATGACAGAAGTCTCGGGGCACAAAGAAGTTGCTCCCAGGAGGTACCTATGGAGTAATCAGCCTGTGGGACCTCAGTGCAGCCCCCCGCACCTCAGGCGGCCCGGAAGAGGTGAGCCAGGTGCCTCAGCGCAGCCTGCCCTCACCTTCGTCCAGTGGCCTGACACCCACCCTCCCCAGACTCGGCCTGGAGCCCTGAAACAGCCCAAGCCTCCCTCATTTCCCACAGGTCTGCTGCCAGCACATAGAATGCAGGAGTAATAGCGCCCAGCACCTCCAAGCCAGGCTGGCCACTGTCCACAGGGCGAGGTGGGGTTGGGCAGGAGGGTGCTCGTCTCCTGCCGCCCCCTCTGGGCACCCATTTCATTCCTGTTCCCCACCTCCTCCCTTTGCTCCTTGAGCTAGAATACTGGACCACAGAAGCCATGGGAGAGGAGGGCCCTGACTAGGGAAACAGTCTGCTGGCCTGGAGAAGAGAGAGCTGGGGCCAGCAGTCGGAGGAGCAGAGCTGCGGACTCCACGGCTCCCCAAACCGTCCTGCTGCTCAGAAGCCCTCTGTGGGCCTGGAGCCAGAACCCTCTGGGCTGCACCCAACCCACCGCTGCCTGTATCAGTGCCCCAGCCCTAGAAGGGAGGGGAAGGGGCCAGGGGGTCACCTACCTCTTGGGCCAACAGGCTGGAGATGCGCACAGCCCGCCTCACCCGGCCCTTCTGGGCCCTGGGCTGCACAGGCCATGTCCCGCTCGCCTTCCCCGCTAGGACCGCCATGGAGGACTTGGCTCCCCCCAGACTGCCTGCCTCAGGGCCCAAGGGCCTGGCCAGAACCTCACCTGCACCCCAGCAGCAGTCCCAGCCCAGGCTGTGCCCCTGGGGCTGGCAGCCTGGCTTCCAGGGCGGCCTCTGGCACAAAGCCAGGGTTGCTGGGGCTGGGCCCCTGGGCTGGGGTCACCCTGGCAGTGAGCGTGGACAGCAGCCCACGCGGCTCAGGCTGCCCATGGCCCCCTGGTGTGGGCCCCGCTGCCAGGGTGCTGCGCCCTGCCCTCCGCCAGCCCAGCAATGCACGCGGCGGTCAGAATCTCAGCTCCTCAGCCGGGCCCTCCTCCTCCCAGGTCCCCACCCCCACCCTGCCCCACTGGGCTCCCCTGCCCCGCCCTGTGCTGGCCAGTGGCCCCCTCCCCCGCGGCCCGCTCCAGGTTCCTGCTGCAGCCGCTCCCGCAGCCAGGCCTGTCACGGCAGATTGATGGTCTCCCCGACACCCCCGCCCTGCCGGTCCAGTGCCCGGCCAGCCAGAGTCAGACAGACACCCAGAGATGGAGAGACTGCCCAGTGACAGGCAGAGCCAGGAACACACGTGCCCATGGACCACAGCACAGCAGGCACACACAGCGGGCACAGGAGGAGCAGGGCAGATTGCTGGGGCAGGGGCAGGGTGCACAGAAGGCAGCCAGATATGGGGTCTGGGTGAGGGGTCTGGGTGAGGGGGAACATTCTGGAGCCAAGGCCAAAGGGCTGGAGATGTGGCAGGGACCCAGAGAGCCAGAGGCAGCAGAAGCACAGCCAGGAGGAGGGCCAGGGAGGCCAGCAGCAAGGAGAGCAGAAGCGGGCGGCTCCCTCACTCAGGCCGACTAGGGGAGCTACAGTGGGAGGGGCAGCAGAGGGCACAGCAGGCACGGGGCAGGAACACCTACTGCCCCGGACTTCTCCCCCACTCCACCCCCAAGGCCAGAACCTGAAAAAGAGCTGGGGTGCCCTGAGCAGTGGGGATACTGCAGGCAACTCTGCTGCCAGGAAGGGGACAGGACACCAGGCTGGCCCTGTCACCAAGCAGTGTTGGGTAATGCTCCCAGAAGCTAGTGGTCTTCTCTGGCCCAGGATCTGGGGACTTGGTCCCTGCATCTCTGTGCGCCCACCACCAACCCTCCCCTCCCAGTGTAGGAAGGAAACCCTCCTCTCCCATGGCCTGGGGGCAGGGGTAGGCACCTCCAGGCCCTAGCACCTGCTCCCCACCCTCTGCCTCTCTCATCATCTTGGCCTAGAAGAATCAGGACCCCTGACTTTGACCCCTCTGGCCCCTTCTAACTTGAAACCTCCTGTGGGTCTGCCCTCCAGTATCCACCTCACCACACCCGTGAGCAGACCTTGTTGTGCCATGTGGCTGCCTTCTCCTGCCCACCCTGATCCTCTCAGGAGCTGAACCTCAACCACCCTGTCCTCCCTGTACCCCTTCGAGTTGTCCTGTATATGTGTCCCAGTCCTACCCCTGTCTCATTCCCCCACCCACCCAGTCTCGTCCCCTCCCCTCCAGGCTTCTCTAAGGCGAGGGGAGAGCCAGGGAGCTGGGCGCCTACCTGGGTGACCTTCTCAGTGACATTGTGGGTCCGCTCCTTTATCTTGGGTGCTATGATCTCCCGGTCACTGGTGGGTGAAGCCAGGAAGGGGTCACCCTTGAGGTCCACAAAGTTGAGGGTGATCTGGGGAATCTTGCTAATGGTGCGGTAGCGCACGAGGTCCGAATCTGATGTGGAGTTAAGCAGCCCACTTCGCAGGGGGTGCATGGCCCCTGGAGTAAGGGGAAAGCAGGGTGAAGGTAGCAGGCAGCAGGTGCATGGCCCCAGGGGTGGAGGGGAAAGCCAGGTGAGATTGGCAGGCTGAACTGGAGACCGTGAGCCAGGCCATGGGGTACAGTGGGTCAAGGAGGCCAACTCAGGAGACAGAAGCAAGTCACTGAGAAACAAGCAAGGCCAGACCCCTCCCTACTTTAAGGAAGCAGACCTTGAGGCAACCAGGACATGGCAGAGGAGGAAGATCTCCAGCAGGGTCTATTCAAGGGGCACTGGAGCCTGCCAGAGGGCCAGGTGGTAGCAGGGACCCAGATGCCTCTCCCGTGGCCATCCCTGCCCCAGGCAGTCCTGGGAGAGCCAGCTCCCTGGGCCAGCAAAGGCTCTGCGAGTGGAAGAATGTAATGGGATGAATGGACATTTAATGGAGTAAAGGCCACTTAATGGGATTAAGTACATGCTTAATGGGATTTTCATCTCCCAGGCACACAGAACAGGGCCAGGGGGAGGAAACTGAGGTCCTGGAATGGGGCAGGCCTGGCCGCCAGAAAGCGCTAAGGCAGTTCCCACAGCGCTCCCTGGGCCTCACCAGCGCTGGCATGGCGGGGTGGCGGGGGCAGCGCCCCTGCGCGCATGGCCTCGATGTCGTCCGCTGAGGAGGCGCGGCGCACGCTGGCGCAGCTCTCTCGGGAGCGCGTCCGGGCCAGGCTGCAGCTTGAGCCCGAGGCATCCGGGTTGAGGCTGTGCGCCCGGGGCGACGGGTGGGGCGCGCAGGCGGGCGGGGAGCCGGAGCCCACCAGCGCGCGCCGCTCCTCCGCTGGCCCAAGTCCCGCCACGTGGTTGTCCATGACGGTCACCTCATCCAGAGCCAGCGACTCGCTGCTGGGCGCCGCAGGTGTCAGGTCCACGTCCACCACCACGGCTCCCGGGGTCCCCGCGCCGCCTGCCCCGCCCGGCCGCAAGGACGACTCCCGGGCCGTCAGGGCCAGCAGCGCAGGCAGCTTCAGGCGGAAGGTCTTGGCTCGGCCTGCAGGGAGAGGGAAGGTGCGTGTACCCGGGGAGGAAGGCTGCCGGGGCGGGGGCCGGGCCTAGAACCTGGAGCCGCAGCCAGCCACGATCAGAACCAGAGGCGGAAGTGGGAGCCGTGGCAGGCCAATTTCCCCCCCACCTCTACTCCTGCTGCACGGGACTCAAGGCTCAAAACTTTTCTAGCTGCAATCTTATCTAAGGCTCTGATAATAAACTACCATTTCTTGAGCCTCCCGTCATGGTGGGCTCTATGCAAACCATCCATGACTCTCACAGCTGTGCTGGTAGTATTATTATCCCCTTTTTAGACTAAAGAAAATTTAGGCACAAATGGGCTGTGTGAGTCGCTGGAAGTCACACAGTAAATAGTGGGGCCTTCACAAATGGGAGGGTGCCAGACCTCCCTGCCGTGCCCTGCGGCCTGCTAGATGCCCCCGTGGAACAGGCGGGGCCGCCTTACTAACACAGCCATTTCAGAGTGAGAGAAGCCAAGAGGTGGAACCTTGCCGCGACTGAGAGAAAAATTAAAATTAGACCTGAAAAGGCAGTTGTGGGGAAGGTTAGAAGGGTTCTGAGCCTTCGGGTCACGGCGGGGATGAGGGGAGGCCTCCAGGACTCCAGCTATGGTGACCTGTACCCTCCAGTCCTCTCCTCGGTTAGCCAAGGCCACAGCAGGGAGCAGGCCAGTCCAGGAACAAGCACCAAGGAGCAGAGATGAGTCCCTGGGACAGAGCCTTCAGATGCGCAGAGGGAGTCACCCTGAGGCAGCCAGGACCATCTGGGAAGAGTGACCCCTCCCTGAGGCTGGAGAGGGGAGCTCCCAGGTCCCGTGGTGGGTACCCAAGAAGGGAAGGCTGGGAAACCGGGCACAATCCTGCCCCAAGGACCACTAAACCTAGACTCAATCTGTCACTCCACTCTGTCTGTCCATCCTGAGCCAGACAGGGCTGGCCCATATGCTCCGTGTTTTCTTCCTGACCTGTAAAGGGACCTCCACGGCATCCCTTCCTGCAGAGCATTGGCCTTGGGTGGCCTTGTGGCCCCAGAAGAGGATTTGAGAGCACTTACCTGGAGCCAGCCAGCTGGCAGGCGGGCCGCGGTGATGGGGGTCACGGGCCGGGGACCCCACCATGTCCTTCTCCGTCACCACCTCAAAATTGAGGATGAACATGATGACAGCGCCATCTTCATTCTTCACCGGCACCACATCCACCAGGCACAGGAAGCAGCTCCCTGCAGAGTGCAGGACACAGCCACTGCAGCAGCAGGGCCCCTCGGGAGCTGGGCAGAGCTGGGAGCGGCCCGGCCACCTCGGCTCCCCCACGAGGCCCCCACAGTTCCCAGCCGCCTCTCCAGCATCCCTTCCTGCCTGCTGCCTGCACTCTGAGTTCCTTCCCTGGATCTGTCTGCTCCATCTCGCCCTTATGAGGCTCTCCCTCTCTCTCCACTTGTCTTTCCCTAGCCTCTCAATTTACCCTTCTTTCTCTGGGGCTGGGCAGTGTGACACCGTGTTAAAGCACAGCCTTTAGGCCCAGGACCTCTGGGTTCAGATCCCAGCTCCGCCACTTAGTCATTTTTCTTAAACGACTTAGCTTTCCTGTGCCTCATTTTCCTCACCAAAAAATGGGAGTGATAATAATTCCTTTCTCACTAATTGTAAAGACTAAATAAGTCAACACACAGCAAGTGCCCAGGGCAATGCCTGGTGCATACTGAACATGAGAGAGAGGTCAGTGGTCACTCCATCGCCATCTTTGCTTTCCCTACAGTATACCCAACTGCTGTCGGCCCACAACAAGGAAGTTCAGAAGCTGAGAGCAAGAGTTCAAAAAAAACCTTTACAGCAATTTGGCATTGCCACAGTATCCAAGCATGTGATTTTGTATTTCACAAAAGTATTGATCTGTGACATATGAGAAATAAAGACAAGTGACACTCCACCGAAGAGTTGAGAAGCACTACCTTCTAGATCTCTCTCTGTGTCTCTCCTTGTCTTTCTTTCTGTCCCTGATATTTTTTCCCCTCCCAATTTCCCTCTGACCACCAGAGCCCCTATACCAGGTGAGATCAGTCCACTGGGCCAAGTGTACCCAGTCCAGCTCTGTTCCCCGTCCAGTGCACAGCTCCCTCACCCTTCTCTCTGCTGATTTCCGAACGAGACCATGGGGTGCCCTCAGGCTCTGCCTAAGGCCCAGCTAGGAACCCCCACCCACAGGAAGGCCCTCTTGATAAAAGAAGAAGGTGCATTAACATCCTATTCTTCCTCCTCTATGGACCCTGCAAGGACCAGGCATGTTCCTCACCTCCCTCTGGAAAGGACCTTACCTAGAACAATGCCCCAGGGATAGCACGCTAGCCAGCGGGGGAGGGCTCAAGCAGCCTAGCTTGGAAGACGTGCCAGTGGTGAACTGAGACCAACAACCTGCAGGAGCTGGCGGCCTGGGACTTGGGCTGGTACTTGATGCCCACCAACAAGGCCCTGGGGGCTGAGACCTGGGGATACGGCAGGGCTTCAGCACCAGCTGAGCAGGCCAGGCCCACAGGCTTGATTTCTGGGAGATGCTGGCCAGGCTTGGGGGAGACTTGCAGAGGCCAGGGCTGAGAGAGGGAAGCAGATCAGCAATTCTAACAGCTGTGGGGTTCGTCTTGTGCAGAAGAACCTGGGAAACCAACTGAAGCAGGAGGGCTGGGACGAGGGGGCTGGGCCAGGGGCGGGGCTGGCCAGGAATTCTTCCACCCAAAAGGCCTTCCACTCCCTGCTTCCCACACCCTCATGGCTTGGCCCCAGGGTCTTGAGCAGGGGGGCTCCGTCTGGGTCTCTGCCCAGCAGCTCCCCTGTCCCCTGACCTCTGGCCTTTGACATGGCCCCTCTGGAGCAAGTCGTGGGGCTGGAGCTGCAGGGGGCTGGGCCCAGCTGGAAACCATTTGGCACCCAGACAGCCTGCCCGGAGTTTATGCCCTAATATGGTGATGGCCGGCAGCAGCCTCAACAGGGACTGGCCCTCCTCAGGACTGAAGGGTGGCCAGAGACCAGGAACCCTTAGCTCTGGAGACCGCTGACACCCAGCCTTAGGACCCCAGTGACCCAGGGCCCTGGTCCTCACTCCTCACAGGGAAACTTGTCTCAGAGAAGTCCAGAGTCTGAAACCCCAAGGAGCCCAACTCTGTGGGATGGCCTGGGGATTCCTCCCCCAACACATGGCCTCAGAATTCTGAATTTGAGGCCTCGACACCCCATGCCCACTTTGGTTCAGGCATTCAGCAAGAGGGGCCAGAGCTGCTCTCTGCGGCCAAGGCAGCCCAGGACCCTGGCATCCCACCTTGCCACCCCATCCCCTGCCCGGCTACGGCAGCTCCAGACACGAGCCCCCTCGCAGCACAGGTCACTCCCCGCCCCTGGACACACACTCACACGCAAAGCCCCCTGGGCCGTCTCCCTTTGTGGACATTCAAGGAATTTTTCCTTTCAAATAACCCTGTCAAAGCCCTGATTATTCCAAAAATGTGAACTGGAGCCCTGCCGAATGGCTGCAGGGGGGAGGGAGGTAGTCTCCAGCTGCTATTTCAAAGGGATGTGGAAGGAAGGAAAGGGGGTGGCCCCCCAAGTCAGTCAGCTCTGCCTCCCACCATTCTGCGGGGTTGGCTGGGTCTGTGAGCAACCACACCACCCACCCGCAGCTCTTCAGCCAGACCTGCCAGCAGACCCCATCCCATCACTGGCCAGAATGCGGTGCAGGGGCCGGGGGTCCCTGGGAGCCACTGAAAGTCAGCCAGGCCAGGGGTGAGATACAGGGACAGCCAGGGCTGGGCATCAGCACAGAGCAAATCAGCCTCCAGAGGTGGGGCTCTGACCTTCACATAACTTCTCGGTAGAGAAGAAATGTTGAGAGTCAGCGGCTGAGCTGCCTCCAGAGGAGCCCTGGGCTGGCACTGCACACACAGAACAGGACCTGGCCCTCCACCAGCCCCACTCCCACCTGTCATGAGACCCTGCCCATCACTCTCCTCCCTCGGACCATGGGCAGCTCCCCCAGGAGCAAAGCTGGGCAGCCCAGAGCCGGGTGAGGCTGCAGTTCCACCAGGAGCCACTCTGCGGCAGACACGGGCCGCATTCCGGGCCGCCAGCACCAGAGTGGTCAGAGAAGGGGAAGATGGAGCAGGAGGAGCCCCTCCCGCCCCTGGGAAGCCTGTGGGGTTCCCTTATGCAAATGGCAGGGCACGAGTTGGGGAGTCAGGCCTTTACTCACTGAGAATGACCTTGGGCAAGTCACCTATGCTCTCTGAACCTCAGAGTGCTCATCAGAAGCATGGGAGCTCATGCCTCATGCCCACCCTGCAGGGATGTAGGGGTGAATGACATATTGAAGCAGGAGCCAGGCCCAAGGGACATCTCGATAAATGGGAAGAGAGAAGAAAGAAGCAGGCAGAAGGGACTTAGGAATGAGAGGCCCCTGGGCCAGCCTGGCTGATGTGGCCAATGCCAAAGGACACCCCACTGACACCCAGTCCAATCCCCAGCTCCAGCTGAAGACACCTGGCTCTGGATGAGGAGGCTGGGTGCCCCAACTCTGCCTGCCTCCTGGGGCTCAGGGCACCCTGCACCCCATGGGAATGGAACTGAGGAGAGGGAAGGCAGTCACTGATTAATGGCCATATATTGACAGGCACCTCTGTGCCTTGGACCCTGCTGTCTTAAAGAGGTCATGTAGCTCACTGAGGAGGGGAGAAAAGGAGGGGCAGTGCGAGGCGCCCTGGGTGAAAAGCAGTCCTGGACACTTTCCAGGTGGGCATGTACAGTTCCTCATGACCCCAGGTAAGGACACCATCATTCATGAGAACACAAGGCTGGCTTGCTTTCACCTGGTGCCAACCGATGCCCAGCAGTACACCTGGAGGCACTGTCCCTGCCCAGCATCGATTCATCAGCAGCCAGGGGCCCCACCCACAGTACTTACAGTTTCAAACCTGACTTCCCACCTCTGGGCACCTGAGCCTTGGTGGAGCCCAGGCAGGACCTGCAGTCAGCGTTAGTGGGGATGTAACTACCTATCAATCTGGACAGGTGGCAAAGGGGAGGCCTGCTGGTGCCCCTGAGTGTCCTGGGCCAGGCCCCCAGGTCAGAGTCTCTGGTTTCGTCTGCAAACTAGGTGTCATCTCAGCTCCTTCTTCATCCCCCTCCAATATTCCCTGAGTACACCCATGCAAAGCATTTGGGACATCATGAGCAAGACAGGCCAGGCACCTGCCCTCACTGAGCCAAGGAGTCAAAAGGACCACCGCCTGGGAGCCCAGGATGAGATGGAGGGAGAGAGAATAACCCAGGCATGGAGAGAAGCCCTAAGGTGCTAAGCTGACCTGCCCCAACCATCAGGAGTCCTGGGCAGTTCTGTGTGGCTGTGGGCAGGTCACCCACCTCTCTGAGCTTCAGATTCCCTGCAAGATCTGCAGGGACAAGTGATTCCTGCCCTGGGTGCCATATGAGATGAAAGATGGCCTGTGGAAGCATCCAGAGCTGCAACAAGGCAGGGTGCCGGGTCCCTGCAGGGAAGGTGACCTCGGGGAGGCAGCTGTCCTCACCATGGTCGCCTTCCAGCCTTGCTTCCTGCAGGAGGAGCGGGGCCCAAAGTCACACTGAGGGCAGGAGGCCGCTCCAGTCGTCCCTGTCTGCCCCCAGGCAGAGAGGCTGTCTCCGCTGCAGCCCAGGGCTGTGCAGTGTCAGGTTATATTTAGCCTGGTGGCGGCGACAGGAAGATGCAGCAGGAACCTCTCCTGGCTGGGGGCCACCGTGTCGCTAACACTGCTCTCATGGGCAGCCAGGGGCCTAGAGAAGGCCAGAGACATTGCAGGAGCAGAGGACAGAGTAGGGGAGCCTGAGAGGCCAGCCAGTAAATGACTGTGTATGAGTGTGTGCATGTGTGAGTGGGTGTGAGAGAGAGAGAGAGACAGAGATGGGGAGAGGCCAACCCTACCCTCCTGAGCCCAAGAGCAGAGCATCGCAGATGTCCCTCGGACACCCACTGCAGGGCAGGAGTTGGGGAGCCATGACCCAGACCCGCTCACACAGAAGGAGCATCTCCAGACAACCCTCCAGCACACCTTCCAGCCAGACACTGTCCCAGGGACCAATAGGACCCAAAGTCCTTGGGAGCCTCCAGACCCCCACCCATGCCCACTGCACAGGGCCTACCTGGGCCAGCCTTCTCGGGACCACCACAGCTTCAAGATGAACTGGGAGCCACAGCCCTGTCCTGCCCCGGAAGTCCCAGGAAGGTGAAACAAGGCCAAATTCATGTGCGGAAGGCTGCTCCCAGCTCTGTTCTCATCCTCTCCTCCCCAAGCCCCCAGGCTTCATTACTCCCTCCGACTTCTTGGCATCTGTGCCCCTCACAGCCCTTTAGATTCCCCTGTTCCTGACCAGGTCAGACCCTCCGACCCGCCCTCCCAGCTGGGCTCCCCCGCCTGGATGAACAGACACAACAGCCCCCAAACAGGCTAGCCTCGGTGCCCCATAGCTTTGCCCTCCTGCTCTCCTCGGCCCCCACCACTCTTCCAACTCCTCCCAACCCTCCAGGCCCCGTGGGGCCCCCTTCTGCCAAGATTTTCTTGACTGCCCCATCTGGCCCATGTGGATCTTTCTTACTGAGAACTCTTCTAAAACTATATCCCTAATTTAGGAGGTAATTGTGCACTGGCTCCTGGAGGGAGCTTCCTCCCTCTCCACAGAGTCGCAGGCCCAAGGCCAGGGCTCGGCCGCTTAAGGGGAGGTGCTGGATAAGCAGGTGTCCAAGGGCTGGTCATGGACTCAGGGTGGCGATCTGCACCACAGCCGGTGTGAGCAGAGTCCTTTCCTCCCTCTACAGCCTCCCTCCCAGATCCAGGGCACTGACCATTCTTTCACAACAGAATGTGCCCATTTAAAACCATGGTGAGTCAAGACAACAGTCAGAAACACCATGAGAATTAAGATGTCCTTCACTGAAACATTATTTAATCTGGTCAACAGCCCAGAACATGGAGGCTGACTGCCCAGGAACCCTGGAAAGGGGCCTGGAGCAGGAGCCTCTCAGACATGGTATTCTTAAGCCTCAGACCCCTGCCAGCCCTTTTCACCGCAACCCACACACAGCCTGGCAAGGACAGCAAAGGCGCTCAGAGCTGAGGGCCACCAGGGGGCAACCTGGGTCCCCACCCTCCTCCAGGGCTTTGCAAGCTTCTAGAACTGCGCTCCCAGCCTGCCTCCCTGTGTACCCCAGAGAGCAAGGAGATGCCTCGAAAACACCCCTTCCCTTGCAGCTCTCATCAGTCGCCCGGTCAGCCACAGCTTCCCAATCACTAAACCAAGAGTCATAATCCCTCCTAGACTCGCCTGCCTCGCAGGACACCAGGATGCTCCAACAACCAGAGAAGGGCACATGAAGGCCTCCTGGAGTCAGGTGGAACATTTGAGCATTGAAACATATGACAATGACCCAAGCACAACAGAGAAAACCGGTGTTATTTGCAGATGTAGGATCACCTGCCTCGAGGACCAGCAGAATCAACAGATAAACAATTAGGCTAGATAGAAGAGACGAGCAGTGACTCTACAGCATCTCACTGCGTGGATGGACAGGGACTGCAATGGGGTGGGGGGGGCGGGACTTGATGATGGGGGAATCTACTAACCACAATGTTGCTCATGTGGTAGTATATTAATGATACCAAAATAAAATAAAAAATAATACTTAGGCTAGGAAGAGAGTTCAGCAAGGCCGCCCACCAAATAAAGAGCATATCTCTCCACCAGCAGGAAATTACTAGAATAGGAAGTCAAAAATAAGACCTCTTTCATAGCAGCAACGAAACTATAAAGTATCTAGGATTGGCCAAGAATGCACAAGGCTTCCATGAAAAAAACAACTTTAAATGAAGAAAGGATAAAAATTATCTGATACATGGAGAGACATTCCAGGCTCTTGGATGGGACAAATATTATAAAGAAGTCAATTATCCCCAAATTAATCTGTAAAACTAATCTAATTCCAATCAAGACTCTAGCAAGATTTTGTTTCCAGGAACTCAATGAACTTTCTGTAAAGTCTATAAAGAAGAAAACAGGTCCACAAACAGCTATGTCAACTTTTAAAAAGAAGAAGAAAGCAGAAAGATTTGCCTTTCCAAATACTGAGACATACTAAATACCACAGTTTTTAAAAATGTGGTTTTGATGCAAGAAAAGACAAACATTTGACCCAGAACAGAACTCAGACACAGACCCATGGGCATAGGAAAATAACCTGTGATAAAGACAGCCCCACAAATCAGGTGAAATGAACAGGCTGTTTACTAGATGCATTGGGAAAATTGGATCCCTACATGGAAAAAAATACAACTTGATCCCTACTTGACACCACAGACAGAGGCAGACTCAAGATGGATTAAAGACCCCACTGAGAAAGGTAAAAGAATTTAGTTAATAAAGGAAAGTGGAGACCTTTGCAACTCAGGATGGTGAAGAATTTCTCAACAAAACTTCAAAAGAACAAACAAAGCTAAAAATCCATGAATTTGCCTGTACCAAAATGAAATATCCTTGTTGGATAAATTAAACAGATGACTGCATGGGAGAAGATATTTGCAATATCTTGACTCAACAGGAATTAATATCCACAATACGTATACTGACTATTTAACTGTATGTGTTTGTATTTCTAGAATACATATGCAATTCCTGAAAATCAATAAGAACAAAGGACCATCTTCAAAAGAAAACTGAGCAAAGGCTATGAGCAGGCGATTCACAGAAAAGGAAACCCAAAAGGCTATCAAGCCCAAGAGATGCCTGGATTCACACAAAATCAAAGAAATGCAAATTAAAGTAGCAATGTATCATTTTCACCTATTAGATTAGCAAAAATTAGAAAGATGAATGATGCTACATGTGGCAGAGGTATGGGGGAATAGGAATCTGGTACTATGTTTAAGAGGATGACAATGGGTGTGGCCGTACTGTACTTAATTAAGCGTCCACACACCCCGTAATCCAACAGTGTGATTCCTGGGGATGCATCCCAAAGCCATCCCCACACAAGCCCAGAAGGGGCCATGGGTGAGGATGCTCACTGAAGCATTCTTTACGGAGACAGTGTGAACACTGCTCCCCAGGAGAGCAGGCAGGCAAAATGAGGTGGGTGCACACCACGAAATACGAAGCTACAGACTAAATGTCAAGTAACAGCCTAGGTGTAAGAGACGTGAACACCAGAATACAGTATGTAGCACACACCATTTACATAAATT
Organism: Smutsia gigantea; assembly: GCA_032199065.1. Lineage (NCBI taxonomy): Eukaryota > Metazoa > Chordata > Mammalia > Pholidota > Manidae > Smutsia > Smutsia gigantea. The sequence goes on from JAVSCE010007591.1 coordinate 222,264, forward strand.
AAACTTACATGCATCCAGACAAAATACACATTTTCCAAGAACAGATACAAGCCACACAATCACAGTGCACACGTCTGAATGGTTGCCTAACAGGAGGTTAAGGGAACTGGGGAGTGAGGGGAAAAGAGAAAGGAAAAAATCCAGTGAAAGGGAAGAAAATAACAGTAACACAAATACCATGGTTTCAGTGACTTGGGGCAGGAGCTGGGGCCTGTAGAGGCCTGGGGAGGGAAGCGGAGAGGCACGCAGGAGTCGTGAGCAGGTGGCAGGGTGAGGAGGGCAGAGCCCTCAGAACTGGGGTGCTGAGGCCCTGGGCCGGCCAGGACCTGAGGCTACCGGGTGGTGCCCTGCCTGACAGCAAGCAGAATAAACTCTGTCCCCCAGCGCCACTCTGCCATAGCCACCATCGCATTTGCAGTACTTCACAGCAGCACCTGGGAGGGAAAGTGTGAAGACCCCACCCAGCAAACGAGGAATTTCAGCTCTGGGAACCCAGCCTAAGCCCCAGGTTTCCTGGGGCCCTGAGCCCATCACGTCTCAGAAGGCCCTCTGGGGCAAGACATCCTGGGTGGCGGTGTTCCGAGCAGGGCAGGCTCCAGAGTGGGGAAAGGAAAGCTGGGTGGAGTTCCCACCACGCACCTGCCAGCTGGGAAAACATGGGCCTGTCCCCTTAGCCTTTGTTGGCAGGAGTTTCTCTCCTGTAGAGTACTGGGGAGGAGGCCTCTCTCAGAGGGCCGCGAAGACTACCTGCCATTAGGGGCACATCCCAGCTTGGCAGCTGAAGTGCTGTCACAGCAATGAGTGTGCCTGTGAGCTTCCGCCTCCAGAGTGGTGCTCCCCTCCCTGGGTCTCCTCAGGCCTCCTCTCCCTGGCCCACCTTCCTCTGGCCCTGACAGCTCCACCTTCCTCTAAGACCCCTCCCAGCCTTGTCAATGTACCATTCTAAGGCTTCTTACAGAGGCCCAGAGATGGGAAGCGATTTGCTCAAGGTCACACACCAATTTCTGTAGCTGAGCCAGAAACCTCTCCCAAGTCACTGACTCCCAGGATGGGGCTTCTGCAACACAGCACACTGCCCGCCTCATTCATTCAGTCAGTCATTCATTCAGCAAGCATGTACTGAACCCCCACTTTGAGCTAGACACAGATACAACAGAGAACAAAATTTACGGGCTGCTCTTTGTCCTCATGTAGCTTACAATCTAGCGAGGAAAATCAGAGGAGGCAACCTCATCCCGAACTGAGAGGGAGGAGCTGGGAGCCATGGAAGACACAGCCTGGCCCTCAAGGTGCTGTTTTTAGTCCAGTAGACATGTGACCAAACGGAGGGGTCCTTCTGAGGCCAACCCCAGTTCCCAGCATGGAGATCTTTATAGGGCCCTGGACTAAGGAGAGGAGAGAACTAAAGGGGACCAGTGGCTCATCCAGAGCCTTTCCCATACTCATCACCTGCCCCAGGTGTCCCTCTGTAGCCCCCTTTCCAGCCCTGACCCCACACCCTCCTCCCCATGTCAGGAGGAAAGTTTCTATTAAATGCCCTCACACTAAGGAGCTGTATATTTCCATGTCCTCCCTGTGCACAGGGATGGGCAAAGAGAGAGAATGTGGTTTTCAAGTAAAAGACCCATTCTCCACCCAAGTGAAAGGTTCTCTCATGGAGGCTTTTCAGGCACCCTCATGGGATGTGTTTAGGCATGAAAGGGCTTCCTTGGAAGCTCTCAAGTCACACCACCCTGGAAGCCACCTCTGGGCAGAAAAGAGGCTGAGTCTCACCCTGTCTCACACCCCTACACTGGCCCTCCTGCTGCTCATGGCCCCTCCCCAAAGCCCAAGGCCACTGTCAAATTCTGCTCCCATCCCAGACGGCTTTGCACAAATATTTACATAGCTCCTCTCTGGGGGCTACAGCAGACACAACATGGAGGAGCCACCTCCCAACACTCTCCAGACCCCAGAGTGGGCTAGGAGTGGCTGACACCCCTCAACCCTGGCAGGCCTGCCTCGCCTCCAGGGTGGGGCTGGGACAGGAAGTCCCTAAGCAGGCCAGGACATTGAATGACCCTTCCCTGGAGCCGCTGGATATGAGGAGGGCGAGTGCCAGGGAGGGTGAGCGGCTGGGCTCTGAGGCAGCGCCTCTCCAGCCCCTAAGCCCTGCTTCCGGCTGCCCTGCAGGCCGCTTCCAGCTGGCCGATCTCCAAGCTGCCCCGGTTGGGCCTGACGGTCCAGGCGAGGGAGTTCCCCAAGGGCTTCCACTCCCCAGCTGCCTCCGAAAGCGCTGCCTGTGACTAACCTCATTCCCCCAGTTCTCACTCCCGTCTGCTCCATCTCAAGGGCACAGACACAAGTAGGCAGCAGCCTTCCTCAGACCTGCGCTCAGCCTCAACGTCCTAGGGGCCCTGGGGGCCTGAGGATCACAACCTGGAGAAGATGGAGGGGAGCAGGTGTCCGAACTTGGGGAGGAGTTGGCCATATGGAGAAGTGGAGGGGCATGGGACTATCATAGTGAGGAGTCTGATTTGGGGGACAGGGAGGAGATGGGGAAGTGGACTGGGTGTGAGGGGGTCACAGGAGGCCCAGAGGAGTGTCACTGATACCAGAAGTGCCTGCACAGCAACTGGGAAGTGGGGATCTGAGTCTGGGGACCAGCGACCAGTGAGTATGGGGCTGCCTCTGGGGCTCTGGCTCCCCCGTCCAATCCTGGGGTCACCCTGGAGCAGGCTGGCCCGCTGCTCTCCACGCCTCCCCCAGCCCACACTCGGCTGTTGCAGTGGGGGCCCTCTGACCCTGTTACCACGGCAACCAGCCTGCAGCTGGAGTGGAGAAGCCGATAGACTCTTCTCTAGAGGCACCCCCATTCCCACCCACACACAGGCTCTGGGGACACCGGGACATGGAGACCAGGCCAGGATAGGCAGAGGTCTGAGGAGCCAGAGAGAGATTTCGAGATAGAGCCCAGAGGGCAGAGGGAGAGAGGCAAGGAGGATGGCTCAGGGGTGCTGAAGGGGGGGAGAAGAGAGACAGATGCAGGGAGGAGATAAAAGACCAAGGGGACAGAGAGCAGATGTGGAGACGGGGTGAGGGGCAGAGACGGTGGCACAGGAAGGCAGGTTGCGCATAGTGGGGGCGGGGAGCTGAGGCAGGCACAGAGAGCAAAAAGAACACAAGGACAGGAAGCAGGGCGCCTCCACAAGGCCTGCAGAGGAGGGGAGCAAGTGAGGGGGGCCACGCTCAAAGAGACCCACAGCCCACCTGGAAGGCGGTGTGGAAGTGCCAGCAGCGCCTGTGCCAAGGCGTGGCCCCTGGGCCCCAGGGAGTCTCCACCTGCCAGCCCTTGCTGCTGGGCTCTGCTCCTCACTCCACCTTAATCCTGGGCCTCACGTTAGGGGGCCTGGACACAGGGCGCATGACCCACTGGCATCTCGTGTCTCTGCCTCCAGCCCACACCCCCGTCTGGCCTCCCCACCTCCCAGCAGTCCCAGCAACTAAATAATGGGGCTGTCTGGCTCCAGGCCCTGATACTGCACAGAGCTAGGCTAGAGGCCCCGACACAGCACAGCTGTCCACAGTGGCGCCTGCCAGCAAAAGGCCCCACCTCCTTCCCAGCCACCTACTTCCCTGGGGCTGAAGCCTAGGGACACACTTCCCGGTGGCTGGTCCAGGTAGAGACCCTGAGAAAGGCCTAGACAAAAACAAGCAGCAGCACTGGCATTCGTCACCTGTGCCTCCCTACTCTGCCCGTGCAGAAAGACTCACGCACACAGTCACACACAGCCCACATCAGGCCATGGGAAGTCGCCCAAGGGACTGAGTGTTTTAGGGCCAAGGGCGGGGAAGCAGAGAAAATCTGTCTGCATCCTAGGCCTCAAATGCCAGGACAAGTGGAGACCCATGTGACCTGAGGCCCAAGGCCAGCCTGGTGGCCAACAGGAGATACCTGATCCCCATGGAAACCAGGTGAGAGCAGAGAAGGAGGCAGGCAGAAATAGCTGGCATAGGATTTTTCTGGGTTGCAGCCCCATGTGGAGTAATAACTTGGAGGTGGGGAAGAACTTAAACTTGGGCAGGGAGTTTGGGTTGTAGTCCTACTCCATCCACTGATTCGCTGGTAACTAGACCCCTGCTTCTCAGTTTCTCCATCTGTAACTGGAGTGGGCTGGACTAAATGATCCTCAAGGTCACCAAGATTCCATGATAACACTTCTGCAGAAGGACTCCCATGACCATCCACTCCCAAAGAAGCCAGCACGTGCTATGGGGAAGACAGAAGCACTCAGGCCCCTGTTGCTGATGGGCCAAGTGGGCACATTATCCTAGAAGTAGAAACAGGCACAAAGCAGTAACCAACTGGTCCCATATGACATAATTTCTTTTGTTAGACCTGAACCCAGCACTTATGTATTCACTTTCTCTTCATGACAACAATGGTTTGCAAACCTCCAAAATAAAATTGTACATAAAGGAATGTGCAGTAATAGACACACCTGTAACTATTTGGTGCTGTTTTTAATACAGGACAACAGGGCCCAGGAAGTAGGGCTCTAATCAGACAGACATGGTTCCATTTGGTTCCATTCCCAGCTCTGCCACTTTCCAGCTGTGTGACTTTGGGAGCGTTTCTTCATTTCCCTAAACTTCAGTTTTCTCATCCATAAAATGGAAATAAAAATAGTATCTACCTCCCAGCATTGTTGTGATGATTCCATGAGATAATAAGTGAAACATTCCGCCTGCTGTCCAGCCCAGAGAAGCCACCCACCAATGTTAGCTAGTACTGGAAAGCCAGGCAGATATAAAAACAGATCTGCTCTGATTAAGGTTCTAGGAAGACATCAGTGAAAAATCCAACAGTAGGTCCTACCTTCAGAGCTTACATGCAATCTCCCAGCCCCTCCTGTCTGCCAACCAGAACCCCTATTTACTGTGAACAAACTCCCTTCTGCAGGGCCCCGGTGACAATGCCCCCTCTAATGCCATCCAGCGATGTCACAGACTGTGCATGCCTACAAAAGCTGAGCCATCGGAGGAAGCAAGCCGTACACCACAGCCTCAGCCTACCCTGAGCACCCAGAGGAGGTTCCTGGGATAGGGACCAGGCACACGGGACTGATCCCTCACTTTGCCTACCCCCAGAGGGAGGCAGAGAGTGCTGAATACAGCAGGGAAGCTCCCTGGGGGCAGTAACTTCATCTGTCTTCACTGCTCATCTCCAAGCCTCTAGAGCTGTGCCTGGCTCACAGGGATTCATAAGTGCTTGTAGGATACACACCAAGTGACAGGGTTTGGGCACCTGTGGGCAGTCCAGTGGCACCTTCTGGAGCAACACCCCCAGACGTTTGATACCTGCAGGCCCCCTGAAGCCCCGCTGCCTTGCCCTGAGCAGAGCCCACCCCAGCAGGGCAGGCGTAGTGTGAGAGCAGCCCCACCCAGGGCTATGTTTATCCACTCTCCGGGAGCCCAAAGCAGCAGTACAAGGGGGCGGTGGCTGAGCAGAGACCCCTGGCATGGGAGGGGGACTGGGGCTCAAATGATGAGAAAAAGGGCACTGAGGTGGTGGGGAGGACCATACACCTCGGCCCAGGAGCAGGTGAAGTGCAGAAGAGAGAGGGGGAAGGAGAGGGAGAGCAGAGAGGAAGCCAGAGTTCAGCGGCCCTCACCTGCCTTGCCCTGACAACACCCCAAACCAGTCACCTGGCAGGGACTGCTGTAGGGTAGCTGTGGCGGGAGGTCAGTGCCCAGCCGCCAGCCTGACCTGTTGTTACCTCCGTCCACGCACACACCTATCTGCCCTGCCCCTCAAACTCCTGCCCGCCTAGCTCAGCGTGTCCACAACTGCCCAGGGAGGAAGGAACCAGAGGCGTCAGACCCACAGCCAAGCAGCCCCTTGGTCACCCGGCAAACCATCCCGCCTAAGTGCGTGAAATAACACAGACAGCCCCACAGCCCCAAAGCTCAGTCGGTGCCTCCCCTTAGGCCTAAAGCAAGGTCCCGGGGGGTCACGCCCCCAAGGAAACCGCCCGGTCTCAAGCTGCTCTCCTGCCGCCCCCTACACCTACGCCCCTGTCCCCGCCCCTCCCTACCTCACCCTCGAGGCCCCGCCCCCTCGCCGCGGCCCCGCCCCGGCCGGCGCCTACCATCCTTCCGGTAGAAGGCGATCTCCACTTTGCGTTCCTCGGCGCCCAGCAAGGCCTGCGCGATCTGCGCGGCGGCGCGGCGCTGCGTGCGTGGCCCGTGCAGGAAGTCGCAGGTGCAGGGCCGCTGCATCACCTCGGCTCGCGAGTAGCCGCACAGCTCGCAGAAGCCGTCGTTGCAGTAGATGACCGCGCAGTTCTCCACCCGAGCGTTGGCGATGATGAACTTGCGGCCTGGGGGGCGGGATGAGCGGGCACGTGAGCAGGGACCTCTGCCTCGGGGGCTCCCAGCCCTTCCCCTCATTCTCCTGTCACACCCAGTTACCCCCGCGGGGACTCCCCGCCCCAGAGAGCACTGGGGTCCCCAGCAAGGGACGAACGCAGCTGTGCCCCAACACAGGTGCCATGGCCGGCCTGCAGACGCGCCCCCTCCCCTGCATGGCTTCCTCCGGGCAGGCTGCCAGCCGCCCGCCGCCCCCTCCGCGCCGGGGGCCGAGGCCAGGCCGGGCGGGTGTCAGCAACGCGTGTCAGCAGCCGCGGCAGAGGGATAAACACGGGGCCTGGAGAGGGAGCCTGGGAAAGGGCCAGAGATGGCGGCCAGCCTTCCCTTTGCACCGGCTTCTCCGGACTTCTCTTCTTGACCCCAGCTCTCTAGCCTGGGGGGACGCTCTCTGGGCACTCCTTACCCACCGGGATCTCTAGGAAATCACTACTCCAAGTATCTGCGGACCCTGCCAGAACAGGAGTTCCCAGGACTTACATGCCCCTCCTTGGTCACAGGCTGGGGAGTGGGCGCGCTAAAGAGGACGAGGGAAGTACCACATGAGCACGTAGCTGCCTTCTCTCGTTTAATACCCCATAAGGTAGGCATCGTTATCCTCGTTTTATAGATGAAGAATCTGAGGCTCAAAAGAAGTTCAGAGCCAGTCCACACCTTGCAACATGTAAATGACAGCCAGCTTTGGTAATTGTAAATGACAACAGCTAGGTCTGCCAGGTGAATGAATAAGCTGAGGTCACAGGCAGAAGCCCAAAATCATAGAGAGCAAGGAAAGGGACCTGTGACCCGAAACCCTAGAAATACCTGGAGCCCAGGGAATGGCATGAGACAGTGGTCTACTTGTAGGACAGACCAGGGAAAGGGGACCTGCCCCAGGCTTATGAGGCCTTACTCAGTTTGGCCCCATTAAGGAGAGGTGCTCCAGTGGGCCCACTTCAGCGAGACTTGGCTCACCAGCTCCACACCTGCCTCAAGAGCCAGGCTGGCGGGCAGCAGCCCCAGCTTGTGCCAGGGTAGATGCTCCCAGATAAGAGCTTTCTATAAACACAGAAGTTCCGGCCACTTTGGCCCTTAATGCTGGGCCTCTCAGTACAGTTGGAGCCCTCCCACTGCAGCTTTGGGCAAGCCCGGGGCAAAGCCCAGGTTGCTGCAGCTAAAGCTCCGAGGCAGGCTCAGGCCATCAGGCCATCAGGACCTGGCCTCTCCCTGCCTTGCTCTGCCCTCCCTTACTCTGACCTCCCAGAAGTTACTTTTGAAATTGGGTCATCTTTAGGTCAGTTCCCCAGGCCTCCCAAAACTCCCAGGCAGCTATCAACCTCAGAAGTCAGGGCTCCCTGTCACATCTGTACCTGAGCCCAAGACAGTCCAGAGTACCAGCCACACATGCCAGCTTCAGAGAAGGAAAACCACCTGACCCCCACTCCCAGGCCTAGAGAGAAGAGTAAATTTCTTCGAAGGCAGGCCCCACCCCCACCCCTTCTTGGAGCTCCTGAATTACAGTTAAAGAAGGGAACTAAAAGGCCCCTTTGGCCACCTCCTCCTTCCCAGATGTGTGAACCCGAGACTCAGAAGAGTCACTCAAGGTCACATTGCAGTCAGGGCAGTGGTAGGGCCAGAAGCCAGGCCCCCAGATGCCAGCCCAGGTTCTCCCTGTGCCTACACAGCCTTGGGAGCTGGTGGGAAGGAAAGACCCTCAGCCATGGCAGTCCCCTCCCCCTCAGGATCATCTTGTTCCTCTGCTTCAGACAATGCTGCACATCGACCTGACCCCTCCCTCCCCTGACCACAGTTACAAGCACACATTGTCCTGTGCTCACAGGGTCATGGGCAAGGAATGTCACCCGCTCCCCAACCCCAGGGCCCTTGGCAGTCACACCCACTATGGCACATGCAGCTTTGGGGACAGACACACACACACACCCACACACACACATACACACAGAACATTCACCAGCCTGGGACACTTCTGGAAGCCTCCCCTAGCGTGCAGCATTAGGGGTGCTATAGTCCTCACAAGGGAACTCAGGACAGTAAAATCAAGAACATGAGCACACTGCATGGAACCTGTTAGACCCTCAAAGCCCAGATTCAGCTCATGTCGCCCTCTCACCCCAGGCCCACAGTTTGTAAACCTGTCAAAGACACCTCCCTACTGCCCGTGCAGGGCTGAGCTCATGGGTGATAGATACAGGCATGCCCCACACACACTCAAGAGCAGGTTAGACACTGACCCTGCATGCATGGCTTCAGCCTGGCACCACACAGTCAAGGTGGGCACATGCTCTGTACTCTTAGGGTCTGTCAGTTTGGACAGTGTACCTTCTTCTGTCCCTGCCTCCACACAGCCCCATCCCCATCCCCATCCAGGCACCCAGAGTTAGGGATACCTGCACACTCCCATCCCACCTCCCTTCCCTGCACACTCAGGGTGTAACACTCCCTGATCCTGGAAGCCTGAGCTGAGCCTCCCTTGCACGCCCAGCACAGGCCCCCTGGCCCAAAGCCCACGGCCCCCAGCACCAAACCTTGCCCCCGCGACCCCTGACCGGGGGCTTGGGGCCACCAGCCCCATTGACTCTAACTTGCCGGATGCACACGGCCCGGGCACGCCCCTCCATCCACACTCAAGAGAGAACGGCCCGCCCCAAGAACCCACTCCCCGGCGGCCCCTCCCCCACTCACTCTGGCCCTCAAACTTGCGGATGATGGTGTCCAGGAAGGTGTTCTGCGGCGCGACGTGGCCCCTCCGCACCGGCATCCTGAGCCCATGGGCGGGCCGGGCGGGCCCCCACCCACTCTGGCCCGGCCCGGCCCAACACAGGCTAGGGGTGGCCCGGCCCGGCCGTGATCCCCTCACCCCGCGGCTAGGCAGAACACGGGCGGGGCCGGGACTGGGTTGCGGGAGTGGGGTCTCCGCTCGGCTCCCGGCTCCAGACCGCGGCCCCGGCCTGGAGCCGCCTGGGCTCGGTCCGCCCGGCCGCCCGCACACCTGTCTGCCGGCCCCAGCCGAGCCGCGGGCCCCGCTCCGCTGCGTCCCTGCGCTGCGCTCCGCCCGCCTGAGCGCTGGGCTCCCGGCTCCCGCCCGCCGCACAGACAGCAGCTCCGGCGCCCGCGGCTCGGGCTGCGCCGGCGGCTCGGCCCGGCCGCGAAAGGGTTAACGCGGCGCGCGCCCCTCGGGCTCCGGCCCCCGCCTCCTGGCCCCCTCCCGCCCGCCGCGCGCCCGCAGCGCCGCCCTCTCCCCCTTCCACACACCCCGCGCGCCCGCCCTTCCCATTGGCTGAGCCGCGCAGAGGGCTACCCCCACCCTAGCCCCTCGCTCAGCCCTGGAGCCCCCGGGACTCGTAAGCCCCAAGAGGGGGAAGGCGCTCTTAGGTAGGGGACCCGTGAGGACAGGTGCGACGGCCGGCCTTGAGGCAGGCAGGAGAGGGGACTGGGGAATTGGCCTCCAGGCCGCTCCCGCCCCACTCTCGCTCCCCACCGCCAGAAGGACTGAAGAACCTGACTTGAAGGGAGAAGGCCGGCCCCTTACGCCCTGGTTGCCCCACCATGCCAAGCACAGGCTTGGTACATACATAGCATGTGCTCAAAGACACGGGCGAGGCCTGGGCCTTGGGAGGACGAGCCCAGGGTCAGAGGAGACCTGGGAAATGCGAAGGACAAGACAATCTCTGGAGGCCCCGGGCCAGCCCAGATTTGAGATAAGGGTGTATGAGACAGGAGGAGCAACCAGAGCAGGGGCGCTCCCCCAATACACACACACACACACACACACACACACACACACACACACACACACACATGCATGCACGCCCGCAGCCCTCTCTGGGGTTATTCGGGGTTCTACTGCACAGAGGGACATTCTGACAGGAATTGTGGCCTCCTAACTGCGGGATCAAAGGGACGCCCCTGAGCGCGAAGTTCCAGCCTGGGGATCCCCTTGTGCGAGCAGGCCGCCCTCCCTCTGCAGCTCCGGGCAAACCTCACAGGCCCAATAGCCGGGCTCAGGGCCCTGCGGCGCTGCAGCGGCCCAGCCCCTCGGAAAACCCTGGCCTAGCCGCAGGCCCCTCCCCCGGCCAGCTGGCCTGCTCAGCTGCAGCTCCCTTATTTAGGCAAGGAGGCCTGAGGATGCTCAAGGGCAGGCAGGGTGTCTGCCCGCTGCCTGCCCACCGCCTGCCTGGGTCTCAGCGAGGGTCTCCCAGGCTCAGTGTCCCTGGCCTGACCAGCCAGGCAGAGCCCTGGGAAGGCCAGGGCAGGGAGGTGAGTGTTGACAGCTGAGGTGGCTGTCCGGGAGGAGTCGTCAGCTGAGCAGCCCATGGGTCCCCTCCCCTGCAGCCATATCAGAGTCCCAGCTGGATGAATGGGTCCATTTGGGGGCCCCTGAGGGTTTGCAGCTGCCTCTGTCCTTGGAGCAAGGGGGTGGGTCTTGTCACCAGGGAGAACAATCATGGGATGTTGGAGGAGGGGAGTAATAAAGGGCAGAGAAGGAAGCAAAGTCTGGAAGGAGAAAGACCCAGAAGGAGAGGGCACCCTACCTAGACTCTCACCTTCCTCCTAGAAGCAAAAAGATGCAAACATTGGAGCCAGATGGGGCCACTGGCCAGCAGATGACACCCCTTTTTTATTTGCCGGTGGGTGGGCAGTGACTCAGGGAGGCAGCCAGTGGGAGAGAAGGAGGTGGCTCCACTAGCTGATGCTAAAAAAGACCAGAGGCTTTTGCCGGTACAGTCATCCTTTCGGCCCTCTCCACTTCAGGCAGCTTTCTCACCTGCACTCCAAGATGCCCAGGCCTTCAACGGCACAGACTCCCCTTCCTTTGTGACCTGGCATCAGGCACATCAACCCATCTGGGTACTGGGTGGAACCCAGTCTATGACTGGCACAGCCCCTCCCCCACCCTTCGGCCACCCCCTGGAGGCTAGGTTGCTTGCCCCAAGTGTACATTTTAGTGGGTGTCTTCCCCTTCAGGTTGGGAGATTGAGAGAGTGAGAAAGGGCCTGCAGTGAAAATGGGCCTGGGGAGAGAAGAGCAAGAAAGGGGCATCTTTAGCATCACGTTCTCTCTGGACCAAGGACTAAGGAAGCCAGGCTGTGGGGAAGGGGGCTGTCCATCTGGCCTGGGTGGCTGTCCATGCTGGGGACCCATGTTCCCAGGACAGGCCTCTGCTCTTATCCCAAGGAATCAAGAGGGAGCTTTGATCGTCCCAAAAGAGAGAAGAACAGACAGAGTAGCCCTCTTCCTGTGCATAGAGGCAGGCAAGAAGAGAGCTTTCCCTGAGGCTAAGGAGAAGTAAATCTGTGTCTGTGTCTCTGTCTCTGTCTTTGTCTCTCTCTCTCACACACACACACACACACACACACACACAAACATACACACACACTCATGCACTCACACACTTAGAAGTCAGAGCTGATTACAGATATCTGAAGGCAGTCTGAGCCACCCCTCCCCACTCCCCAGACAAGGACTGGGATGAGGAAGAGTCTGTGAGATGGGGTCAGGCTGTCCCCAAGGCATCCTTCCTGGGACCACAACTGCCAGGCACCAAGAGGAAAAGGGCAACAGGTGAGCTGATGGAACCTCCCCACCCCCACTGCCTCAGATCAGGGAGCAAGAGCACAGTGTCTGCCACCCCTACCTCTGGCCTACAGAGCACAGACATTCCTGGGAAGAGCTCTCCCAACCCTGCCTGTGACTGCGGAAGGCAGAAGCAACAAGGACAGTGAGATCCAGAGCTCCTCCCAGCTCCCAGAAAGAGACAGTTTAGGGAGAACTCTGCAGAAAACATCCTACCCGCTCCACTCTCTGCTCTGTTTAGTCTGAAGGAGTCTAGCCAGGACATTCTGGAAGGAAACAAGAAACTGGAGCCTGGCCCTGCTGGTGGACCCCCAAAGAGTGGGCCAGGCAAGACACAGAATCAAGCCCAGGAGAGCGAGTGACAATCACAGGGGACTAGGAAGCAGTTCTAGCCAAATGGGCTCAAGAAAGACAGCTCATGGAGGAATCAATCCAGAGAAACCCCGGGGGGAACACAGAGCAGTCCTTGCTGTGTGAGTGGAAGCTTTGGTGGCATGGCATGGCCTTGTTTTCCATGCATCTGGGTCCTGAGAATGGAGATGTTTTCACACATGAACTGGGGTTGGAGGAAATGAAGATCAAAGAAACAGCATATTCCCACTCTGGAAGTGGATGTTTGGGGCTTGCTGAGAGCAAGTGAAGGGAGGAAGGGAGGGACCCCCTCAGACCACTAGCCAGGATCTGCAGCTCCACACGTGGCAACCCCATCAACCCCAACCCATAACCAAGGGTTTCTCCCACCAACCTGGTACCCACCATTGTTGGGGGTTTTCCCTACCATGATGGTATCAATAGAAGCAAATAAGATGCTTGAGACTAGGATTCAGGAGACCTGGCTTCTAATTTCTGTTCTGCAAGTAGTCACATAAAACAAATGTTTTTCGGGGGGCCTCCCATGTGCTGGGCCCTGTGCCAGATACTGGGGTTGGGGGGCAGGAGGGCTAAACCAGGATCCCTATCCCAGGGATTCAGTCTGCTGAGGCTTGATAGAGGCAGTGGGCAGACAGAAACTGTGCAGCCTGCGGTAAGTGCTGTGGGAGTATCAGGAGGCATCAATTGCTTTCAGCTGGAGGAGTCTGGGAGGGAGGACGTTTCAGAGCAGGTCATTGAAGGTCAAGGTGGGGCAAGACAGCACTGCAGGTGGAGGCGACAACATGAGCAAAGGCATAGAGGCTGGAGAATGGAAGCCAGGTCTGGGGACAAAATAGTTTGGTGTAGTGTCAATGGACTGATACCTGGAGGCACTAGTAGAGGGCTGAGGAGTATGAATTTCATTCTGTGTGCACACAAACTGTGGTCACAGATGAAATGTATTGTCCGTGAATATAGAAATCAGACCCTAGCATATAGTCAGTATCTAATAAAGACCTGTTGAATGAAATGTGTACAATATAGTTTGGAGAAACTGAGGCATATGTGAGGTGTCTCAACTGCTTATTGCTTCATGACAGCCATCCCAACCCCCAGTGACTTAAATCAGTGACAGCATTTATTTTGCTGTTGGCTCTGCCATTTGGGCAGTTTCCCCTGGAACCACCTGTGTCTGCTCCACTCCTTGGGACTGAAAGGCTCATTCACTCATGTGTGGTGGTTGATGCGGCTGTCAGCAGGGATCTCCACTAGGACTGGGGCCAGAACGCCTGCATGAAGCCTTCCTCATGGCTGCCTGGCTTCCTCACAACATGGTGGCTGGGTTCCAAGGGCAAGTGTCCCAGGAGAGGTCCAGGCAGTAGCTGTGCCATATTTAATAACTCAGCCTTAAAAGCCACACAGGACTTCTGCCACAATCATGGCCCATCAGATTCAAAGAGAGGAACATAGAACCCCACTTCTCCATGGAGGCATGTCACTGACATGTAAGAAAAGCATGTACAATCTAGTGGCGCAGCCATCTTGGAAAAATATAATCTGCTACACGAAGCTATGCAGTAGTCCAGGGGAGAGATGGGGAAGAACCAGGTCAGAGGTGACGGAAAGGGGCCGTTGGTTGTGTAATTTGAGGAGGATCGCTAAATCTCACTTTCCTTACCTGTAAAATGAGGAGACCAAACAAGCTGATCTCTGGGCTCCTTTCCAGCCAACAGGGAGTGATTCCTTAATTCCATACAACCACATTCCCCAGTGGCCCTTCCATTTTCCCTCAGTACCCACCTCCACCTCCTGCCTCTGCTTTCTGATCCAGGTGCCCTTGAGGCCAGTAGTTACTCCACAGATACCCTGGGTGATCCTACATCTCATTTCAGACTAAAAATAAGTGGAGTGGAAGACCCTAGACCCACAGTCTCCTATTCCACCCTGCTTGTGCTCATCAGTGTAGGGTCTCCTGAAAACAGATATGATACAGACTCAACCTGCAAGGAGTTCATAATCTAACCGGGGAGAGAGAACTAATGGGCACCAAATATCAAGAAAACAATCTTTTGTTGCATTGTGCTTCTGATGATACATGCAGGGGGAGTCTGGGGCAGGAGGGCCCTGAGCGGGCTGGGGCCTCCTGTATGGTAAGGGTTTACTCAGGCATAGAAGAAGGGCATGAACATTGTCATAAAGCAAGATCCCAACAGGAGTCAGGTGAGAGGTCCTCCCACAAATCTACTTACCCCCAAAAGAGCAAGAGGAGGGGCCAGTTACATTTCCCTGGCAGAGGACTTAACAGCCACCTAACCTTTTGATTTAGGCCCTGCTCAGACACAAGGAGCTAAATGAGGCTCCAGAACTTAGCGAGTAGTAGAAGCTCCGTAATTACCATATAGGAGGCACTGACCAGAGCGGGAACCTGAATATAAAGGGCAAGGGGCCTAAGACACTTGTCTAGAGGTTGGATTTGTGTGTATTTCTTTCAAATAATTATTTACTAAGCACCAATGTGCCTGACACTGTTCTAGGATATGTTGGTTGTTTTTAAATAATACGTTCAGAGTTTGCAGAACCAGTGCACTGTTTTGACATAGACTGGGATTTGTTTTAGGATGACTTTGAGAAACTGAAAGGTACTAAGGAGCAAACCACACTTTGATGCCACCTGGCCACGGGAGCTGGCCTGGTAGGAATTCCCAAGCGCTCTTGGCTGCTGTGGTTTAGCAGGACTGGAGATCCGTCTCTGTCCAAGGTGCTGAAAGCCCTTCATACCAGCTGGGCAAGAAACAAGGGAGTGCAGCTCAGGTGACCAAGACTGGGGCCCTCCTCCCGACACAGTGAATTAGACAGTCACCCCAAACCATGAAAATGCTCTGGAACTGGACAGTAGCTTCAGGAAACAGCATATGGTGAAGCAAGAGCTGGATTTGCCAATTGGTGATTAAGAAGCCTCCATTCTCACTTCCATATATCCAGAATGTGCCTTCCTTCCCCACCCCCACCCATTATCAAGGAAAAGATAGGAATCCTCCCCTAAGCTTTACATTTGCAACTCATAGGCATTCCTTTGAGAGTTTCTGTTGCTTATGAAATATTAGAACTAGAAGGGAACATTTTCATCTTTTAGATAAGAAAATAGATTCAGAGCAGTGCAGACCCTTCCTCAAAGTTGGGCCATGAGTTGGAAACAGAGCTGTACAAGAGGCAAGTCTCCTGGCTTCTACCTCCTACTCAAGGGATTTCCCCACCACACATTCCAGGACAGGTCAGGGATTATATACCACATTTAACAAATGCTAAAAGAAATCAGGAATTCAAGGTGTGTGTGTGTGTGTGTGTGTGTGTGTGTGTGTGTGTGTGTAAAACAGAGAAGATACAAGACCCAGAGAGCTCTAGATACAGAGGTGGCTATGTCAGCTCTCCAGAACTATTCCCTGTTCATTCTTCTAAACTCATCAGGCAGAATTCAGAGCCTTGGTGGGGAGGTGAGCATGGGAATGCTAACCCAACTCTAACTTCATATCCTGAACGGTAGCTATCCCACCCCATGACTCATCAGAGACCAGAGGAGAACTTAGGTCCAACCAGGTCTCCAAGTCCATCATCTCCCCAGTCTACTCAGAAATGATTATCCATCACTTTCTATGTGCCCTGTACTGTGAGGTACCTCTATATTGTGAGAGAAATATAAGGCATACAATGCAGTCCCTGAGCCTTAAAAAGTTTACAGTTAGTTGAGAAAAAGAGTATCACACATAGACAGTATTATAGGAACCAAATACAAATAGTGGCAGCCACCAAGAGAAGTCACATGGTCCTATATCCCAAGTGGCAAGCAGCGGTACAGACCATGAACGATTTGACTTCAAAGTGGGAGAGATGGATTTAAGGCTGGAAAGGGAAGGGAAGGCTTTACAAAGTAGGGAGAATTTGACTGAACCGAGAAGAGTGGTCAGGATTCATATCAGTTCCTCAGAGAATAACAGTCTTCTTGTAAGAAGATAAGCTGGTGAGGGTGTGAAGGTGACAGCAGAGGCCATCACAGTGCAGGGGCCCAGAATATCTGGGAAGAGAAGATTCCATCTTTCTCCCCTGAAAAAGAAAAAGCTTAGAGAGCTCCCCCTTCTGGATTCATGAGGCAGAATACCCTCTAAATCAGGCTCCTCTAGGAACAGTCAGCCAGCTCCTACAGCAGCCCACGCTGGAGTTTAGGAAGCCAGACAACAGAATAGGGACCCCAGGAAAGGCCCAGATCATCAACAGTAAATATAGCAGGAGTGTCTCATTTGCTGCTCACTGGGGCCAAGGGGCTTATAATCCCATAGGGAGGGGAGGGAAAAGGCAACACAATGACTGAAGGCGGAGCAAGGATCAGGGGCTCTGTCTTGCAAATCAGCCGGGGAAATCTGCCTCTCTCCCACCCTGGTTTGGAGAAATGACCTTGCCCTTTCCCAGGGCACCTGAGAAGCAGGAGGAAGGGTTCTTCCCAGCCAATCTCCAGTGATAGTTGCCACGGAATTTCCATGCTGGGCACACTTGATGCCCAAAGCCTCAGCTCCCAAGAGCCCCAGCACCACACAACCACTCCAGGAAACTGGGCCAGCCTGAGGGACTGAAGGAAAGCAGCAGGGAAAAGAGGAGGGACGAAGAAGGCCGGGCCTGTCAGACTCATCTCTAACAGCTGTGGCATTGTGCGGGGCCCCAAGGGCCAGAGACAAGGGCCCCATGGTCATCTTTTGGGAGACCTCAGTCTGACCCTAAAAACTGATTTTCATTCTGGATCACAGGAATGAAGGGCAATTTCAAGTCCCCATGGATATGAAAACATTCATATCCACCCTGATATTATTGGTCCAAATTAGCTTTGGAGAGCAGGCACCAGAAGAGAAGGCAGGTCAAGGAGTGGGCGCCAGGACACACTGCCCAAGAGCACATATGCATGTGTGTTTATATACACATGTACACACACACACACACCCCACAGGCACAGAACCTGCTTGGTGGTTTGTAAGGAAGAGTCTAAACCTCAAGAGGAATCAAGGCCTGGGGACAGCCAGGTTTCCCTCAGAAGTTAGAGCAAACTCCCCAGGAGCCCCCAAGGGCCAGCAGTCACCTATCACTGCCAACACAAAGAACTTCCAGCCCCATGACTTTCCTACCAGTCTGAGGGCCAAGAGACAGTAGAGTCTTGAGAAGGGTCCATGTGCCTAGGGGACCGATGTGTGGGACTGGGGTGGCATCTACGTGTCAGCGAGGGGCCCCTGCCCTCCTTCCCATGACTTCCCAGCAGCCGCTAGAGCTGCCTTCTCTCATGGGAGCCATGACACATGATGCTCTTGCTTCCGGCTGCACTGGCTTGTGCCTTCAGTTCACCACAGCCCAGTAGTCTGTGCAGAAGCAGGGAGGCTTCCCTTAGGAAGACACCCCTGCTCCTCTGGGGGTGGGCTGGTCACAGAGTCACCATCAGGAGCTTCAGGCTTATGCACACGAACCACTTCAGGGTCCCAGAGGGCTAGTGTGACCCATCACCCAGCTGGGCCCAGAGGCACTCACCACTGGCCTGGCTCCTCCCAGGTCTCTGAGAGTCTTAGCCCAGCCCATGCGCCTATCTCACCTCTTCAGCTCTCTGCTGCCCCCGTGTGGCTTTCTCAAGAAGGGTCGATGATTCTCCAGTGCCAGCTCAGAAGCCCCTCTTGGACAGGAAACAACGCCCACTGCCTGAGCCCAAGGCACCCAGACCCTGCCCAAACCCACTCCCCAAACAAGCCTCTGTCTTGTAATCTGGAAGCTGAGCAAACCTCTCCGCTCCCAATCTTCTGACGACACAGCATGAGTTACATCCTGAGGAGGCTGGGGGAGGCCTCCCCTCTGCACGCCTCCTCCCCGCAGTTCCCGACCCAGACCTTGCCAGCAGGCAGGAAGGAAGCTGTTCATACCGGGCAGGGTGAGCACTTCCAGCTCACACTGAAAAACCTGGGTTGGGCCGTAAAGAGTCAGGACCTTCCGCTCCCCTCACCCACCACCCTCCATAGCCCCTGCTGCCCTACACACATCCCTGCAGCCAGGGCCTTCCCTCCCCCAAGGTCAGGGTGTCCCACCTAAGCCTGCTCTGAGAGGGAAGGGAGAAGCCAGAGCGGCTGCATTCTGAGAGCAGAAGGAGCCGAGGGCTTGACCACTCACCCCCGGAGGGTCAGTCACCAGGACCAACGACAGCCAACAGGGCTTGGGGTCCAGCCAGCCTCCTCAGTGGCAGCAAACACAACCGCTGTCAGGGGCTGAGGGCCTGGACTCCCAAACAGATTCTCCCCAAAGCCCCTTCCAGCTTGAAATCCCACGATTTATAATCAAAATTCTTCCCTATCAGTGGAACTTCAGCTCTGTGAGTCTTGAAATTTTTGTGTTTTCAGAAATTACTCTTTAAAATGAAATTGCCAATAAGAGCAGTCAGCCACTGAGGTGCCTAAGCCTTGGCACCCTAGCAGGGATGACTGGCAAAGAGCAAGTGGAGACAGCTGAGGACGAGGCAGGGCCAGGGGAGGGAGGGAAAGGCCCTACCCCAGAGGTGGAAAACACAGGAAGGCCAGAGGCCCTGGATGGAAGTGAGGACATTCAGGGTAATGCTACCTGCAGCCCCAGGAAAAATGGGAGAAGAGAATCTTCCCTTGGGTGAAAGCTCCTACCTCTGATATCTCTGTCTCTACCTTGACATTTTTCTTCTCCTCCTCATAAAATCCCTGCCAAGGCTCCATCTGCCCAGATCAACACCAACTCATATCTACCCTGTAACCCACCATGAGCATGGCTGTGCTGAACTGTCCCCAGCCTCCCTCAGCCAGAGAATGCCCCTCTTGGACCCATTACACTTCACCAGGCTGACCGCTTCTTTTGCCCACTCAGAACAATCCAGCACCCACTGGCTCCCTTCTCAGTGGCCTCTCTCCACTGCCTCCAACACACAGTTTCTAGTCCCTGGGTGGCTGCACATATTTGCACCTAAACAAGCCAATGTTCATGAAGCACCTACTCAGGATAGGGTGCACAGGCCCGGCAGGATGCTGAATGAGCAGGACTTGGCCTGGATCTTCCAAAGCCCATAGAGCTCCCATTCTCATTTGGGATAGAAATCGCCAACACAGGGCACACTGCCCAAGAGTCACTGCTGAGAGGAGCCAAAGCAAGACATGTTCCCAGGGCCTGGTGGCAGGATGACAAACAGCCTGGGGAACAGAGAATGGAGGGTTGAGGAAGGCTTCGCAGAGGAAGTGGGGCTGTGGGTTGGTCAGGGCCTGCAGGAAGCACACCAAGTGAGAGCTGAAGCACAAGAGATTGATTGGGGGGCACGCCTATGGAAGACAATGGGGAGGCAGCAGAAGCCTCCAGAGCAGGATGCAGGTCTGACATCTGTGAGAGGAAAGAGGGAAGGAGAAGGACCTGTGAGAAGGGCCTCCGACCACAGTGAGCTCTGAGAAGCTCTCCGCCAGGCCAGTGGGTGCTTCACATGGACATCACCCATGGAGGGGTCCCAGCTGGGCAGAAGCAGTAAGCCCAACTCCTCCTGGGGCTCAGTGACCAACTAAAGCTTCCAGGGAAGCACATGGCCTTGGACTGAGCACTGGGCATTCTATCAGCCACCTGACTTTCTGCAGCAGGCTCTCTCTCGAAGGGATTGCTGGACAGGACACTTCCAGAGCTGCAAGGCCAGGCCATGAGAGAGGGGAAGAAAGAGCTTCTTCAGTCAGAGGGAAAAGGGTAAGGTGGAGGGGACAGCATAGGCAAGGGCCCAGAGGTAGGGATGTACAGGACTGTTTGGGAACCCAGGAGGAAGCCCATTTGTCTAGAACAGAGGGTGTGAGTATCACACTTGGGAAACTGAGGGCCAGACCAGTGTGTTGGAGGGGCTTGGGTTGAAGATTTCAGGAAGAGCCAAAACAAGAGGTAAGCCCTCCTTTGGAGATGAATCTGGAGCAGAGATGGGAGGGAAGACCCTGAGGTCAGGAAACCCCAGGGAGGGGCTATGGTTAGTGGTGCAGGCAGGAGGTCATGAGGACTTCAGCGTCCAATGTTTGTTGTCACCTGGTCCCTGATGAGGCCAACCACAGCTCTGTTAACTGGAATCTGGGTAAAGGAGTCGTTCCTGGTCATTGCATTTTAGGTGGTGTCTGAAGGGGAACCTGAAGTGGACTCTTTCACTTCATCCATCATGGGTGAAAATGTCTGAGAGGTAAAGGCCTGGTTCCCAACTCCTGCCTTGCTGGGAAAGGGAGGCCAGCAAGGTGGAGCCTCGGGCACCTGGTCCACAGGGGCAGGCTGGCTTAGAATGGACCTCATGCTTCTGCCTCTCACTTTCCCCTTTGTGGAAAAAGGGGCAGCAAAGCTCTCTGGTGTCTGGGAGCTCAGGTTGTCCATGTTTATGAGGCCACCTCACCCTCCTCCCTCCCAACTGGCAGACCCGACCTTCTTGGTATGACCCCAGAGCTCACAGCACAGCCCGTTCCTTCCGGCTGATCCGCCTGCCTGCCCTGTACCCAGGCCCACCCCAATCTTATCCTTTGGTGCTTTTCAAAGGAGTCCAGCCAACACAAATCTACATGTTTGTTTGTCTGCCTGTCTGCTTCACCCAGTCTCTGCCTAGCCCAGTCCCTCAACTTCCGTTTCTTTCTCACAGTTTCTCTCAATATCTGTGGTCTCAAATCGAGGAGGCTTGGACCCTGTGGATCCAGTCGCCCCAGCTCATGGCCTTTCTGCAGCCCCCAGGTGGCTTAAAACTACAAACCCCAGCATGCACTACTACCTGAGATGCCTGAGGAGTGCTAGCATGCACCACCTGCATTCTGGGAATCGTAGTTCTCCTATGCCTACACTCTTGCTAGGGCTCCAAGATCTTCCCTGGGAGCAGTCCCTGCCTCAGCTCTGACTGCTGGGTCTATCTGCTGACTTACCGCCCCCAGGGAAGCATGCGTCACTGGGTGACAGGGTGGGAGTGGAGGCCCTGGATGGCAGCTTCCTGCTCTTTTGTGTCCCCCCACTTGAGTCACAGGGAGTGGGGGTTCCAGGAAATTGGGACTGGGAAGGGAAGGGATACCCTAAGGCAGACTCCAGGACAAAGGGTCACTGCATCCTTGCTGGGCCTGTAGCCCCAAGAACCCAAAAGGACTTGAAGGTTGGGGTCCAGGAGGATTTAAATGTGGAGAAGTTGGTGAAGAATACCATCTAAGCAACCCTACAGGTCCCTGTGGTCACTAAGAATCTGGGAATCATCCCCTGCTACTGAGTGTTCACCTTCTGCCTAACCCCTTAGGGCAAGGCTGGCAAAGGTGAGGCGGGAGGCCTCTACTCTGGTCAGACATCTCAGAAGGGCCTTTCTGACCCTCTGGCTGTTCACTCTGTTATCCCCCCACCAACACTTCAGCTCCTGCACTCCACCCCAGGGCTCCATGGGACACCTGGGTTCTCACTTATCAGCCTTAGTTCTTGGAGCGGAACCCATGCGTCCGGCCCCCCACCCTCTCGGCTGGCGGGCATGGAGCCGAGGCTTTAGAGCCTCCCAGCCGCCTTGTTCCTGTCCCATTGTGTGTGGGACAGGGGCGGAGCAAGGGCCAGCACCAGAGAGCCCCCTCCCACTGACCCCTCCCCTTCCTAAGGAAAAGGCCCAGGCTCTACTTGAAGCAGCAGAACTGAAGCAAGGCCAGCATGGGCAACTTGAAAAGCGTGGGTCAGGAGCCTGGGCCACCCTGCGGCCTGGGGCTGGGGCTGGGCCTTGGGCTGTGCGGCAAGCAGGGCCCAGCCTCCCCAGCACCTGAGCCCAGCCGGGCTCCAGCACCTGCACCCCAGCCTGCACCAGACCACAGGTGAGGGCCACCGGGGTTAGGAGCAGGTGCCAGGAGAGTGGGTGTCAAGGCCTGAAGCCTGGGGCTGGGAAGGGCACGAGCCTGCAGCCCAACCAGGAGGGCCAGGTTGCCACCACAAACTGGCTATCAGCTTGAACAGAACAGGTCAGGGAGGCTCAGACAAGAGCCCAGGATCAGGGCCAGCAAGAACAGGTGGAAGTCAGGAGTAAAGGTGCCAGCTTACCAGGTTTGAATGGCCAGGGTTTAAATGCTGCTCTGCTGCCAAACTGTTTGACTTTGAGCAAGTAATTTAACCATTCTGATCCTACATATATATAAAATAGGGATATAGCATATTTATCTATGGGGTTGTTGTAAGTTTATAGCTCGGGCAAGCCTTCAAGAAGCAGTAAAGATTATTTAAGAAGAAAGTAAAAGGCTGGGAGGGTAGTTACTGAAGAGTGAGAAGAGATGAGGGATCTCACGGAGGGGGAGAGAGTTGGGCCAGGACACTCAGGCCCTTGGGATGGGAGACTGAAAAGACAGATAGGGAGGCCCTTCCCCTGCTCCAGGCCTCCCTCTTAGTGGCCTTCAGCCCCAAAACTAACCTGGCAGTGCCAGCCCTCAGAGGGAGCTTTCAGGAGCAAAGGACTCTGGAGAGAGGAAGGACATGCTGAGGCCAGGTGGAGCGCCAGGCCAGGCTGGGTGGCTGGGGCTGCAGGCAGCTCCAGGAAGGGCTCTGCACAGGCGCCCTGAGGCTGAGTACCTCCCTTCCTCCTCGCTGCTGGCCTGGCAGCTCTGGGAGGAAATGATAAGCCTCTGAGGCTTCCCTTCACACGATGGCTGCTGTCAGGAGAGGTGTGAGTGGGGAGGGAAATCTGGGCCTGAGGAATCCCTGCTGGGGCTTCCCTCTGCTCAGCATGGGCTCTGTCCCCCTCTCAAGGCAGGGCTCATCACAACTTTGGGGGTTGGACACCCCATGTTCACAAAAGGCAGGGTGGGCCCTGCATGGGGATGAATACCCAGCCTGGGGCCAGGGCTCAGGAGCTCAGCGCTGAGCATCAGAGGACACTGTAGGAGCTAGGCGGACGGGGTGAAGAAGGCGTAAGCTCTGCCTGCAAGGCCTGGCGGGGCCCCTAACTTTGCTGAGCCTTTGTCCCTCAGCTGTAAATTGGGCGCAAGCACTACATACCCCTAGGTTGCTGTAAGGGCTGAGAGACCATATAAGAGCACATCTGTCAGGCCAGGAGTAAATCATCAGGACTGGTAGCGCTGGAGGCAGGGGATTGCTTCTCTGGGTACATTCAGAAGGAAACACCCCTCCTCCATGACCCCTGGCTCCCAACAGCCCCCCGCTCACCCGGGCCCCAGAGGGGCCCAAGTTCCCCCGTGTGAAGAACTGGGAGGTGGGCAGCATCACCTACGACACCCTGAGCGCCCAGGCACAGCAGGTAAGGCCCAGAGCCCTCCCATCCCAGCTGAGGCCTGCCCTCTGGGACTGGCCCGTGGTCTCCAGAGGCCAGAGAGCTGGAGGAGCTAAGGAACATGCATGCCCAGTACTTTGGTGACTCTCGGCCTCCAGCTCTTGCCCCAAGACCCAGCCCAACCTCACCCCTATTTCCAGCCTCAGCCCCCACCTTGAGACCCCACCTCCCCAGTCCAGACCTCCCTCTGCCCCCCATCCCGGGGCCATGCGCTCTGACCGGCTCCTGACCTTTGGCTCCCTGCTCTCTCCTCCTCTGCCCCCACCCTAACCCAGGATGGGCCCTGCACCCCACGACGCTGCCTGGGCTCCCTAGTATTTCCACGGAAACTGCAGAGCCGGCCCTCCCAGGACCCTCCACCCGCTGAGCAGCTGCTGAGCCAGGCCAGGGGCTTCATCGACCAGTACTACAGCTCCATCAAGCGGTGAGACCGTGCCCGGAGGCCCACAGCCCACCCTGTCCTCTGCCCTGGGGTCCCTGCCCTGATGAGGCCTAGAAACGTGATTACCTCCCCCCACACAGGACCTGAGCTCAGCACCCACCAGCCTCCCTCACAAGCCACACAAAGCCTGAGGGCCACACAACTTCCTCTGCTCCCCTGTCCTCCACAGGAGTGGTTCCCAGGCCCATGAGCAACGGCTTCAGGAGGTGGAAGCCGAAGTGGTGGCCACAGGCACCTACCAGCTTCGGGAGAGTGAGCTGGTATTCGGGGCCAAGCAGGCCTGGCGCAACGCTCCACGCTGTGTGGGTCGGATCCAGTGGGGGAAGCTGCAGGTGTGGCTGGCTAGCAGTGCCTAGGATGGGGACTGGGGACCCAGGAGAGAAGAGGGGTGCGGGCAGTTCCTATGGCTTCCCTGGGAGTCCCAAGCAGTGGGGAGATCCCTGCCCACTCCCTTAGAGACTGGTAGCCCTGGGAAGCCATCAGCGCCCTAGCTAACACCTGGTTGTTAGATCCCATAGCTGGGCCTTGGCTGGAGGTGGGGGAAGAGACAGCCAGACACATGGAGTTGGAGAGGGCAGCTCAGCAGTGATCCCTGGGGAGGGTGTCGTCAGAGCAACCGCAGCGGCCTTCTGGAAAAATCCCCCCACCCCCAGCTGCTTCCTCCGTGTGGGCCTCTCTTTCCCAGCCTAGTCTCCTCACTCCAAACACACTGCTCCCTTCCCGCCCTCAGTGCCCTGGCCTCACCCAATCCTTCACACCCCAGCACGCGACTCGGCCAGCCTGGGTTACTGGAACAGCCTGTGACCTGGCACTATGAGAAGCAAGCTGACCCACAGGGAAGTTGAATCCATGACCTTGGCCTCCTTAGCTGTAACTGGCCACCAAAGAATCTGGAATAAAACCACATGCTCAGTAAATCCCAAAGGAGTCTCGAATAAAAGAACAATTCCGTCTGACATTTGCATGCCCTTGCAGTCTTCAAAGCCCTAACTCAACTGTGAACCCACCAGAGCTTCCACATTTGACCCACTCACTGCACATCCGTCCCTTGGCTCCAGGCCAGCCATTGCCACCCGCGACCCGTCACTAACACAAGTCTCCTCCTCCCTCCAGCAGGAAAGGGACCTCCCAACCTCCTGCTGGGCCCCCACTCAGCCGGTCAAGATGTCTCCTAGCATCAGAATGTCAGGATGGGCAGAGTCCCTGGAGGCCACCTAGGGCAGCCACCCCCTTCCTATCATCAGAGAGTCAGATGACTGGCACAGTCACCTGCCTTGCTTGAGCACAGTGGCTAATGGGGAACTCACTACCCACACCCCCTAGGTGGCCTCCCTGTCAGTTGGTGCCCTTCCCCAATCAGCACTTTGGCAGTGACTTGGTCCCCCCTCCATACCAGGTACCAAGTCAGCTTCTGTAGGGGTGGGGAGATGCCCCAGCAAGGAGATACAGAGCTGACCAGACTATGCCGGGAGTGTGGGATATAGGACGGGAAGGGGTCAATGAGGGTGCAAATGGCCAGGGCAGCTTTGAAGAGAAGAGCTGCAGAATGACACCTCTGGCCCTCGAGGCTCCTCTCTCCTCTGCTCCTGACTTTCTCCTGGGGCTGATACTAAAGACCCCATCTCCCTCCTGCCCCGGCCTTGGCTGGTCAGGTGTTTGATGCGCGGGATTGCAGCTCTGCACAGGAAATGTTCACCTACATCTGCAATCACATCAAGTACGCCACCAACCGGGGAAACCTTCGGTGAGCAGCCCGCCACACCCGCCGTGCCAGACCCCACGCCTCCCCCAGGCGGCCACAGACAGGACTCTAACCAACTCTCCCCTCCTGTCAGCTCGGCCATCACAGTGTTCCCCCAGCGCAGCCCTGGCCGTGGAGACTTCCGAATCTGGAACAGCCAACTGGTGCGCTACGCGGGCTACCGGCAGCAGGACGGCTCTGTGCGGGGGGATCCGGCCAACGTGGAGATCACCGAGGTGGGTGAGGCCTGGGGCTCCAGTCAAAGAGTGAAGCAGGGAGAGGGGACCCTTACTGAGCTGAAGGATGGGAGATGCCAAAGAAGGGAGCCCCCTCACACCTGCTTCTGACCCTGCTCCCTGCAGCTCTGCATCCAGCATGGCTGGACCTCAGGAAATGGCCGCTTCGACGTACTGCCCCTGCTGATCCAGGCCCCAGATGAGCCCCCAGAACTCTTTGCTCTGCCCCCTGAGCTGGTCCTCGAGGTGCCCTTGGAGCACCCCACGTGAGCATGAGGGCCTGGGTCAGGTGGTGGGAGAGGCCAGGATGGCAAGGCTCCACAGGGAGCCTGACCCTGAGCTCCAACACCCGCAGGCTAGAGTGGTTCGCGGCCCTGGGCCTGCGCTGGTATGCCCTCCCAGCAGTGTCCAACATGCTTCTGGAAATTGGGGGCTTAGAGTTCCCTGCGGCCCCTTTCAGTGGCTGGTACATGAGCACTGAGATCGGCACACGGAACCTGTGTGACCCTCACCGCTACGACATCCTGGAGGTGAGGGCCAGCAGGAGGGTAGAGGAGGGACTGTGGGTGCTGCACGCCCCGCCCACTCCAGGGCTAGAGCCGTTGACTCACACATAGATCCACAGAATGTTAGCAACGGGGGAAACAGAGATTTCAGGTCCAGGGTGCCTCCTAAAGTAGAACTTTGGGGGAGGGCTCTGGAACCACCAAGGTCGGGGCAAACGGATGAGGGTGCATGCGTGTGTTTGTGCCTGTGTGCAAATATGTAGTTATTTTTCTGGGGATAGGATCCATAGCCCTAAAGCTTTCATCAGATTCTCAAAGCAGATCATGACTCAAGAACTGCTGAGACCCATTGTAGAGATGAGACCTTAAGGTCCAGAATTAAGAAGAAGTGACTGACCCAGGGTCTCTCTGTGTGCTGTTGGTGTCTTCGTATGTGAGAACTGACCCAGCCCCAACTAAGCAGTCAGGCTTCCTGATGGCCACCCACCCACCTTCACTCCTTCCACTCACAAGTTTGAGACAGATTTGCTCTCTGTCTGCTCTCGACCACCCCATCTCTACCAATTCATGTTCCCCTGCTCCCAGGATGTGGCTGTCTGCATGGACCTGGATACCCGGACGACCTCTTCCCTGTGGAAAGACAAGGCAGCAGTGGAAATCAACTTAGCTGTCCTACACAGTTACCAGGTGCATGGCCCAGGCAGACCAGGAGGGCAACCGGTGGGGGCTGGAAAGACAGGGAGGCATGCACTTAGAAGCTGGGGCAGTTGCTGGAGACAACTGGAAAGAGTTTCATAGTCCAGGTGCCATAGGGCACACTGGGCCTGCAGTGCTGGGGGCACAGCCACACTGTTCCAGGTGCTGCAGTGTGTGTCAGGAGCCCTGCTGATCACTGTACCTGCAGGAATTCTGGTCCCCAGGGCATATTGGGTATTGTAATTTGTGGGACTCAGTGGATTCTGGAAACTAATTTCAGATGGAGGGTGTGCTGAGCATTTTAGTTGGAGCAAATTAATGCCTGCTGAGTACTTCTACGGATCTTAAGAGTTTAGGATATTTTGGCTTGGTGGGGGGCTATTGCATGCTGAACTTAAAGCATGACTATGCATGCTGTTAGGGGAGACACCGTGGTTTGGGGGAACACAGTGTATGTTACATCTGGAATGACCCGGGGCACAGTGGGGTTGGGGTTGACAAAGTACGGGTCTACAGGCTAAGTCTAAGCCCATACGTCCCCTCCCTCCCTCATCCCAGCTGGCCAAAGTAACCATTGTGGATCACCATGCTGCCACAGCCTCCTTTATGAAGCACCTGGAGAATGAGCAGAAGGCGAGGGGGGGCTGCCCTGCTGACTGGGCCTGGATTGTGCCCCCCATCTCAGGCAGCCTCACCCCCGTCTTCCATCAAGAGATGGTCAACTATATCCTGTCCCCTACATTCCGCTACCAGGTGCCTACCCCCCCGGTCCTTGAACACTGAGGCCAGCTCTAACTAAGCAGTCCCAGGGGGATTTCCAATCTTTCCTTTTCTTTACTTCCCTCCAATCCCCCATCAATCCCCTGCAGCCAGACCCCTGGAAGGGAAACGCAGCCAAGGGTGCCGGCATCACTAGGAAGAAGACCTTTAAGGAGGTGGCCAAGTAGGTGCCCTGGAGTTCTGCCCAACCCCCTCACCCAGGGAGACTAGCTCCAGTGGCAGTCTGGGTAGTGGGAAGGCATACCACCCCGACTCCCACCACCTAGTGCCCCAAGACCTTGCTGTAAAGGGGCCCAGACCATGAGCCTGGGTAGAGGCCCCAGCACCGTGTACCTGGGACCACCTCACCCCACCCTTGCCCACAGTGCAGTGAAGATCTCTGCCTCACTCATGGGCACCGTGATGGCAAAGCGAGTGAAGGCAACAATCCTGTATGGCTCCGAGACCGGCAGGGCCCAGAGCTACGCACAGCAGCTGGGGAGGCTCTTCCGGAAGGCTTTCGACCCCCGGGTAGGGATAAGCCCCGAAAATTGGGAATCTGGGGGCATGGGGGAGGCACATCTTCATCTACACCCTGGAGAGGAGAGGGCCACAAGCCAGGGCCCATGAGGAATACCAGGATCCACAGGGAATTCAAGAATCAAGTTGGAGCCCAAATCTTGCTTTGCCAGGGAGGGCCAGAATAGAAGGACCAGGGGCAGCAGGGCCCGAATCCCTGGGACATCCGTCTTCTCCTCGTCCACAGGTCCTGTGCATGGATGAGTATGACGTGGTATCCCTCGAGCATGAGACGCTGGTGTTGGTGGTGACCAGCACATTTGGGAATGGGGATCCCCCAGAGAATGGAGAGGTGAGGCCTGACCCTGGGAATGAGGGGAGACTCAAACTGGAGAGGCTGGGCAGGAACCCTACCCCACTGATGGAAAGTGGAGATGGCCCGAGAGTTCCCCAGAGTGGGAGCATGGACATTCCACTGGGACCCATGAGCCTGTGCATGTCATACTCCTGGACCACCCTGGGCTGCCCAACACACACACACCTGCTTAATTTAAGTATGTCTCCAAGTAATTTGCATTATCAGCGCAAGCGTTTAATACATAGAAAGCACTTCTTTGCTGGCTAGTGAGGTTAGCCCATTCTTGGGCATCGACAAATGGGAAAACAGTGATACTCCACTTCATGTGCGACTTTAGCTTTTGCTTTTCTGCTTTTCTTAACAAAAGTAGAGAGCACTGTTCAGATGTCAACATCAATTAGGTAACTTCGCTTTCTGGGCAAATCTTCAAAGAAACAAGCCAGAGTACCACCATTGAATACTGTGTTATTAACCATTAGCTTTCAAGCTGCTCTGTCTCTGGGCTTGGCTACATTCACTTCTGGCGCCCTTACCTGTTTTGGCTTCCAGGTGATAAATGCCTTCTGAGCACTTAGTGTCTCGTCCGGCACCCTTCTACCCTGCTGCCCATTTCAGCCTCATTCTGCTCTGCCTTCTGTAGAAAAATAGGATTACCAACTATTCTTTAACATGAAAGTAGCATTTATACCTACATGACCACAACCTTCCCTAGTTTTAGAACATTTCCATCACCTAGAAAATCCCCTTGTCAACTCCCCCAGCCAATCTCCTTCCGAGTCAAACTCCCCATCAAACACCCCCACTGTTTGACTGCTGTCAGCTAGGCTAGGCCGCCTGCTCTAGCACATCATAGAAAGGGGAGCATGCAGTACTTAGCCTGCTTTGGGGGCTCACCTCACTGTGAGTGATTCAGTAGCTCAGTCCCCTCCACAGCCCAGTGCTCCCTGTGTGACACACCCAGTTTGTTTCTCTATTCTCCTGTTGATGGACACTTGGGCCATTTCCAGTATTTGGCTATTATGAATAAAGCTGTTATGAACATTCTTGTACAAGGCTTTTGTGGGCTTATGTTTTCATTTCTCTTGAATAAATACCTAAAAGTGGAATGGCTGGGTCATCGGGTAGATGTATATTCAACTTTTTTTTTTAACTGCCCAACAGCCAAATGGGCTGAACTGCACCCTTAAGTCCTGTGCATTTCAGTATACGCAAATTTTACCTCAATTTTCAAAAAAGTGGAGAAAATCTAGAAATAAAACTCCACAGAAACTGGGTATATTTATTAAAAACAAGAATATTTATAGCAGTATCATTCATAATACCCCCACACTGGAAACAATTCTAATGACTATCAACAGTAGACTGGATAAATACATTGTGGTCTATTGAAATGCTATGCAGCAGAGAGGGTGAATGAATTACAAGCACACAGCTATACAGATGAATTTCAAGACATAATGTAGAGGGAAAGAAGCCAGACTCAAAAGAATACAGACCATAGGATTCACTTTGTATCAAGTTCAGAAACAGGCAAAACAAATGTGTGTTATTTTAAGCAGGTCACCAGGGGTGGAGCAGGGGTGGTGGTGACTGGGAGGGGGCACCAAGGTGACTTCTAGAATGCTGGTGATGTTTCTTAATGGGATGCTGATTACACAGGTAGGTTCAGTTGGTGAAAATCTATAAAACTGTACATTTATATGTGTGCTTTGCTATATGTATGTTACACTTCAACAAAAGATTCAAAAGGTGAAATTAAGATAGTACCTGCTAATTATGGTGAATCTGTAGACCCACCACCCAAATGCATCTACAGTTAACACTCCATTTTGCCACATTTTGCTTTTCCTTGTGTGAAGGTTGTTCCATGTAGTTTTAAGCTGTTTCTGTGGTAGCATGTGATGCAGCTCAACCTTCCAGAAGATGTCAGTGCCACTAGTGATCAGGGTAATACAGAGAGACTGAGAGCTGTTCCCACCTATCGAAGTGGCCGAAACATTAAGGACTGGCCGCATCAGTGTCAAAAGGAATGAGGAAAGAGCACTCTCCAACCCTGTTGCTGGAGGAGGATTTGACCACCCCATCAGGTTTTTAAATCCTCTAACTCAGCAATTCCACTTCTAAGGACCACCTACTGGAATATGCAAAAGAGAAGGCAGGCATAGCTGAGTGTTTGAGCATTGTTTATAGACCACCCTCATGTCCTCAAGTCAGAGGGAAGGCCTATACATGTGGTACATACAAATGAAAAGATACCATGTAGCCATTCGAAAAAATAAGGCCAGTCTGGAAGGATGTCCATGATAGATTACTGAGGATAAGTAAGTAAGTGCAATATGGTCCCATTTTTACTTTAAAAAAAAAAAGTATAAATACAGATATGTATATAAGTACAATGGAAAAGGGCTAAAAGGTTAACACCTGTCAATAGCACACATGCCTTGGGGGCTAAGGCTGGAGAGAAGACAAAGGTAGATTTTCTCTTTTATTACTCTACATGCTTCTGTAATGTTTCCAAAGGTCACTACCTCTTTTGAAATCTTTAAACAGATTAAAATTCAAAGTTACAAATAATAATAAGGGTCAGCCCAGTACAATTTAAAACTTCTGTGTAATTTGAAATAAAACAAATCTAACCGTGATGCCAACACTTCCCCTCACTAGAGTTTTGCAGCGGCCCTGATGGAGATGTCAGGCCCCTACAACAGCTCCCCTCGGCCAGAACAGCACAAGTGAGTGGAGGTGGGAGTTTTGGGGACAAATGGAGGGCAGTGAGGCATCTGGAGACACAAAAGGAAGGGAGGTCTGAGGAGTTCTCCCTCTGTGCCTCCAACAAGCTGGAGGCCTGATGTGAGGTGGCCTGGGCCCATCACAGCCTCTGGATGCCTTCCTTCCTGTGACCTGCCCACTCTCAGTCTGCAGGACCTTAAGGGTCCAGTCAGTCCTGAGGTCTCCAGAGAGGGGAGGGAAAGAAGAGCAGGACCTGGGAACCCAGAGACGCTAGGATGCAAAGCCAAGCCCAAGATAGGACCTTTCCTTTATCTGTCCCTGGCTGTTTCTGGGTCCACACCATGTCTCCAGTTGCCCATGACACCCATCTTTGTTCTCTCTCGCCAGGAGTTACAAAATCCGCTTCAACAGCGTCTCCTGCTCAGACCCACTGGTGTCCTCCTGGCGGCGGAAGAGAAAGGAGTCCAGTAACACAGACAGCGCAGGGGCACTGGGTACCCTCAGGTCTGGGGAGCTTTGGCAAGGGGAGGCACGCCAGGAGGGCAGGCTGCCTAGGCACATGTGGGCTAGGGCTGGGGGGCAGAGGAGCTCCAGTGACAGTCCCCTGCACCTCAGGTTCTGTGTGTTCGGCCTGGGCTCCCGGGCGTATCCCCACTTCTGCGCCTTTGCTCGGGCGGTGGACACACGGCTGGAAGAGCTGGGTGGGGAGCGGCTACTGCAGCTGGGCCAGGGTGATGAGCTGTGTGGCCAGGAGGAGGCCTTCCGCGGCTGGGCCCAGGCCGCCTTCCAGGTGAGTCCCTAGGCCTGTCCCCACACCTGGCCCAGACCACCACTCCTGTCCCAGTTCTGACTTATTCCAACCTGGACTCCCCCACCCACAATATTGGGGTGGAGACCTGCAGTGTTGAGGCTGGAGACCTCACTGCTGCCCTTTTTTGGGTCTCTGGTCCATTCCTGTTCCTTCCAAAATCTGCCCTCACTTTGCCACATCACAGCCAGCCCTTTTGGCTCATGAGTAGCAAATGACATGGTCCTAACAACACCAGAAGTGCCTGGCCCAGGCAGAAGACAGCAGACAGGGCCATGGCAGGTGACAGCTTCCGGTCAGGCATAGGCTGGACCCCTTGAGTGGGTGCACAAAGAGAGGGGGGTACAGAGTGGGGCCCCCTGTCCAGGGGGGCAGGCTAGACAGAGGGGGAAAGGATCAAGAGAGTGTAATACAGAGGCAAGGGCAGAAGCTGAGGCCAACACAGGAACTACAGGAAGTCAGAAGCCAGCAGGCTTGGGGTGGTGCCTGGACAAGAGGGGGTCCTGGGCCAGAAGAGTGCAAGGAAGGGTTGGTTCCAGGGCTGTGATTTTCTAAGCCTGGGCTTCCTCTAGAGGCAGCTCTGCCTCATCTGGGGATATGCCTGGAGCTGAAAAGGACTCCTGGTCGTGACAATGTTCTGGGAAGAGTACAGCCCCGCCAGGGTTCCCAGGATTGAGCTTAGCAGGTCTGATGGAGAGAAGGAAGACATCCTAGGGGCTGGGCTGGGGAGGGTTTGATGGGGAAGAGAAGGTCAGGCTTGAGAAACAGACAGGCCCAGATTGGGAGGAGAAGGGAGAATGGAAAACAAGATTAAAGAAGACAAATGGAAGCAATAGAAGGTGGGTATGGATGGGAAGTTAGGTATGGGACAAGAGGAAGAAGCACATGAAGTTTCAGGGACACTACTTTGGAGGCATAGGGTCAACTAGAGGAGCATCCAACTAGAAGCAGGAAGACTCTGAGTTAACTAGGGTGGTAGCAGTGGGGGTAGGAAGGAAGGGAGGGGGCCGAGAAAGGAAGGAAGAGATATAAGACTTCACACACACAAAAGAGAGATTAACAGGGCTGGTGATAGGGGGTGGGTGGAGCGGGAGCAACCAATCGTGGATAAGCACTAGATCTCAAGCCGGGGACTGGACAAGCAATTTGCCAGACTTGTGCTTGAGCTGAAACATAGGATAGGCACCTACCCAGGGGTCCTGCCCCACGGGACCCCTCCAACTCTTGTGAGCAGTGCAAGGGAGGACAGACCAGCCAGAGAACCCTCCCATATCTACCACATTTGGTGTCTTACTCCAGGGTTTTACATAAAGTATCTCATTTGATCTTCATCTGAACCTAAGGAGCTGTAAAGGTGGAGAAACTGAGGTATGTGAAATTTAAGTATAGGGGAGTCAGAATTTGAATACAGGTATGAACACGTAGATGCATTCACTGAGGGCTACTGTGTGCTCCCTGGGACACAAGATAAACACTCACCAGATCAAGAAGCTAGTGGGTGACAAACACAAACACGTGCAAAGGGATAGCTAGCGCAGTGGCCCCACCGTGAAATGTGCTGAAAAACAAGGGGCCAGCAGCCTCAGCCTCTACTTCAGTCCCATTCTCCCTCTGGCTACTAGGCTGCTAGTGCCACAGGTGGGAGGCTCTGATGGGCACCTCCCGCTCTGGGTCCCAGGCCCCTCCACTCCCCCGGCCCCAGGAATGGAAGGTGGCAGCAACTGGGGACCCAACAGACCCAGCTCGATGACCCATATCAGCTGCCCTGAGCGCCTCACTGCTCAGGCCCTCCCTGGCAGCCTTAGGTCCTCAGCCCTCACCACCCTGCCCCTCAGGCCTCCTGTGAAACTTTCTGTGTGGGAGAAGATGCCAAGGCTGCCGCCCGGGACATATTCAGCCCCAAACGGAGCTGGAAGCGCCAGAGGTACCGGCTGAGTGCCCAGGCTGAAGGCCTCCAGCTGCTGTCAGGTGCAGCCCTAACCTCCCCCTGATCTGCTGGCTCTCTGGGTTCCCTGGGCTCCCAGTACTAATTCTCAAGGGCCAAGCCCAGGTCCCTGGCTCTGTCTCAGTCTCATTTGCACCCCCCACCCCACAGGCCTGATCCACGTGCATAGGAGGAAGATGTTCCAGGCTACAGTCCTTTCCGTGGAAAACCTGCAAAGCAGCAAGTCCACGTGAGGGCTATTCTCCACCCCCATCTACTCCAGCCCCTCCTTCCCAGGCCCCTGAACCCTCTTCCTCCCACATTCCCCTTCCCCTTGCCTCCCCACACCCTATAACTGTCCCCTCTCCCCACCCCAGTCGGGCCACGATTCTGGTGCGTCTGGACACTGGAGGCCAAGAGGGGCTCCAGTACCAGCCAGGGGACCACATAGGCGTCTGCCCACCCAACCGGCCAGGCCTCGTGGAGGCACTGCTGAGCCGCGTGGAGGACCCACCTCCACCAGGAGAGCCCATAGCAGTGGAACAGCTGGAGAAGGGCAGCCCTGGTAAGAAGGCATAGTCTGGGGCATGAGAGTGAGCGCCTACACCATCTTTGCTCCAGGGTCCCCTCAGGTTCAGGACCCGGCAGAGGGCTGTCACCCCACTCACAGCCAGCACCACCTGTGCGCACAGACTGCTGTGCAAGCGTCTGCCAGGCGGGCCTTATTGGCGATGGTCCACAGAACTGGCTTCTTTCTTAGAACCACCCCCACATCCACAAAAGTCTGCTCCCTCCCTCTGGCTCCTCCCCCAGTGGCCCGCCTGGCAGCCCAGCCTGCTCTATAACTGTCATTGGGTCTACCTTTGGCTGCACTAGTGCCTAGGTTAAAATAAGTTGCGCAGGGGAAAAAGGTAGAGCTGCCCAGACCAACCCAAACCAGCCAGGGACCCCCAAACACACACACACACAGGGGCTGCCCAGACAGGCGCACCACCACTGCTCAACGGAGAGATCTCCAATAAAACACCTAGAGGCATGGTCAATCTCCGTGTACCCCACAAGAAGCAATCACCACCCCCAGACAAGGCTGGCTCCTTCCTCAGACCTTCCCTGTGCACCACCCTCAGGTGGCCCTCCCCCCAACTGGGTGCGGGACCCCCGGCTGCCCCCATGCACGCTGCGCCAGGCTCTCACCTTCTTCCTGGACATCACTTCCCCGCCCAGCCCTCAACTCCTTCGACTGCTCAGCACCCTGGCCGAAGAGTCCAGTGAACAGCAGGAGCTGGAGACCCTCAGCCAGGTGGGGAGGCCACTCCAGTGGGAAGCAGGGGCTAGTGAGGCAGGATGAGCTCAGGAAGGGGAATCCACCTGGCTAACATGTGCTGGGGCTTTAAGACACAGCTCCCAAGTCAGGTACCCATCTCTGAATTCTCCATTTGGTCTGAACTGAGGAAGGAGAAACCCCAAGGAGGCTTGGCTCAGGAGGGATCATGAAGGGAGGCTGACAGACAGGGCTGGAAGTTCCATGCCCACTGCAACATGCCCCTTGCTAGGACCCCCGGCGCTACGAAGAGTGGAAGTGGTTCCGCTGCCCCACACTGCTGGAAGTGCTGGAGCAGTTTCCATCAGTGGCGCTCCCTGCTCCCCTGCTCCTCACCCAGCTGCCCCTGCTCCAGCCCCGGTACTACTCTGTCAGCTCAGCACCCAGCGCCCACCCAGGAGAGATCCACCTCACAGTAGCCGTGCTGGCATACAGGACCCAGGGTGAGGCGGTGGAGGGCCAGGGCCAGGGCCACGCAGTGACCCTGGGATGGGCCTCTCACTTGCCCCCTTCTTCTCCCCAAACCCCTAGATGGGCTGGGCCCCCTGCATTATGGAGTCTGCTCGACATGGCTAAGCCAACTCAAGACAGGAGACCCTGTGCCCTGCTTCATCAGAGGGTAAGTGACCACTGGGAGGGATGGAGGTAGAAGGGGCCTCAAGAAGATAGTAACGTCTGAGCTGGGGTGGACAAAGTGCCACATGGGTGGCCAGGGACAGATGAAGGATTTGGTGGTTGGTCACACAGCATGAGGGTGAAAGCTTTGGTAACAGGTGTGATTGGGAGTGGGCAGGAGCCACTTAACATATCAAAGATGAGGTGTCCAGTTGAACCACTTCAGACCTTTGTCTAAGCCTGGGCCTTTCACTAAATTGGACTTAAGAGTCCTGCCCTGAAACTGCAACTCTCAGAGACAGGGCTGGGATTTGACCAGCAGGCCGTGTTGCTTTTAGAAAGTATACTGTGCCCCTTGCTACATCCGTGGGGTCATTCTGATGTTGGGAAGCATGGCACCTGGAAACTCTGCCCTGTTCAAGGACAAGTCCCCACTTAGTCCAGGGAGCACCAGTTAGGGTGCGGTATCACTGAGGACTCAAAGAAAGTAAAGGACCTCAAGATACCCTTCCCTCATGCTGTGTTCAAAAGTTTGCTCCACCCAGCAGCCAAGAGTTGAAAGTCTCAGATGGGACTAAAAAGAGCTCCCAGAATGGCACCAGCTTGGCCTAGTGACTCAAATCCATCCAGGAGGCTAATTTACAAATGAACTGTACAAATATACTGAATATAGACCAAATATCAATATTAAGGGTATGGTTTAATAAGTACTCAATGACCCCATCATGAACCAAAAGGCTGTCCTTGCTGTCCCACATTTTCTAACTCTCCTAAAATGAAACATCAAAACATTCTTCAAATCAAACTGTACTATATTTCTTTTGACCCAACCTCCAGAATGCACAGATCCAGGGAGTCTCTGTCTGTAAGCAAAGTTCTTTCAATAAACACATCATGTTAAATGCTGTCATAAACACTTGACAAGTATTAACATTTATCAGTGGAAGTTGAGTTCTCCTCTCTCCACTGCCCCAGGCTGGTAAGAAATGGGGGAGCTGGGGAAGCAAAGGGGGCCTGACAAGTGCTTCTTGGCCAGGGCTCCCTCCTTCCGGCTGCCGCCTGATCCCAGCTTGCCCTGCATCCTCGTGGGCCCCGGTACTGGCATCGCCCCCTTTCGGGGATTTTGGCAGGAGCGGCTGCATGACATTGACAGCAAAGGTGAGGCTGGGAGCCAAGGGACTGACTGGAAGGCAGAAGGGAGTCACACAGTCTAGGGACAAAGGAGGCAGGAGCTGCAAGACAGGAACCAGGTAGGAAAAAGGGCAAGGAACAGGCCACAAAGATGAAAAGAAACTTCTGAGATCAACAGGACAAGGAGAGCTTAGAGGCAAGGGCAGAGCCCTGTTGTTCTGGCTTCCTGGTGCTGGGCACAAAGTAGGTGTTGGACTGGATTAAGGACAAAAGGACAGGGGGAACTGGAAGTCTGGGGAGGATGGGGCTGGGACTCAGAAGACAGAAATGTCCCAGGTGGACTCTGGACTTTATTGGAGTTCACCTAGGTATGTCCAAGACCCAAGGAAGCTACAGGGTGTTCAAACTGGGCATGGGGTACCCAGGGCGGCTGGTAAATCAAAAGATGGGAATTGTGACTGAGAGAAAGGCAGAAAGTGCGAGTCAAAGGCATGGGAGAATACAGGGTTGGAGCAGAGAAGGGGGTCCTAGATGGAGTCCCAGAACTGGAGTGTTAGATGGTGTAAAGGGCATAGAATTCTGAATCAGTAGCCCTACATTCTCTAACACCGCCACCACTGTTCAATCCACCAGAGGGAAGTCACACCTCCTCTAAGCTTATCTGTAAATCAGTGTCTCAGGCTGGGTCTCTATGAAAGCATCCTGCACTCTCCTAGAGGCCAAAGCTAACTGGTCCTTTCTGCCCTGAGCTGTCAGCCTAGGCATGGGTAGCCAGTGGGACGTGTCGCTAAGGCTGCGCCCCCAGAGAAGGGGCTCTCCCAAGCCTCAGTGCTGCTTGCAGGACTGCAGCCCGCCCCCATGACCTTGGTGTTCGGATGCCGATGCTCCCAACTCGACCACCTTTACCGCGACGAAGTGCAGGATGCCCAGCAGCGCGGGGTGTTTGGTCGCGTCCTCACAGCCTTCTCCCGGGAACCCAACAGTCCTAAGGTGGGGGACCCTGAGGGCGCGGGGATAACCTGAAGCTAGCAACAGGGGGAAGGAGCCACGTGAGCTCCAGCGGAGCCCCGGGCTCAGGCCCAGCCACGCCCCTTCCAGCGCGCGCCTCCGCCCGGCCCCTCAAGGTCCCACCAGGCGGCACACGGGCACCCGCCCCCACCCGCGCGCCCAAGACCCGGTTGGGTTTCACCCACCTTACCCAAGACCAGCCTCTCGTTTGGCTCAGCCTCTCTAGATCCCACCCCAGCCGCTTAAGGTCCCGGGCCTGCCCGGAGTCTTTTCGCCCCCAGGCCCACCACCCACCCCGGGCCCGCCCCTAATCCCGCCTCTCCGCAGACCTACGTACAGGACCTCCTGCGGACAGAGCTGGCAACTGAGGTGCACCGCGTGCTGTGCCTCGAGCGCGGCCACTTGTTTGTCTGCGGCGATGTCACCATGGCAACCAGCGTCCTGCAGACGGTACAGCGTATCCTGGCGACGGAGGGCGACATGGAGCTAGACGAGGCCGGTGACGTCATCGGCGTGCTGCGGGTGCGGAGCGGCGGGGCCATTCCGGGGGCGGAGAGGCGGGGCCGCTCCCGCTCAAACCTGCGACTGGTGTCCTGACCCTTTTAACTCTTTCTCCGCAGGATCAGCAACGCTATCACGAGGACATTTTCGGGCTCACGCTGCGCACCCAGGAGGTGACAAGCCGCATACGCACCCAGAGTTTTTCCCTGCAGGAGCGTCATCTGCGGGGCGCAGTGCCCTGGGCGTTCGATCCTCCCGGCCCAGACACCCCGGGCCCCTGAGAGCCCTGTTGCTTTCCTCCCCAGTTCCCGGAGAGGGACCCTCAGTCCACCCGGTCT
This sequence comes from Smutsia gigantea, assembly GCA_032199065.1. Taxonomy (NCBI): domain Eukaryota; kingdom Metazoa; phylum Chordata; class Mammalia; order Pholidota; family Manidae; genus Smutsia; species Smutsia gigantea. The sequence goes on from JAVSCE010007591.1 coordinate 261,547, forward strand.
CTGCAGCTCTCCTGTGGGCCTGACCAGGACCAGCCCCTCTCCCTTCCCTCCCGAGGTGGCTTCCCAGAGTCTGCTCAGACTCACCTAATTCCCGGGAATGAGCAAAATCTCTCTCTCTAGGCCTGTTTCCCTACCCGAGGTCTAATTTTGGAAGGCCTCTCCCAGCAGTGGGATTCCAGGGCCTCCAGTCACCCCTGGCATGTTCTTTAGGTGAATCTTAGATTCCCCTTACCTCTCTTAGAAGTATCTTATCTTGAAACCTAAGCTCTAAGTCATTCAAATATTTATTATTGAAGATGCACCCATATAAGACTGGACCAGATGCTATGAGAGCTACTAAGATCCTTATTCATCCCCGTCGAATAAAATTACAGAATGGCAAGCTTTATCTTTTAATTTGTGCAGATGTAGGAGGTGGTGATTCTTTGTCAAGGATCCCTGTCCTGCATATTCTGCTCTGACGCAGCACTCTAGAAACGTGGCTTTGCAGCCAATCACAGGCAGTTCTCCCAGGTTGTTCCCCTGCTCTTGATTGAGAAGCAGGTAGAGCCCTCAGGGGCCAGGAGTAGGATGCCAGAGACTAAGGCCACAAACATGTGCAACACAGCCGTGAGCAACCTTTACTGCTTATTTCCGACAGGATGAGGAGCCACACCCGCTTCCTCAGACGTCACTTCTATGCTGAACTCCAAAAACATCAGCCCTCTCTAGAGTCTTTCCACTCACACTCACAAGTCCCTATTCCCAACTTCCACAAGTCCCGTGGGAACCTGAGAGCCAGGCAAGCTTGGAGAGTCCACTGCCTGGCAGGTCCCAGTCCTCATGGTTTCCCTTACATTTAGGTAGGCCTCTGCCTCTCTGCCTGGGCCCCACCCTCTACCTTGAGGATACTTGGGGACTTCTTCCCAGGCAACCACTCCAGGACAGTTAGTTGGAGAGTGTCCTCTTAGCCCCTCCACATGAGGATGATTACCTCTAAGACTTGTTTCCAGATGCCTTCGGCATCTCCTCTCCAAACCATTCTCTGCTCTCTCGGCCAGGTCATCGCTAACCTCCCATGTCCCACTCAACTAAAGCATCCTTGGGCCTGTAGCCTGTGAAGGTTCTCTAAAGAGGGCTCGGCGTGTCCTCCCACTCCACCTCCTGATCTCTTGTGGCTGGGGAACCTGGGGAAGGAGAAGGCTCATCACAAGCAAGTCCAGGAGTTTAGGTTCCATACCTATCACCTCCAAGTCTAACTGTTTCCATTCTCCAAGTCTGGCTTCACCCAATTTCCTATTCATCCCTCACCCCCACCCCAGCTAGACAATACTAACCCTGAGGAGCCTTCTCAGTCAGTGCTAGAAGCCTGGTCAGGCTCCTTCTGGGTGTCTGTAGTCTCCTGAAACCTTCCATGGAACAGATTCTGCGTCCTCTGGGTTCTCCACTGCTGTTTGGGGCTGGTGGCAGGACTGGATCCTGGCGAGAAAAGCCATCAATCGGGCTGTGCCATGATGCCTGCTGTCCACCCGAGCCTGTCCCCTGAACACCTGACTGACTCACCATCACTCAACCAGGATGGCTTCTCCTCATCAGGCGAGAGTGTCTGTGAGGGGCTGGCCCAGGGCCTGGACAGAGAGGAGGCTGAAGCCTCACCCCACAGCTCCTGTTGCTGCTGTTGATGGAGCTAAACGGAATGAAAAGGAATAAGGAGCTCCCTCCTGGGCCACCATGCGACACCCAGCTCCTCTCTTCTCCCAGCTCCTCTTGGGTAGTACCTAGCTCTAGTCTCCATTTCATTTAGCTGCTTCCTCCCCATATTCTCTTTGGCACTCCTCTACTCACCTGGTGCAGGTAGATGGCATGAAGACTCATCTCAGCAGAAGCAAGCTCTGGTAGCTGGGCCAGCTTCTGGCCCCCAGTTCCTCCTGGAGACACACAACTGCAACAGAGAGTGCAGTAGATCAAAGACATACCACTCCCCGCTGTACCCTATGGCAGGACCAGCCTTGATATCCCCTTCCCAATTCCCCAGTGCACACTCCTCCTGGAGTATCCGCCCCACCACCCCAGCTCTCCTGCATCTCAGGCCCCCACCTCTTACCCTGGGTCCTGAGTAATGCGGGAAATGGAGGCCAAGAAGCTGGCTGTGGCTGCCACTGGGCAGGGGGCTGTGGGGCTCAGGTCCCGTGGAGGCAGGAGGGGGTGCACCAAGAGGTTGGCCAGGAAGGCCTCAGGCTGGAAGCAAGAGAAGAGAAAGCAGAAGGGGTGAGAGGAGGTCTAAGGAAGGCAGGAAAGCAGGTTGAACCAGTGAGCAGGTTAATACAGAAGATGAGGCAGAGAGGAGAGGGAAGAGAGAACGGGGGTTGTGGTGAGGGCAGAAGGCAGACTCACCAGAGGTGAGGAAGAGTCGCTGAGCACCCCAGGGGTGGGAGGGCTGCGAACAGAGGTGGCACCCCAGGTGGCTGCATCTTGTTGTACCCGGCCCCGAAGGTGCCCCAGGAACTTGGAGCTGTGCCCCGGGGGCTGCCATTGTGGGTGCGCCAGGGAGAACCTCATCAAGGAGAGCTCGGTCTTCCCATCCTCCGCTCGCTGTGACTGTGAGGCTTCTGTCTGTCCCTCGGAGAGCCACTGAAAGCAAAGACAGTCGTTCAGGCACTACAGACATGGCTGCAGACTACAGCTGCAGGGGGAGCCTAGTGCGGCAGGCAGAACAGGAAGGAAACACTAGCCCCACTTTCCAGGTGAGAGAACAGAGGCTGTGGCAGGGACCTGCTCCTGATCACCCAAACATACAGCAGCAGAGCGGGACCAAGGTCTAGACCCAGCATGAGGATAGAATGCAGTGCTCACTGTCTACGATGAGAAAGCCTGTACACACTGGGCCCCAGAGCTGGCCCGGCAGCTTTGGTCTGGAAGGCCAGCCTTACTCCGGCCCCATCCACTGACCGTCTGGAATCTCAACCTCTCTAGTGATTTTTGTTCCCATTTTACAGGCATTATGATATGCCATTAACTCTATTAGGGTTCCACACTCATCATCGCATGTAATCTTTGTGACAGCCTTGCACATTGGCTACAGTCATTATCTTCATTTGACAGGTAAGGACGTGAAGGGACTAATTCAAAGTCACAGGTGGCACCCACCTCTGCTTTGACTGAGATGAGCAAACTCCCACCTACCCACAACCTCACCCAGCCAGAAAAGGGTTCTAACCTGAGGGTGGCCATGACGCTGCACATCCATAAGGGCAAAGGAACAGATGTCCCCAACTCCAGCCACATCGACGGTGAAGTGATGAAAAAAGTCAATAATCTCCAGGGCACGAGGGCAAAACCAGAAAAGCAGAAACAACGGGGTGAGGAGAGGGGACAGGAGCTCCTCCAGGAGGGAGACCTGGGCAGGCAGGGGTGAGGCTGAGAAGGGGTTGCCGAGGAAGCCCACCCTCTGATCAGGACCTAGAGGTCCCCAAAGACGCTCTCCGGGGCAGGACCTCCACTCTCCTCACTACTCTGCTCCTGGGAGAGCCAGTCCCGGCGCCTTTGTCCGACACCCCATCCCAGACCGCGCGAGCTGCACAGCCTCCCCCGAGCCCCCCTTTGGGCCTCGATATTGCTCACCGCTCGGTATTGCAACAGCCGCGCCATCTGCGGGTAAGCGCCGTCCCTGCCGGCAGCGCCGGGCTCCTCAGGGAGGTAGTGCATGTGGGCCAACGCCGCCTGCAGCAGGAGCTTCGGGGAACGACCGTGGCTCTGCTCATCAGGAATGAAGGACCTGGAAGGTGGGATCAGGATGGATGGTGTGCGGATGGAAGGCAGAGCTGGGGGCCCGGGGAAGTGGGACGGGTAGGGATTCACCGGAAGCTCAGCCCCAGGTCAGAGGAACGCCCCCGCCCCCAGGCAGCTCCCCCCCACACCCCCGCACCTGGCCACGGTGGCCGTGACCCCGAGCACAGTCATGGCGGTGAGCACGTGCTCCACTGCGAGCACATCCTCGTCATAGACTGTGAGCACGAGCAGCGCGGCGAAGAGTGCGCCGGAAAAGAAGACAAGCTGGCGGGCCAGCAGCGCGAGCAGGGGCGCTGGGGGCGCGGCAGCGCGCAGGAAGGCGGCGGCTGGACGGTAGGCGCGGGCCAGGCGCTCGCGCAGCTCGTGCGGCAGCTCGTTGAAGTGGCGTAGCTGCAGGCGGGCTAAGCGGGACCAGCGGCGCAACCCCAGCGCGCCCGGCTCGCGGCGCAGCAGCTCCACGTGGCTGTAAAAGGCGTGTAACACCTGCCAGGCCAGCACCAGCGGGCTCAGCGCCAGGTTCACGCCGGCCAGCAGCAGCACTGTGCGCCGCCAGTGCGCGGCCAGGGCGCCCCGCTGGTCGCTGCGCTTGTAGGCGTCGGGCAGCTCCCACCCGCCGCGGAAGAGTGAGAAGGGCCCGCGGAAGAGAAGCAGGTCGACGTTGAGCGCCAGGCCGCGGCTGAGAAAGGCCACACTGCCTCCCCAGGGCATCGCGCAGCTGGCGGGCAACAGGCCCTTGTTGGCCAGCGCCACCTGGTAGTTGGTGTAGCGCAGGATGCGGTGGTGGACATCCAGCTCGGTCAGCGGCCGCGGCTGCACGCACAGACCCCCGCTCCTCTGCAGCGCCAGCAGGCGGGACTGCACCTCCGCCCAGGGCACCGAGCTGAGCTCCTCCTGAGGAGAGGTGCAACTGAGCGCCCGCGACCTACCCTCCTCTGCAACGTAGTACGCAAACTCACTTTGACGAGAGCTACATCCCTCATCGGCCCTTTCCCCCACCTTCCTCACCCAGGGTCTGTCAGGAGTGAAACCTGTCACCTTTTCCTCTCAGCCACCTCTTGTCCTCCCCTAACCTTGTCACTAACCAGGGGACACTTCCTACTTGCTTTCATCCTCTTGTGTTCCTCAGGGTACTCTGCCAGTCCTGGGGCCATGAGGCATGTGCTTCCCAGCGACACCTTATAAGTTAAACCTTTCAGGTATTTGATCCCAGCTCATTAAGAGCAGATTTTTCTGAGTCCCTTGCAGCCCTACACCCAAGAAGGCACAGAACTGCAGCAGGTGAGGGGGAACTTGCTCCTTCCCATTCCTACTGTTGGTCCAGAAGCCTCACCACCTTCTGCCTTAGCATGCTTTGCCCCCAGCCCCATCCTACCCCATTACCAGATAACCCTCCTAAGACACGGGCTGAGTCCATGTCTGGGGTGGGGGCTGTCAGCTCTCATTTGGATCTCATCTGAAAACCTTTTTTAGCCCAGTTTCACCCAGCTGCCCCAGTCCAGCTTAGTCAAGTCTCTCGGGGCCAGCCTCTCCAGTCCATCCTTGGTTGTGCACTTCCCCTGGAAGGTACAGAAGAGGAGAGAGAAGAACGAAGGAGGAGAGCCAGAAGGGTCAGCAGCCTCCAGAAGAGCAGGGGTCTAACTGCCACTCTCCCCTCCCTGTGCTTCCCCAGCCCTCCCAAGCCTCCCAATGCCTCACACTCCCCTGCTCAAGGGGCTCTCTAAAACCTCTCCCCTTGGCTGTGCAGGAGGGCTGTGCAGAAGGCTCTGGACTTCCAAGAAGAGCAGGGGGAGCCGGCTTCAGAAGGAAGCCTTTGAGCTGTGACTTAAATAAAGAATTTATGAACAGAGCAAGAAGAAGCGTGAGCAAGACAGGGAGGAAAGAGGGGCAAAGCGTGACCAGGGACAGTAAAGGGGCCCACACAGTGGCTTACTGCAATAGAGGTGAGGCCAGAAAGGGGGGATGGGGTCACCCACCAGGGCCTGGCGGGACCCCTGCAGACTGGTGGGTCCATCTCGTCGCTGCTGCCCACAGACGCTCATTGCTTCCCTGTTCCTGCATCAGGGCTTGGAACACCTCTGCAGCTCTGACCTTTCCCACCCCTCCCCAAATTCCTCCTGTTCTGTAAAGCCAGATAACCTCCCTTCCTCTAAATACCCATTGTTGTAACCACAAGCATGTGACTATAAATCATCTTCTCATCTAAACCAACTAAGCTCTCCTATGAGGAGAACCAGGTTTTATAAGTGGTGGTACCCCACCTCCCAACATTATTCAGGGCCTAGGGCAGGTGTCAAGGTGGCCTATGGCCCACTTTCCAGTGGGTCCTTCCATCTGTACAACCCCACTCCCCCATTATCCTCTGTCTTTGACCCAGTACCCCTCCACAGACATGCCTGCCCAGCTCACCGGGAGGATGTGTAGGGCCTCCCTGTAAAACACCTGGATGTCCCAGTAGCTGAAGAGGTTGCAGACAGAGCGAAGCAGCTGGAACAGCCAGAAGGCGGCAGCCAGGATCAGAAGGAAGACCAGCAGGGAGCTGGAGCGGATCCTGTGTGGGACAGAACAGAAAGCAGCAAGAGAGGGTTCCAATAGAGTGGGAGGTTGGACTTGAGGAGTGATGGGAAAGTCACAGAGAGGGACTCCAGCTAGATCCATGGTTCTCAAGGTGTGTGCCCTGGGGTTCACTGAGACCATTACAGATGTCTGAAAGGTCAAATGTTTTTCAGGTAATTTAAGGTTTTCTGCTGATTTCATTCTTATTTTCTCTTGAACATAGGGTGGAGTTCCCAGAGGCCACATGACATCACATCTATACCAATGGAAGGTGTGTTTATGCATTCTTAGGTTTTAAAGCTGTTCTCAGCTTTAATCTCTAACAAGGTAAACATGGATAGATATGATTCTCATAAGCAGAGCTTTTGGGGGTTCTCAATCAACTGTAAATGTATTAACGGTGTCCTGAGAACTGATCTAGACCAAGGAATGAAAGGAGGGCTCTAGACTGCTCATCTCCCCCACCTGCTCCTCCTCCCAACCAGCCGTCACTCACCGCTGGGCACACTGGGATGAGGGTAGGATGACATCTGACAAGGTCACTTTACTATGGAGTAGCCCACGTCTTGTCCCATTATTTGGTTGGTTGGCAAAGAGAATGTTGTAGTCCACGCAGCGAAGGAGGAAGGTTGTGAAAGTGATGATGAAAACGAATTGCCTGGGAAGGCAAGGGATGTGGTGATCGGGCTTGAGGGCAGATAGGCCCCTGCCCCAGCCTTCAGCTCAGCCCCAGTGTCCTCCCCACCCCGCTGAGCCCCTGGGCTACTTGGGGAGGTGCTGGGTGGACTAGAAGCAGCAGGCACGACTGAAGAAGCAAGAGGACAGGGCCTGGGGTCTGTGACCAACATCTCACCCGAGCTGGAAGACATCCTCCAGGAGGATGCAGGCAAAGCCATTCCTCTGGTGGTAGCTGTAGATGTGGCAGAGCGTCAAGAAATAAGGTATGAGGGCCTTCCCTGAGGACGCTCCCCCTCATTCCCCCAACAAACCAAAACCCGCTGTGCCTTCACAGTCTCCCTGCCAAGAGCGGCGGGGCCAGCCCAAGGGGCCCTCCCATGCCATAGCTGCCAGGCTGAGCACAAAGGATATCTTGGTGAAGAAGCTGTCCAGGTTCTGGATGTGGTGCCAGGAGCCTGGGCACAGAGGGGAGAGCATTGGAAATTGGCTGTCACCTCAGTGACCAGTTCTCCATGCCTTTGGGAGCCCCTAAGCCCTCCCCAGCCCACTTCCCCCACAGTCCCACACCCACCTCGGAGCCCTTCAGGCACATGAAGGAGGGGCTGCTGCTCCTCCCCATGGAGGGGTGAATCTTGGGACCCCTCGGGGTCACAGTCCTCCAGCCGCTCATAATCCTGCTCAGGGATCAGAGGGCCTATCCGCAGCCCAGGAGGGTCCTGGGGGCATCGGCGTGAGGGCAGGGGGGTCTCCGAGCCCAGGGGTGGGGTGGAGTGGGAACCCAAGGATGGGGGAGCAGAGATGGGTGACATCAAAGGTAGTGCCTGTGTGGGGGTGGTGGCTGGGGTGGGGAGGGCACTGTGGCAAGTCTGAGAGGCCCGTGGGGCCTGCACCACTGGGCACAGGGGCCCCGGGGCCACAGGGGAGACTGACGAAGGAGAGCTTCTTGTGTGAGAGGAAGGGGACAGAGAGAAGGAGACATTCCCTCCCCCATGCCCTCGTCGTGCAGAAGGAGGAAGAGGAGGCAGTGGCGCAGGGAGGAGGGGCACTGTTCCAGGCCCCAGGTCTCCCCACCGCCCCATCCTCCCCCTGCTCCCCCCCCAGCCCATTCGCCTCACCATCAGGCCCTCAGCTTCTCCTGAAAGCTTGGAAGGATGGGAGCTGCTGCTGTTTTCACAGAGGTCGGGGCTGCTGAGCAAACTTCAACAAGGATGGTGACAACAGCACAGTGACTCATGTGGAGCAGGCCTCTGGCGTCCCAGCCTCCAAGCCACCTGTCTGACCACTCATACCCCTACCAGGGCAAACCTGCGGCCAAACCTCTCAGGGCCCCGCCTCCACGCCTGGGAGGGGCGTCAACTGGAGCGGCGGCTGGGAAGCACCTCACCAGAGCAGACACCTGTTATCCCATCATCAGACCTCAGAAAGGATTTAAAGGGGAGGCCAGAGAGTAGCGGCCAAAATTAAAAAGCAAAGGAAAAGGATCAAAGGATATAGGACTACAGGGCCAAGATGTTAAATCTTTGATTTCCTAAAATTTTGTCCCACTTGCCTACACACAAACATACAGTAATCAACACAGAATTAATTTAAAACCAAAAATAGGAAGGGTGGGAGGGAAGGAGGGAGGGAAGGAAGGCTGAACGTTTTGTCTGAAAGAACTAAGGAAGGGGAAAAGGGAGATTGCCTGACTTTGCAGCCAGGTTGGGGGAAACTGAGAAGGAAGTGAAGAAAGGAGAGCTAGCTTTCTTGGATGCGAGAAGTGATTTTGGAGCTTACAGTAGAAAAAGGGGCTCTTGGAAGTTCCATTATGTTTACCTCTTTATCTTCTGAAACCCTCCCCAAGTCCTAATCCAGTTTCTGGGGCCCCTGAGAAACATCAGGGCTTAATGGCAGTGGGAAGCTGGGGTCCAGGATTTGGAAGGATAATCTGAGTAACCAGCAATGAGGTGACTGGGTTGAGTTCCTTGTTGCCACCTCAACGAGGAGGAGGCAGCCCAGGCAGCTGGTTTGGTGGCTTGTCCAATACCATTCTTGAGGCCCTGAATCACAAGGTTTCCTACGGAAGCCCATTCCTTAGGGGCTGACTCAGCCATCCAGAGCTTAGGCCTGACGACTAATGGAGGGGCCAGCATCCATGAAATGGAGAGAGGACCTGCCCAGATTGTTCACTGGAGGCATGTGGAGGTGATGCCGGGGTTCTTGTTCACGAAGCCGAAGAATGAGCTTAGCAAACACCCAAGGTAGGAGAGCAAGGTACAGGCTTTTATTTAGAAATAAAGTGAGAGGAAAGAGCTCCTGGCTCATGCCAGGAGGGTACAAGAGAGCCCGGGGTGGTGCGTTGTCTAGGGAGCTTTATAGGCAAATGAGGATTTTTCGAGAACATGAAAAAAAAGCTTGGGGGTGTGGACTTGTACCACCTGCCCTGTCCTCAAGGTGGGCTGGGTTGTTCTCTGCTTGCTAGGGCTGTTTATAGTGAAGTCACAGGTTATACTGAGATACCCTTCTTTATTTGTGAAACACTCACACATTCTAGGCCCAGTTGCTCCTGGCCTTTTGACTTTTAACTGACCTCATAGAAGATGTCTATATTCTTAGTCTGGTATCTTGATCCTAGAGAATTAGTGTGACCTTGACTTTGGATAATGCTTAGCACAGAGTTTCAAAAGGGACTTCTTTGCCCATTGTTATATTGCTCTGACTGTAAATATCTTGCCCTGCTTTTTCCGGAGGCCCTCACCCTACTCTGACTACACCCACGGTCCTGTCTCAGAGGCAATAGTGGAATTGCCCACAAATCTGAGTCCAGATATGACTATTTTTCTCCTTCTGTACCTCCTTCCTGGGAGGGGATTGTCATAGTAGCTCAAGCTCAGGCCCCTTCTAGAGGTGGCATCCTAGTGCCCAAAATGGAATTGCACTTTGCAGCAGGGCTAGGAAATTCTTACTATCTATCTCTTTGACGCATCTGTCAAGATGGGTTATGTGGGGTTTCAAAGGATCTCTCCCCAGCCTCGTTCACCCTGATATTCCACCATATGCACATTAGGACCTCTCCCATACCCTCCCTTTATACCCAGCCCAATCTCAAGCTAATCCTGACACGTTTTCCTACCCAGTTACACCCCAGAACCGTCGATTAACAATCTCCCTACTAACAGAAGTCAATTTACTATAAAGGGCACTTTTTTCTTCCAGGCATTTGGAGGGGAAGGGGGTATAGATGGATGAGACAGAGCCACTACCCAAAAAGAAGTCACAGCCCAGTGGCGGAAGCAGCTATGCAAACAGTTATATAACAGGAAGACAGAAGCGCCATTCAGAGGTGCAAGAGCAGCGTGGTGGGAGCCTTAGGCAAGTCGGCCCGACCGGTGAGGAAGGTATCCTGGGGAGATGGATCTGAATGTGTGCCTTGATAAGCTACAGGGCCCCCGTAGGAGTGGTTCTCAATGGCTGAGTAAGGGGAGTATTAGGATCCCCAAGGGAGTTGTCTCCGGATGTCTGACCCGCCTGGGTGAGCGGAGTGTGTGGCAAGGCAAGGCACGTGCACCTGTTTTGAAAAAACTCGCCAGCCGATTTTTGTCCCGTCCTCCCCCAGAATCAGCCCTCTACACTCCCTGGAGACTCCGGGACATCTGGAGTCTGCCAGGAACACCCTCAAGAGAATGGCTCCGAGGTCAGTGGCTAACCCATTACTACGGATACCGCAGGGTAAGGGACACACTGTGCGGGCCGGCCGAACGTCAGCCCAGAGCCGACCCGGACGGAGGCGGAAGGCAGGGCCTGTCTTCTCGGCCCCGCCCAAACCTGGGAGGGCTGACAGGGGTTTCTCCAATGACAGCTTGCATCGAGATTGATGCTTCTGTCCGCCAATCACCGCCGAGGCGCGAGGGGCTTGTCGGGATGGGGCCGGAGCCAACATGGAGCTCTCAAAGGGATGAGGGTGAAGCTGCCGTTGCCGGTTGCTTTTGTTCTCCCGCCCCATCATGTTGCTGCACTTATTTCGGGTCGGGATTCGGAGCGGCCCTATCCCAGGCAGGCCGCTGCTACCCCTCCGTCTCCAGACATTTTCGGCCGTCAGGTAAAAAGGGACAAACCTACTGGTGAGCGGGTCATTGACCGGCCTGGGGCATGAGGCCTGCCGGGAGATGGAGTCCCTGGCTCGCGCGAGGCCTGCCGGAAGTTGTAGGCCGGACCAGGGTGAAATGTCACTCCCGGGGAATTGGCCTCAAGTAATTATAGCGACAACGCAGGTGTCAGTGAGAGACTCGACGCGTCTGTATCTGCGCGTGGGCAGAGCAGAGGGGAAGCTCTGGGTCGGTGACCACGCCCGGTCCGTACTCCCCACCAGGGGGCGCCATAATGCACAGGTGTTGAGCCCTCTGGTCTCAACTCATTTCCGGGCCGGCGTCCTCCCCCTTGGAATTGGTCAGGCGATTTGGACAAGGATTTTTAGTGCCCAGAGACATTTACTATTACTGGCCCACGGTCCAAAGTGAGCTGAACAAATATGGTCCTAGGTCTGGATACTATCAGCAAAGATAGTCAATCTAGTAATGCGTACATGTGTGTTTTTGTGTGTTATCGCTACATTCGTTGGTCCAAAGAGAGACACGGGTGGGAAACGAACAAGGACCCCCCGAAACTGCACTCTAGTGTAAATGGTTTTTGTGAGAAAGGAATGAGTCCCTTCTAATCCTGGAGCAGGCAGCAGATCCACAGAGATTAGGCGGATGTGGACTTATACCATTTGGAAAGCTCATCTAATTGATAGAGGGCAAGGGCTGGGCCGAGTTGGGGCTAGAAGTACTGGTGCTGGGAAGTAATCCTCCAGTTGTTGGCAGTGACCAAGCCTGACTTAGAGTCTTGGTTTGGAGAAGGTAAGAGAAGCTGGCAAGTGGCCATAGTAAATTATTAAAAGATTCGAAAACAGTTCTTAGTATGTTGAAGGGTGTTGATATTATTGACCCAAAGAAAGACCTCAGATATTCAAGTATTTGTCCATTTATTAGTGCAGGCTTTTTCAAATGAGCAAGTCATAACACAATAGATTATAAAATGAATTTAGTGGGTCAGGACCATATAAAAGTGAATATAATAGAATATATGTTTTAAAATTAGGGGAAATACTGTGTTGTGAAGCATTTCAATTTTCTGTGACATACATAAGTTGAAATTGTACTGGATGGCAGCGGAAATTGTTACTTCTTACTGTTGGCCTCAGTAAGTCTAAGACTTTGCAAACACTGCAGTAGTGGATCAGGTCATACTGTTCTGCATTTCCAATAAGGGCATGCATTCAACAAACATAACCATTTGCTTAACATTTATTATGTATCAGAGCTCTGCTAAGTGCTGGGGATGCAATGGTGAGTAAGATAGAGCTTCCTGCCTTCAGAGAATATACATTCTCATGGTGAAATTGGACAGTCACAGAGGACAGAAGAAGGGTGGGCTTCTCCCTCTAAAATCACAATAGACATAAAGTTCACAGTGGAAAACAAGACATAAAAACCAGGTAGTTGGGATGGGGTGGGAAAGGCATAACATAGAGGTGGCAGGATGCCCAGGCCTCCCTGAAACAGGGGAAGGATGAGATGAAGTCTGCAGTTAGGAAGGTCTGGGAATGTGAAAAACTATCACATTTCACAGTAAAGAGAAAACTTCTCACTCTATTCATTTGTTAAAAGCCTTTTCCCATCAGTAATCATTTGTATCTTTGAGCATTCCACCATACACTCTTGGCCAGATAACTTCTGCTTCTGACAGGCCTCCCTATAGCCAGTCCTTTTCTCCAGGCCACTTCTCTCACTTATGATCTTTAAAATCCAATCTGAGTCTGTCACATCCCAGCCCAAAAACCATGAATGGTTCTCCTTGCCCTGTAAAGTCCAGGGGTTTTATAAGAACTCTAATGACTGCCCCCACGTCCTTCCCCCTTCTTGTATGCCAGGCTTTGGCTATTCTGTTCCTGACTCTTTTCCATTCTTTCTTACCTGCAGGCACTCAGACCATGCTTCCCCTCTGCCTAGAGCTCTTCCTCACTTTATCCCACCTCCTTCACTTGACCAGCTCCTTTCCAGTTCATCCTCAGATCTCATCCGGGTGGAGGAGGAGGAGGCGGGCTTGCCCTGCTCTCTGAGTGCCCTGCAGTTCCCCTCTCTCTGCACTCAGCAAGCTTTGTCCTTAGTCATGAACTGTGTCCCAACCCCCACACCCCACTGCAGGGTAGCCACCATAAAGGTAGCACTTGGTCTGTCCTCTTCACTTCCCATTCCCCGTGCCTCATAGCAGAGCACTGACCACCCCACCCCCACCCCCGGCAGGCACACAGTCCTGCGCTGCTGTCTGTAGATTCGGAAACTGCAGAGAGGAGGTGACCTTGACCTCTTTGAGATGACAAGACACGTTATTTGGATTTTTATTTCTTTTCCTTCCTTCAGCTTACAGAGAGGGAGTGTGTCACCCTTTCCCTCTGTATGTGGTCACATAAGCTCTCAAGGTCTGGGGAGGGGCCGGGGTGGTGGGTGCGGTAAGCACTGACCAGTGGTCAGCAGGCTTAGGTCTAGTCCTGGCCGTCCCACACATAGCCTTGAGCACATCACATACAGCAGGGTAGAAGGAACCTGGATTCTGGAGTCACACAGCAGGGTTCCCCTTTTGTCCCACTTCTGCCTGGGGACATTATTTCAGCTTTCTCAACCACACGTGATGTTTTCATCTATCGAGTGAGGGTAATGATGTCCCCCTCCCAGGGGTTCAAGGGTCAAATCCAGAGACCCATGACCTTAGTGAAGGGGGCCCACATGCTCCAGGCTCAAGCCGCGGGCAAGTGTCAGGATAGGCCCGCCCCGGCTCTTACCTCTGAGCCCTGTTCACGCAGGACTTCTTTGTGCTTGTCTGTTAAAGGAGTGCCTGCAGCTCTGCTGTCTTGTGATCGGAAAGAGCTTGGGTTGGAGATGGTCACTGACCAGAGGTGGCTCTGGAGGCTGAGAGGTGGTACTGGGAGAACATCAGGCTTGATTATAGGCTGCTGTCTCCTCGGCTGCTTTGCATGTGTGTGTTTGTCTCAGAAACAGAGGTTGCTTAAGAACAGCCCTGAGAAAGGCAGTGTAGGCTTTACAGCAGAGGAATGCTGCTCACCAGAGGGACCAGCCCAGAGCCTGACTGCTTTATTGTTCAGTTGAAGGACAGCTGGGGCCCCAAGCCATCAATGCCATTCTATCCCTACAGGTCCTGTGATGGCCACCACAGCTCTTACCTCCTCAGGGCCATGGCCCAGGTGCGGTGCCAGCTCCGGGCCCACCTCCCTCGAACACCCCCAGCTCCCAGCCGAAGCCCCTTTGCCTGGCACTGGGTTGGGGGAGGCCTCCTGGGCCCTGTGGTGCTGAGTAAGTGCCCCCGCCTCTACCTTGTGGCCCTGTGTGAGGCAGAAGAGGCCCCTCCTGCCTGCTCCAGACCCTATGTTGTGGAGTCCCACTTTAACTGGAAGCTCTTCTGGCAGTTTCTGCACCCCCACCTGCTGGTTCTAGGGGCAGCCATTGTGGTGAGATCTTCCCCCATCTCCTCACACCAGGGACAGGGAAGGACCGAGCCAGGGGTTTGCAGAAGCCCCAGGCGGAACTGTGTAAGGACAGCTTCTCACCAAATCCCAGGGAAGGCCTCGGAGCAGCAAGGGCTAGGAGGAGAGCCTGCATAGGGCAGCTGGGTGTGCAGGGTGCAGGGATTCCCAGGGGCTGGCAGCCTGGGTTTTAACTTCAGAGAGGCCCAAGAGCAGCCGAAGCATGGACAGCAGTGAAAAAGGAAGGGCCAGGGACGGGGAAGAGCATGGCCCCCTCTCAATGTCTGCCCCTCCCCAGCTGGCCCTTGGTGCAGCACTGGTGAATGTACAGATCCCCCTGCTCCTGGGCCAGCTGGTGGAAATCGTGGCCAAGTACACGAGGGACCACGTGGGTAGTTTCCTGACTGAGTCCTGGAATCTCAGCGCTCACCTGCTCCTCCTCTATGGCATCCAGGTACAGCAGAAGGGAGGGTCTGGGGATTCACAGAGAGGCTGCCTGGGCGCCCCTGAGTGCCTCGGCCTCTCTCCCAGGGCCTGCTGACCTTTGGGTACCTGGTGCTGCTCTCCCGCATTGGGGAGCGCATGGCTGTGGACATGCGGAGGGCCCTCTTCAGCAACCTGCTCCGGTACTGCAGCTCTAGGGTGTGGGTGTGGGTGACTGCTGGGCCCTGGGGGTCTGGGTGAATGTGGGGGAGTGGCCTCACCCTGAAGTAATGTTTACCCCTCTTCCACCTGCTATCTCATGTTCCACCGCCAGACAAGACATTGCCTTCTTTGATGCTAAAAAGACAGGGCAGCTGGTAAGCCGATTGACAACTGATGTGCAGGAGTTTAAATCATCCTTCAAACTTGTCATCTCACAGGTCAGTGTCCCGGTCCCCCTACACACACACACACTCTCCTCCTCCAGTGCAGACAAACCAAGCCAGCCCCACCCTGCTCAGTTGCTGGGCTCCGAGCCTAGACTCACAGCCAAGTGAGGATGTGGGTGAGGGGATGGGGAAGTTCATGGAAGGGAGGTGCCACAGCAGTGTCCAAGGTCAGAACAGGCTGTTTCTCTCCTGTTCTGAAGTCCTACCTCCCCAGAATACCTTCCCACAAACTCAGAAAGGAGACTTTCTTGGCCCAGCTTGTTAAGAACAAACTCACCCCAGCCTGCCTTGCCCCCAGAATGCCTGGCATGCTGGCAAGCGCTAGGGAGAACGAGCCATGGTTCTTAGCTGTACTGCTGATGTCTTCTCCTCATCCACCCACATTAGCACTGTCACTGTGGCTGAGGATCATACCAGAGCCTGACCCGCAGTGGTCACTGGGCAGGATCCCCACATGATTCTTTTTGTTCAATTTCTAGAGCAGAAAGAGCAGCAGACTGGGATTTGTCTAGGGAAGCATGCCATAGTCCACAGATATTCTCACTGAGCCACTTCATGCCTGATACCCAAGAAGAGGTTAAGTTCTGTGCCCCTTGGACTGTCAGTTGGCCTCCCAGGAGTCAGACCTGTGGCCTTGGCCTTGTGAGTGTAGAGTTGTAGCCAGCTGATCCTTGATAAAGGCCCCCATGTCATGGTGCTGATGCCAGACAGCCGTCCTGCTTCCTTCCCACTCCCCAGGGGCTGCGAAGCTGCACCCAGTTAGCTGGCTGCCTGGTGTCCCTGTCCATGCTGTCCACGCGCCTCACGCTGCTGCTGATGGTGGCCACGCCTGCCCTGATGGGAGTTGGCACCCTAATGGGCTCAGCTCTCCGAAAATTGTCTCGCCAGTGTCAGGAACAGGTACAAGAGTTTCTGCCCATCCTCCTTATCCTTCCCACTTTCTCTGTGCCCTGTTACTTCTCCACGTTTCCAACGTGGCTCTCTATTTCCTGAGCTTCTTACAGATTGCCAGGGCAACAGGTGTAGCGGATGAGGCCCTGGGCAATGTTCGGACCGTGCGGGCCTTCGCCATGGAGCAGCGGGAGGAGGAGTGAGTCCTGGGCAGGAGAGGAGCACAAGGCTGGGAGGGCTCCCCGCAGACCTCCCCCAGCCCTGTGCCCCAGCCTGGCTGCTGCCTGATCACCTGACCGCGGGACTCGGCCTCTCTCCCAGACGCTACGGAGCGGAGCTGGAGGAATCCCGCTGTAAGGCAGAGGAGCTGGGCAGAGGCATCGCTTTGTTCCAAGGGCTCTCCAACATCGCCTTCAACTGTGAGTGAGCAAGTCCCTCCCTGGGGTGCCCAGGGCATGTCTACCGGGGAGCTTGGAGGGATGAAGTCCCAGTAAGGCAGGCAAGGGCAGCTGTCCGTCTGCTTGATGTCCTTCAGACGTCTGTGGAGTGCCAGGCACCTGAGCCTGCTCCTGCGGGTAGGCAGTGGGAAGGTGGGCCATGTGTGTCATACTGCTAGGCGCCCAGGAGGAAGCCATGGAGGTGCACGCCACCCCCACCCACTCTTTTTCAAATGTGGAAACAAAGGCAGAGACCATTCAGGTGACTTGCCAAAATTCCAGTCAGCTGGAGGTACAGCAAGGGCTGGAAGTGGGACTAGCACCTGGGCTGGGCTCTGACACTGCTCCTAGCTGCTGCCTTCCTAACCACTTGCATTTCTCCATGCAGGCATGATCTTGGGCACCCTGTTTATTGGGGGCTCCCTCGTGGCTGGGCAGCAGCTGACAGGGGGAAATCTCATGTCCTTCCTGGTGGCCTCCCAGACAGTGCAGAGGTAAGTGGGGGCCATTCCCCTTGTTAAGGAGCCCTGCTGGCTCAAGGGTTGGAACTGACAGCCTGTCCTCAGTACTGCTTCACAGTTGCAGGCTGCTGGGCTTCTCCAGTGACACACACAGGGCTGGGGAGAGGGAGCCCTCTCCGCCAGAGCCCCTCCCTACCTCGCCGACTGTACACAGAGAAATGTAGTTGTCATCTTCAGCCTTTCAGACAACTCACAAGTTTCCTTAACAAGCTTTTTTTTAATCGTAGTAAAATATACATAACAATATTTACCATCTTAACCATTTTTAAGTGTATGGTTTAGTAGCTCTATGTACAATCACATGGTGTTGTGACCATTACCACCATCCGTCTCAGAACTGTTTCAACTCAAACAGCAAAACTGAAATGCTGCACCTTTTAAACACCCCCCCCACCCCACGCCCCCTTCCCAGCCCCGGGCCTCACCGTTCTGCTTTCTGTCTCTGAAGCTGACTGCCCAGGGTACTCATGTAAGGGGAATCCTGTGGCATTTGTCCTTCTGTGACTTGCTTCTTTCTTTTGGAGCATCTTCCAGGTTCATCCATGTAGCCTATGTCAGGATTTCCTCTTTAAGACTGAATAGGACTCCATGTACGATAGAACATCTTTGACACACTTCTTAAGAGCTAGCCTGCCATCCTCTGCCTGACCTTCCTGGGGACAAGAAGCTTCCCCTCCCCACACAAGTGCCAGCCTCCTGGCTCACCGTGTTCATTACTGTGAAATCTTCCTGTTCCGCTGGGCCCCTTCTGCCCTGCGTAGCCCAGAGCTCGAGGCTGACATGGCCACAGGCTCCTCTTTTTCCTCCATGCTAAACTCTTGCCATTCCTTCTGCTGTTTCTCTTCACATTGTCTACCTCCAAAAACAAGCCTTGTATATTAAAATACATAAAACATTAACATGATAAACAACTTAAGAGTGAATATGCTATAATAAATCTTGGAAGAGCGCAGAACTGGTGTACTGCCAGTCATGTCCAGGAAATAGAAGGTCACCCAGACACCCCCTTGGGCCGCTACCCCATTGTTCCTGACTCTGATGATGCCTGTTGGCTGACGCTGCTTCATGTCTTACTGCCCATTTCTTAAAGAATCTCTCCCCTTGGCCTTACTATTGCCCTGGGTGAAATGGAGCTAATCCAGCCAGGACACTCCCATCCTCAGCCCCGTTTCCACCAGTGCTCCCTTATCTGGGCCTGTTCAGATTCTCTGGTCCTGTGTGACCTCATTCCCTCTGCAGCCCAGAAACTGTTGCCCGGTGACCCTGGGACTAAGAAGTCCTTCACTGTTGGCGAGGTGGTACTGCCCCACCCCCACCCTGCTGCTCCTCCCCCAGGCTGACTCCAGGCTGAGCTTTAGCCTCTCGTTTTAGTCCTGAGAACCCTTACAAGCCCTTCTGATCCCCTTCATACAGGCAGTGGCGGGAAAGCCCCCTTGTGGGGCAGGCCGCTGCACCTCCCAAGCCTGGCCCGCCGTCAGACTGACCTGCCTCTGGACCCCAGTCCCCTTGATGGCCTGCGTACAGACCCTTTGCTCTCCTCCCCACTGTACTGTCTAGCCAGTTAGTAGTTTTACTGTTACAGACACAAGAAAGCCCAGGAAGCCAGTCTGTACCGTTTTTCTCTCTGGCTGCTAGGTGGGGCTGCTCCCACAGCCACAGGCCTTAGCCCTATCCCTTGGGGGGCCCCCTCCCACGTGGAAATTCTTCATTGTGACTTGCTTCATTGTGACCCACCTTGAAGGAATTGGGTCTTGTTTTATTAAAGAAGCTGGTATATTTCTTCCTGGGATCCAGCAGAGGAAGGGAGGGGAGAGAAGCAGTCTCAACCTCTAGACTTCATCATAGGTATTCTTTTAGGGGCCACGGGACTCTGGAGGAGATGGGGAGGTACCCAGACAGACCATAGGCCAGTCTGACCTGGTCTGCATCCATGTCTGGGCCCCTCTAGGAGTGGACCACCTCCACCAGCAGGCCTCCAGGGAGAGCTGAGGCCTGCCTTCTAAGCCATCTCTGAGAGAAAGGTCGTCACACACCGAGTCACGTGCCTCTGATTTTCAGATGCTGCCCGGCACCTCTGCCAGGCCCTAATGGCTTCCACCTCTCCTGTGGAGAATATTCTCCCTTCTCATCCCAGATACCCAGATAACTTGCTATCCTGGCTCTTCCTTGCTCGAGGCCTCCCGCTCCCTTCGGCAAGTGCGGGTGGCTCTGAGCCTCTGAGCCTGCCAGAGCCATTTCCTTACAGGCTCCCCACCCCCAGCCCTGTGCTGGAAGCAGTGAGATTGCTGGAGAGTCAGTCTTTCCTCTTCTTCAAGAAGGACGTGCACACACAATCACAGGCGCACACACTGTCACGGGCCGGCCAGGCCAGTCAGGGACTGGTGACTAAGAAGCAGTGACTCACCTTCCTCCCACCAGCAGGCAGCCCTACATGACAGGAGGCAACCCACTGTCTTGACAGATACACACTATCACCGTCCTTTACACGGTGCCAGCCCACAATAAAATGTCTTCAGAGGACTTGGGTTTTGGGGTTCCCTGAGTTCTCCCTGTGGTCCAGTGCCTTGTTCTTTCTCTGAAAGGATTAACTTCCATTTATCCACACTAGTTCTAGCTTCCCCGGGAGTCAGTAGCCCTGGACCTGACCTCCCCTTGTGGGCCTGACAACCTTGACCTCTGTTGATGGCCATCACTTGTGCCATGAGCCAGCCTCCACCCTGCAAGCTGCAGGCAGGCAGGACGGAGTCCACCCCGCTGAGCCCTGTGCCTGCTTCCCACTGCCCTTCCCCCTGGAGCCCCAGTCCTCGGGTATCTGCTTCCTCCAGCCAAAGAGAGACCACGGCTCCAGAAGAAGCCACTTGCCCATTCCTCTCCATAGCGCTGCAGCGTCCCAGGGCTTCTGCACTCCCAGAGCTGAAGGGCATTCCCTGCTTTGGGCTCAGGCCACCTGTTTCCTTGCCTCACCCAACCTATTGCCCCAGGCAGCTGAGACCCAGACCTTCCCCTCCAGTGCTGGCTTTCTCTCAGGCTCCTCTGAGGCCCACTCCTTCATCCCTTCTCTCCTCCTTGCAGGTCCATGGCCAACCTCTCTGTCCTGTTCGGCCAGGTGAGTAGCAGAGTTGGGGAGTGGGTCGAGGATGTGGACTGGATCTGGGCTGGAGTCCGTCTGCCACCACTGTCACTGTGTCACAGGAACTGGGTGTACCACCGGCCCCTCCCACTGCTTGCCCTTGGGAGTCCAGAGACGCTGCTATTCCCACCCATTCCCTTGGACCCCACTGCTCCCTCACCAGTAAATCCCCTCCTCAGGTGGTGCGGGGGCTCAGTGCGGGCACCCGGGTCTTCGAGTACATGACTCTGAGCCCGTGCATCCCGCTGTCTGGAGGCTGCTGCGTCCCCAGGGAGTGTCTGCGTGGCTCCATCACATTTCAAGATGTCTGCTTCAGGTCAGTGTCAGCGGGTGGGCCCAGGTAGGTCCCTCTGGGCTGACAATGGAAGGGGAGCCTGGCCAGGGACCTGTGGGTCAATGTCTCCCTCTAATTACCCTCCTTCAGGGGTATAGTGACCAGAGCAACAAAGGGTTAGCACCTGGTCCAACTGAGGGTCTCTTTGCTCCCCTACCCCCCACAGTTATCCCTGCCGCCCCGGCTTCCAGGTGCTCAAAGACTTCACCCTCACACTGCCCCCTGGCAAGATCGTGGCCCTCGTGGGCCAGTCTGGCGGAGGTAAGAGGACCACACGGCCCTCCCACCCTGTGGCTTTCCTTCCTGGGAGAGCTGCTCGAGCCGAGGGAGGGCGGGCCCCTCTCCCTAGCACAGTCTCCAGAAACCCACACCCCCTTCCTGCCTGCCCCTGGCTCCCCTACCCATTTCCCCAGGAAAGACGACCGTGGCTTCGCTGCTTGAGCGCTTCTATGACCCCACGGCTGGTATGGTGACTCTGGACGGGTGGGACCTGCGCTCCCTGGACCCTTCCTGGCTGCGGGGCCAGGTCATCGGCTTCATCAGCCAGGTGCAGAGACAACAGGCTCTCCTCCCCGCAGGCTCCCCTGGAAGTGTGTCTGTCCCTTCTGCCCAGCCCTCTCTCCTTCCTCACCAGGTCCTGCTTCTCTCAGGCGCCTGGGCCTTTCCCTGCCTTCCCACCCCATGGTCCCCTGCTGGGGGGACGGGGCCTCTGGCCTTCCTCACTGGCTCCCCTGCCCTGGGACCCACGCTGCTGCTTAGCTCTACCTTGGTCTCACTGGGGCAGGAGCTCTGTTCCTGGATTAAAGCGGTCCGAGCAGGTGGGGGCGGGATGACCGTTTTATCTGCCCCAGCCACACCCCATTCCCACTCCTGAGGGACTCTGCCCTGAGAGGAGCTCCATCTCTCCCCACTGATGGGCCTGTTCTCATTTGACCTGTAACTTTGAACTGCCCCTACCAGCTCTCCACGGGGTCCTGGTCTGGCCAAAATAGCCTCTCCTGACATGCCCCTTGGGGGCAAAGTCAGAATTTCCTGTGGACACCCCCACCCCCAGGAGCCAATCCTGTTTGGAACGACAATCATGGAGAACATCCGTTTTGGGAAGCTGGATGCCTCTGATGAAGAGGTTTACACAGCTGCCCGGG
The DNA here is from genome assembly GCA_032199065.1 of Smutsia gigantea. Lineage (NCBI taxonomy): Eukaryota > Metazoa > Chordata > Mammalia > Pholidota > Manidae > Smutsia > Smutsia gigantea. The sequence continues at coordinate 283,434 of JAVSCE010007591.1, forward strand.
AAGCCAATGCCCACGAATTCATCACCAGCTTCCCCCAGGGCTACAACACCATAGTCGGTGAGTCCCAGGGACGGCTCAGGTCCACGGCATGAGACTGGGATCGAGGGGAACAAACACAGTCAGAGTATCAGAAGCCAGACCAGAGGTGTGGCTGAGGGGGACAGAAATGGTTCTGTGGGGACATGGAAGTCCAGGCTCATGTGCTTGCAGAGATGGGAACATGACTGGGAGTGCAGTGCAGGGACAAAGGTGATCCGTGGTGCTGGGCATCTTCAGAGCTCACCAGGGGCCACGTGGCCCCAGACGCAGACACAGTGGGGTATCATCCCCCCGTCATCATTTATCCTCTGGCTCCTGCTCCGTTGCTGTTTTTTTTATTCCTTAACGTAAAGGCATTTCCCTTCTTGTGACCCATAGGGATTGATTTGGTTGAGCAAGTCTCTCTTCTGACTTACCCAGAAGAGGACTTTAGTGGTTCTAGAACACTGAAGCATTATAGCAGCTCCCTGGATATACACATTGCAGCTTGCAGCCTTGTGTGTTCATCTCGGAGGTTTTCCTTTCAACCTTTGGGGCGTGTTTATCATCCGGAGTCCCTTGGCTCTGTTACAGAATGTTCCAGCATATCTCAAGGTGCAGGCAAACCTGGGGTTCTCAACTCTTCTTGAAAGTGAGACAGCAGGTTAGCTGAGCTTCAGCCTTCTGAGCAGGGCCCCCACTTCCATAGCCATAGCTTGGTGTTACTGCTCCAGCTACTTTTGCTCACTGTTCACGGGCCACACTGCCTGACTGCAGGAGCTGGGCCCACCTCTCATGGGCAGCACTTCCTTGTACCTCTGACCCCTGGATGAGCTCTGCACGGAGCCCCTGGGCTTGTCTGGGGCTTCAGTGTGCCCTGGCTGACCTGTAGCTGCCACTGCGTGATGCTCTTTTTGGCTCCCTGGATGTTCTCTGGGGGCATTTTGGACCCCAAGTGTGGTCTTCCCAGAGTGCCTGAGTGCTGGGCTTCAAATCCCACTGTGCCATTCACACTCCTGGAGCTCGCATCAGGTCCCAGCAGGCCAGGAGAAGGTGGCTAGAACAGGGCGCTGGGTAGGGGCGGGGCCCTTCATGGTTCTGAAACCCTGCCGTGGTGTGGGAGGGCTGCTTGGTGACTGCCCTGGGTGCGCTTAGCCCTGCCCCATGCAGAGCCCCTTGTCATCATGTGTGGGTATGTGTGCATTTGCATGGGGACATAGGGTCAGGACGCTGGCAGGCAGAGCCCCTGCCCTCAGAGAAGCAGGGCGGGTGTGCACCGTGTGGGGAGAGCCCCAAGGGGCTGGGTGGGAAGTTCTGGATGGCCCAGGTGCCGTGTGTGTGCCCCCAAGTCAGAGCTGAGGATCGCTTCAGGCCCCTGCCCTGCCCCCTTCCTCCCCAGGTGAGCGGGGTGCAACCCTGTCTGGTGGCCAAAAGCAGCGCCTGGCCATTGCCCGTGCCCTCATCAAGCAGCCCGCAGTGCTGATCCTGGATGAGGCGACCAGCGCACTGGACGCCGAGTCCGAGCGGGTTGTGCAGGAGGCCCTGGACCGGGCCAGCACCGGCCGCACGGTGCTGGTCATCGCCCACCGGCTCAGCACCGTACGTGGGGCCCACCACATCGTCGTGATGGCCCAAGGCCGTGTCTGTGAGGTCAGCTGGGGCCCAGGAAGCCCGTCAGTGGGTTGGGATGGCATGAGCCATGGACACAGTGGAACAGGTAGCTCAGCTGCATCGTGTGAGGGTCTAGCCTGGCCCTAGAGCTGTGGGGCCATGTTCTGGAGCAGCACCTCATGCGGATTGAGGAGTTCCTGCCCTGAGATAAGCCCGGCCTCCAGGGCCCCAGTTTCTTCCTCTGTTCCCTGGGGGTAGTAGAGCTGCACCATGACTCCCAGGACCACCAAGAGAAGAACTGAAGAGAGGTACTGTGCTGGGGGAGGGGCCAGGGGCTGCGGGCCGAGAGGCAGCACCAGGGACCCTGATCAGGTGCCACCCAGGAGCAGCGCCCCCTAAGGCTGGGTCTGCAGCCAGGCTTGGAGGCTGCGTGGTGTCTGGCTCAGCCCCCAAGCACTCATTCAAGCAGAAGCTGGAGTCACTGGGCTTTGTAAGGGCGACAGGACTCAGCTGCTCTTCTGAAATCTAGCTAAGCAGGGAGGTGGCACTAACAAATAGAGATGTACCCATGGCAACCTGTGACCAGTTGTGCTTTGGCTTCATAATGTCCCCAGAAGGGACACTGGCTTAGGGGACAGTGAGCCCAATGGCAGATAAGGAGCCAGCCCTCCTAGGGCTCTGAACTCTGAATGGGTTGAGTGACCATCCGCTCCTCCTTCCTCCCTCCAGGTGGGGACTCATGAAGAGCTCCTGAAGAAAGGGGGCCTCTATGCAGAGCTCATCCAGAGACAGGCCCTGGAAGCCCCACCTCCTGAGACGCCCAAAGGCCCCAGGAACCGCTCTGTGAAGTCCTGAGAGCAGTGCCCTGAGGTCTGGTCATTACCGAGCATCAGTGCCCAGGGCCAGGGCTCAGCTCAGAGGTGCTCCCAGGGTCTGAGCCCCCGGAAGGGCTAGGATACTGGGGGTGCTGCCCTGCTCACAGTAAATCCCAGCCGAGTGCTGGGCGTGGGGGTAAGTGGGACAGCGCCCACCCACTCCCTCTCCTGCCACCTGCTGCCTCCCTCCTACCAGAGCCTTGAGTTACTGGGCTGCACCAGGGTGGAGGCAGAGGCCCCGAGCCCCTCCTCTATCCTTCCCTTTGCCAGGCCCTCCTGGACCCTCTCAGAGACCCTGCTGAGTCTCCCGCTCTACCTGAAGCTGAAACCTGTCCAGCTCCAGGGAACCTTTATAAATCAATGTCTAGGGTTCTTCCCCACACCCTTGCTGGGATCTTCCTCACTCAGATTAATACCGAGCAGTTCTCCTTCCCCGCTGCCTCTCTAGGCCAGGGCACAGGAAGCCCACCCTTGGGCCAACCCCTCCAACCCACAAGTCCCCAGCCTGAGAGCAACTTCCCTTCCTTCTCCCTGCTCCCTTAACACAGTCCAGTGTTTCTAGACTGTCTAGATTACGCCCTCCCCGCCATCCAAATGGGATAGGTGCCTAACACGCACGTGGCCCTTGGGGAGGCAGGAGGGGCAGGGCACCCCCATGGTCCTCCGGGAGCTCCCAGTGGACTGGGCTGTCTTACCACTGCCCTGGCCCCGTGAGCCTGAAGTCCCTGATGAGATTGTCGACAGCTCCCCCCCATGTGAAAACACCAAGATCTGAAGGGGAGAGAGAAGACTCCAGCCATGGGGAGCATATAGTGCTAAGAGTCAGCAAGCCACTAGGGAGCAGTTCATGCTTACCGAAGTTCATGGTGAACTCAGAATACAGAACCAGTCTGAGAAGGAGAGGGTACTGCTGGACCAGCCTCCCTGGAGCGTCAGGGAGGCTCCCTGAAGCAGGTGGGACCAGAGCCTCACCTTGGAAGAGGTTGGGCCAACCACGTGGGGACATGAGTGTGTGTCTATAGCCCCAAAGCCGTGAGTGACACAGGGCTGGACTTCTTTCGGCTTCTAAGGACCTAGGACGGCCAGGGTTTCCCACCAGCCTCCCAGAGCAGCCCAGCCCTCCTGCCTCAGTTTTGGTCCTGTCTCTTCCCACTAGGAAACCTTACCTCCTCACTGCATTCCAGGCTGAGGACTGTGCCCTAGGGTGGGGAGGAGGACTCATTAAGGCTGCACCCTGGTACCTAGGCCGGGGGGGAGGGGTCGCCTACGCCAGACCTCCGAGGCAGCCAAGCCTTGAGGATTTATCCTGTGGCACCCAAGGGCGATGGCAGGTTTCAAGGGCGCGGGATGAGCAGAGTGGGTTGTGGCTGGAGGCCAGCCTGGAGTAGGTAGCAGTGGCTCATATGAGTGCAGGGCCCAGGGATGAGAGCCCCACAGTCTTCTGGATGTGGTTTAGGACCAGATAATTGCTTCAGGGACAAAGCATCTGAAATATCCCAAGGCCACAGCCACTGGCTTGATAACCCCGCCTCCTTGCTGATTGGAGGTCACAGCCCCGGAGTACAGGCTGGGTTGCTTTGCCACTGAACACCTCCCCAGTGAGTGTAGCCAAGAGCAGGCCTCAGCACCCAGGCCTAGCCCACACTGGCCTGCCTGGCCTCTCCCTGCAGGGAGTCATGCCAGGCCGGCTCCTGCCCCCCCAGCGCCAGCCCCGGCCTCAGGCTGCCCAGGACGCCTTCTGACAGCAGGTTCTGAGAGTCTCCTTACCTCCTGCGGGTGGCCTCCAAGTACTGCTCTCACCCCACCCACTAGGGAAGTAGAGCGATCCAGCTAGAAGGCTGTGTGGTGGCCACACACTTGCTGTGCAGCCTTGACCTCAGCCTTGACCTCAGCCTTGGCTCGTGGCTATTCATCATGGATCATAACCTTGGCTCTACTTCATCTTGAGAGCTTAAGAGTTTAAATGGGAGAGTCTGTGGTGAAGCACTTCAAATTTGCAATACTACAGCCTGAGAAGCTGGTAACATCTGTGCAATAAACTATGTTATTCCCTCGCCTTCTGAGAGCTGTGTTCATTAAGCACATGCAATGGGATAAGAAGTCCTGCTCGTGAAACGTGCAATCTGGCCAGGAGGACAGGCAGGTGGCTAGGCTTTCCTGGCACAGTGTGGTCATGTTTAGTTGGCAAACTTGTTTCTTCCACTCAGCCAAGAGCTCATCATGTGGACCCTTGTCTTCAAATGCTTAGTGGAAGGACATGGAGTAGAAACAAACCTCGGTAAATACATTAGTGGAGATTAACCTGCTTTCTCACGTCTACAGTGCTGTGCTTTTCCATCCTAGATACCTGGGAGCAAATGAGTATTTCACCAGACACAGGGCTTGACACTGACGATCGCCAGGCCCTGCCATCCTCCATGTTCTGTGTCTGGGCTGGCTTCTGTGGTCCCCAGCATCCAGCCCCCCTGCTGCCACCCCTTGTTCCCTGCACCTAGGACCAGCAAGACACCCCCTGTCCTGCCCCAAGTCAGGTGGCACTAACCTTGCAACTTGGCTTTCTGGAGATGTTTGCTCCAGCCATTGGGAGTCTTTCCCCACCCAACCCATTGTCTTTTCTGAATCAACTGAGGCATCTTCAGTCAAATGTCCCAGCACTGCCACACTGTTCTAGGCATTGTGGCCCCTGGGCATCCCAGCCAGTTTAGGGGCACAGTGTCTCTTCCTTTAGGAAGGTCCCCATGCAAAACAGACACTCCATTTTACTGATGGACATGCAAAGTGGTGTAACTCCCATGGTGGGGAATTTTGTGCTATCAAATAACTCATGCAGTTGCCTGTTGACCCAGCAGTTCTATTTGTGGAGTTTACATCCATGTGATGATATAAATAAGCACCATTGTTTGCAGTGGAAGACTAGAAACCCCAATGTTCATCAATAGGGGTGTGGTTACATAAACAATGATACATCCATGGAATGGAATGGTATGCATTCTCCCAAATGGAGAAGTTTTCCAGGTACTGGATGGTCTGCAGGATATGTTAAGTGAAAAGAGATGTGAAATTATAGGATACCCAGGTTCCCTGGGAGGGTGGCAAATGGGGCACCCGGGTTATGCCTGGGAGGGTGGCAGGTGAGCCCAAAATCAGTCTCCCATAGGGGAGGGCCTGAGTGTGGGGAGGTGAGAAAGGGGGTACTGGAGACAGACTGCCCCTGAACATGGGGCCTGAAGAGGCCATGGCCGTCCAGGGGAGGCTGGGGGCTCTGAAAGAGGAGTCTGCCAATGCCAAACTTCCCACCACTTTCCAGCTTGGTCAAGAGCCAGCTTCGCTCTCTGTGAAAGGGCAAATGGTCCCTGGTGAGGTTAGTGGGAAGAGAGGACAGAGCAAAGAGGGAGGGTCTGGGCCAAGGGGAAGCCACTGACCCTCAGCCCCACCACAGGGGCTGCAGCTGAGAACCTAGAGGGACCAAAGGCACCCCCAGCCCCAACTTACCTCTGGGATCCCCTCTAGCTCTACCCAAGACTGCTGTGGTTTCCTGCTGGCGCCTCTGGTCTCCACAGCCACAGCCCCCCCACATGCTGCACTAATGGCTCAGCCGGGGGCCCCAGGGACCTACCCCGCCCCCCAGACTGCTCTGCCGGCCCCCTTGCCCCCTCACTGCTGAAACCCAATCCTCTGCGGCAGAGATTCAGCAGAGCAGCCTCCAGCCAAGCGGCCCCTGTCTGCCACATCAGCTTGCCTACCTGGTCTCTGCCGCGGAGCCCCCAGCCTGCTCCTGGAGAAGGCCGCCCTGGACTCACCAGGCCAGTGCCTCCCCGCCTCTTAGTCTTGGGTCCCCTCCTCCACCTACCCCTCCCCTGGCCTCACCTGCAGCTGCCCCTGCCTGGCCACCCAAAGCCTCTCCGAGGCCCACCCAATTCTCAGACTGAACCTTTTTCCTCCTTCCAAGCCTCTTTTAACCTGGTCACCACCCCCCCCCGGCCCTCTCAGTGCTCTCAGCCATGAAGCCCCCCTCAGGGCCAGAGGAGGCCCAGCCGCCAGCCTCGGACATCCGCGTGTTCGCCCGCAGCTGCACACTGCATGGGTTAGGCCACGTCTTTGGCCCAGGGGGCCTGACCCCGCGCCGGGGGCTGTGGGCAGCAGCCATGCTCCTGTCGCTGGCTGCCTTCCTCTACCAGGTGGCTCAGAGGGTGCGCTACTACGGGGAGTTCCACCACGAGACGGCCCTGGACGAGCGCGAAAGCCACCGGCTCACCTTCCCAGCCATCACCCTGTGCAACATCAACCCGCTGCGGCGCTCACACCTCACACCCAATGACCTGCACTGGGCTGGGCCCGCGCTGCTGGGCCTAGAGCCCACTGAGCATGCTGCCTTCCTGCACGCCCTGGGCCGGCCCCCCGCGCCGCCCGGCTTCATGCCCAGTCCCACCTTCGACATGGCCCGACTCTATGCCCGAGCTGGGCACACCCTTGAGGACATGCTGCTGGACTGCCGTTACCGTGGCCAGCCGTGCGGGGCTGAGAACTTCACCACGGTGAGCTGGCCACCAGACCCATCCCACCAGGGACCCAGGAGCACCAGCCAGTGCCTCCCCAGGACCAGTAATCCCCGGCCTTGCCGGCCCCACTTCCCCAAAGCCAGGGAAACAGCACCTGTGCCTGGGGATCCCCCCCGCAGCCAGGCCCTGAGCTCCCCACCCCAAGGGTGCCTTTCTGTTCCATCCAGGAAGCTGTCCTCCTTGGGGTCCCCTCCCTGTCACTCGTCTGGACTGTGCAAACTCATGCCTCCCAGTCCGGGGCTCTCACCCAGGCTGGCTCTGGGCCCCAGGTCTGGTCTGTGGGGCCCCTCCCTACTCCTGAGGGGTGGAGGGAATCTAATGGGACTGTAGGAATCAAGTGACCCCCCTCCGTCAGGAGAAAGGGACTTGTTTTCCCTCTGCCTGGAGGAGGGTAACTGGGACCCACTTCCTTTCACACAGGCCTCCAAAGAAACACTGGCCCTGTAGCCTGGAAGGGTGGAGGGGAGACGGGAAGAGGAGGAGTTGCAGTGATGGGATCCCAGGAGGGTCCAACCACGCGTGCCTGTAGGAGGGAGGGATTGGGGGCATTGAGATGTGGGTTTTGTGTTCAAAGAAGAGATCCAAATAACGGATGGGAGGGGAGAGGTCCCCTGGTCCTCATGTTTGCCTGGGGGAAGGGCTGGCCAGGGTCCTTGTTCCCTGGTGAGGTCTGCCACCTGTCTGCCCATCCCCAGGTCTTCACCCGGATGGGCCAGTGCTACACCTTTAACTCCGGTGTGGATGGGGCAGAGCTTCTCACTACTCCCAAGGGTGGCATGGGCAATGGGCTGGCGGTCATGCTGGATGTGCAGCAGGAAGAGTATCTGCCCGTGTGGAGGGACATGGGTACGGGGGCACGAGTCTGAGGCTGCTGGGGGGATGCGAGGGAGGGGCGCACCGAGGGTGTGCAAAAAGCTCTGGGAAGGGCCCCGATCATGCCCCTTCCTGGGAGAAGAGGATGGGCTGGCTGGTCTCAGTCCTGGGGAGAGGAGGCTGTGGCATGGGGTCCCTGGGACTCAGGCCTCAGGGTCCCCCTCCCCCTGCAGAGGAGACCCTGTTTGAGGTGGGGATCCGAGTGCAGATCCACAGCCAAGAGGAGCCACCCATCATTGACCAGCTGGGCTTCGGGGTGGCCCCTGGCTACCAGACTTTCGTGTCCTGCCAGCAGCAGCAGGTATCCCCATTGGCGCGGATCTACCCCAAGCCCCAGCTCCTCAGACGGGTGCCAGGGGCCTCTGCTCCACAGTGACCGCTCGCCTCCTACCCGGGGGGCCTCCTTCACCTGACTGTCCACAGCTGAGCTTCCTGCCACCACCCTGGGGCGACTGTAGTTCCGTTTCTCTGGACCCAGACTTCGAGCCGGATCCCTCTGGTTCCCTGGGTCCCCCCAGCCCAGGCTCCAGCCCACCGTATAGTCTAATGGGGTGTCGACTGGCCTGCGAGGCCCGCTACGTGGCTCGGAAGTGCGGCTGCCGAATGATGCATATGCCTGGTAAGGGGCTGGGGGAGCGGAGAAGGGGGCGGCACAGGGTGGGGGCCGGGGACCGCTCCTGAAGCTGTATTCACACCCCCACCCCCACCCCAGGCGGCGCTCCAGTGTGCAGCCCCCAGCAGTACAAGGACTGCGCCAACCCGGCGCTGGGTAAGGGCAAGCCTCCCCCTCCTGACACGCCCGGCAACCCTGATCTCCCGGGGGCCGGGCCCTGACCCTGGCGACTGTGGCCCGCAGACGCCATGCTGCGAAAGGACGCGTGCGCCTGCCCTAACCCGTGCGCCAGCACGCGCTACGCCAAGGAGCTCTCCATGGTGCGGATCCCCAGCCGCGCCGCTGCCCGCTACCTGGCCCGGAAACACAACCGAAGCGAGGCCTACATCGCGTAAGTGGGGCGGGGCGCGGGGGGCGGGGGGCGGGGGGCGGGGGGCGGGCCCCTCCCCAGGACGAACCTCTGTGCGCATGCCCGAGCGGACCACCGGTCTGCACATCATCGCGGGGCTCTGGGACACGGGCAAGCTGCCTAACCTCTCTGATGCAGTCTCTTCTGCAAACGGGGGACGGGGGCGGGGGGCGGGGGCGGGGAGGCCCCTCCCAGGATTCCTGAAAGGAGTCAGAGACCGGAGAACATGCACCTGTTTCTTGCCAGCAACTGGCACCAGGGGATATCCAGCGAACAATCCTGGCCTTTTTTCCTACAGGGAGAACGTGCTGGTGCTGGACATCTTCTTTGAGGCCCTCAACTACGAGACAGTGGAGCAGAAGAAGGCCTATGAAGTATCAGAGCTGCTGGGTGTGTGTGTGTGTGTGTGTGTGTGTGTGTGTGTGTGTGTGTGTCTGTGTGTGTGTGTCTGTGTGTGTGTGTGTGGCACTCCAGGCGTCTAGGGATGTGTGAGTTGAGCAGGTGGCTGTGAGCCGATGGGTGACCCTGTCTCTGGTAGGAGATATTGGAGGCCAAATGGGACTATTCATCGGAGCCAGCCTGCTCACCATCCTTGAGATCCTCGACTTCCTCTGTGAGGTGGGCCCAAGGCCCCAATGGGGGGAGGGGGAAAGAATCAGACCATGGGACTCAAGGGGAGAGTGTACGCTGGTCGCTTCCCCCACTGCTTGCCCCCAGGTGTTCCGAGAAAGGGTCCTGAGATACTTCTGGAACCGAAGGCATTCCCAAAGGCACACCGGCACCAATCTGGTAACAGCCCTCTCTTCCACCCCTGCCATCTCCACAGTGGGCACGGGCCCTTCCGCTGAAGCCTAGAACACCAGCCCTCCCCAGCTGAGAAAACAATTGTCATGGGAGGAGCATGTAGTGACCTTGACTTGTCACTGGGAGAAAGGACCCCTCCCCACCTCTGACCCTCTCCCTCCCCTACAGCTTCAGGAAGGACTGGGCAGCCATCGAAGCCAAGTTCCCCATCTCAGCCTGGGCCCTAGGTAACATGAAATGACTCCCTAAGGTCAAGGGGGGAGGGGCAGGTCCAGTCCAGAGGGCAAAGTCCAGGCCCAGGAGCAGGGCAGTAGGTGTGAGGCTTTCTGTTCCAATGCTGTGCCGTGTCTCCTCACAGGCCCCCCACTCCTCCCTGTGCTGTCACCAAGACTCTCTCTGCCTCCCACCGCACCTGCTACCTTGTCACACGGCTCTAGACCCAGTGTTGGTCTCCAGGACTGCACCCTGACATCTTGGACATGTCCAGCCTGCAAGTCTTTGCCATCTTCACCCCCAATAAAATTCTAGTGTATCAGCCTCAGCTTTTCCTCTTACTGGCAGACTAGTCAGGCCAAGTTCAGCCCTATCCGGCACAAGACCCTGCCAGCCTTCATGCAGTGGACTTAGTGTCTGAAAAGATGGCGGGGTCCCAATTCACCACCACAAATTTCTGGGAGAACATAGTGGTAAGAGGGCATCAGTCATTTGCACCTTGGTGTGAAGGAGTTTATCAGACTGACCTCTCGGAGAATGGAGCCCAAAGCGAGGTGAGAAGGCAGAGAGGAATCTGGGATAGGACAACCACATTGGGGGTACCATCTGGGAATAACTAGAAGGCTCTGACCCAGAGCCTGGCAAGTGGGGAAGCAGGGAGAAGATGCGTGCTACCCACTTCCATGGACACCAGCTGCTATCCAGGCTTAGAAGATCAGGACCTCTATCCCACATTTGGGACCCAATCCCCAGGGCGAACTATGTCCATGTGAACCTTCATGCTTCCCAACCTCCCCACAAGAGCTGTGGGCCCCAGCTTGAGATGGTGGACACTCTCCCTTCCTGCTCCTGCTAGTAAGGGCACACCAGGCCCTGGCCATGGCCCACCTTCCAGGTCTTTCTCTGCAACCCCCCAAACAATGGAAAACTGACAAACAAGGGGGTGGGGAAGGGGTGTTTCTAACCCAAGCACATCTTTGAGTCCTTCCCATTCCAGCGTAAAGGCCTGTGGGGAGGGAAGGGACAGGGCAGGCATGTGCACAGGATGGAGAACCATAGAAAGGCCCGGCCCTTTATCCCCATTCTGGAGGGAGGCCGTCCTTGCTCTCAGACGCCGGCTGCCTAACACCTCAGGACTGCCCTCCTGGGCCAAGGGAGGAAGGGTGTGTTGAGAGCCTTGGACACCCATGCTGTGTGCTGCCCTGGAGCCCAGCCACTGGGAGTAGTGGATCAAGGATGGGGCCGTTGGGCTGGGTGCAAGCTGGAAGCAGGGTTATAGAGGGTGGAATGGAGCAGAGCGAAGACCCCTGCCCAAGCCACCCCTCTCAGAGTCACTCTACTGCATCAGCCAGACTGTGGGGAAGGAGCCAGTTTATGAAATTAAATAAAGTCCACGGACGGAGTGCAGAGCACAGCCGGGCACCTCCACCTTGGCTGAGCCCAGCACAGCTGAAGCTCAGTGCCTCATGCGTCCCCTGCTTTTCCTCCCCTTCTGGGAGGGGCTTAAATAGGCCAGGCACCAGCCTGGCAGCCGGAGTCCTGGAGCCTACGGGGGGCAGAAGTCAGAGAAATAGGGGTGCTGTAGGGCTTCTTCTGCTGAGATGCGCTGGACGGGGTTACACTTCAGGAGGTTCTGGAGGCACGGAAAAAAGGCAGCAGGTTCAGGCCAGGCAGCTGCCAGAACCCCACCCTCTCCGTGTGCCTCTGGACACATGTCCTGACCCCACCCCTTATCCCTGCCCTTGGTCACCTGCAGCAGGTCCCTCCCTGTGGCATTGAGCTTGGGTACGACGTTCACCAGGGACGTTGTGGCTGGGTACATCGGGTAGGGCTGTGAGGGGGCAGGGGGTGCAGGGAGGGTCAGAGCATAAAGGCTGTAAGGCCAGGAAAAAAAGGGGACCACCAGTGAACCACCATGACCCCCCCCGTTCCCCAATGCACCTTATAGTCTGGCAGCTTGGTCATGGCAGGCCACTGCTCCTCGGTCGGTGTCCCCAGCAGCGTGTCCACAGGGTCAAGGAACACTCAGGTGGAAAGGGGCAGATGAGGGGCTCTTCCCCACCCCACCCCACCCTCCTCACTTTACCCCCAGCTGATGACAGAGTAGGCCCCAGACTGAGTGACTCTCATACTCAGCCCCACCTGCATGGTGTCTTGGCGGGCCAGGCACTTACATTCACTACTTGCCTAAACCCTGAAGTCTGAGCTCCTAATGAACAAGTCAGCCTCCCCACAGCCCCAGATAATCCTCCTGCTCCTTTTGACTCTTCATCCTAAGGATCCACCTCTCAGCTGGAGGAGCCTGATCTTGGTTTCCTCCATGAGTGAGCCCTTCTTGTGGCAGGGCGCATACACACCAGCTGACAGTGCCCATCTGCCCTGTGACACCATGGTGTCTACTACCTTCCGCCCTCTGACCCCTCCTCAAGGACCCCCACCCTGGCCTGCCCGTTGCCACCCTCCCTTCCTGCACTCTGAGTTCCATGGCTCTCTGCTTTCCTTCTAGGGGGCTTCGTGAAGGCGAAGGCAAGGGTATCGGAAGATCCTCTTCAGCTGGTCATCTACATCATTGCCAGGGAAAAGAGGCCGCCCGGCGTTGGCCAGCTCTGGGGCAGAGGAAATGCATAAGAGATAGCACAGGAAGAGCCCCTCACTGCTTGGGCACCCTCTGTGCCTTCTGTCTCCCTCCCCGAGGGCCCCACCCTCTTCTCTAGAGGGACCCTCCCAGCCGTAGCAGTCCACTCAAACGGGAGAGAGCACCCTAGACAGAAGACCTAGCATGTCACCTGCAAAGATGCAGCCGGCTGACCACATGTCAATGGATGTGGAGTACAGCTTGGCCCCAAACAGCACATCCGGTGGCCGGTACCACAGCGTGACCACCTGGAGAAGACCCCATCCACAGGGCCCCCTACTTAGAGAGCTAGGAAGGAGGGGGCTCAGCAAGGAGGGAAAATAAAGTTTTGGGTCCTGGAGGAGAGCTGAGAGATGCTCACTGGGCCTCCCTCCCTCACATCCACCAGCACCCCCCGGCTCACCTCAGCGGAGTAACAGCGAACAGGGATCCCAAAGGCTCGAGCCAGGCCAAAATCAGCCAATTTCAGCTCCCCGTTCTGCAGGGAGATGGGAAAGGGCACGGAGAGGGGCTTTTCAACAGTCTCAGGCCAGCTTCCCGCCTTTCAGCCAGCTTCCCTCCTTGCCCACTGCCTTTGGCTCCAGCCTCCCAACCTCCCACCTTCTCACGGGGGGTACCCTGTTTATTAGCAGGTTCTGGGGCTTCAGGTCCCGGTGCAGCACGTTGCGGCTGTGACAGAACCCCAGGCCTTTCAGCAGCTGGAAGAGGAAGGACTTGGGGGGCAGGGAGGAGGACGTCAGACCCCTGGACAGGATGCTGCACCCAGCCAGGGTGATGCTCCCCCCTCTTCACTCTCTGCTTTGTCTCAAAGCCCCACCCGTCTTGCAGCATGAATCTCAGTATGACATCATTCACTCACTTTGGAGGACCTGCTTTGTTCTGAGCTAGGGATTAGAACTGTACAGTGAGTGGAGGCCCTGGTCCCTACCTTTCCGGAATTTAGAGCCTAGTGGGTCTTCCTCCCTTCCCAGCCCATGCCCTCTCTCCCCTCATGTGAGCACACACATCAGAGCCATCAACAGACATATTGTGCTGTGTTCGTATTCAGCACTGTTTCCCTGGAACCTGGAATAAGGCACTTGGTCTTGGGCCTATAACAGGGCCTGGTACACAGCAAGGCATTCAATAAGTATGTGTTCAATGAATGAATGTATCTCTTCGAACCTTATTTTCTCCTCTTTCAAGTGTAAATCACATCGTTGACATCAGAGTGGTACTGGCAGGTCAAAGAGATCACGTGAAAATGTTCACTAGGATGGAGGCTTGTAGAGAGCAGAAACAGGGTTTGCTCATTTCCTGACACTCCAGCGTGTCCCCGCTCAGGGCCTGAACTTGGTGTTCAGGGTGTGTACACTGAATACAGACCCCCACCCAGCCTAAGTCCCCAGGACACCAGTCCCTCACCTTTACAATTTCAGGATCTAGGTCACCATTGCAGCTGTCGAAATACTTCTTAAGGTCCTAAAAAGGGATGGGGGTGTGGGAACGGGACAGAGTTTAACCTCACTCTTGGCCCCTACACCCTCCCAAGGCTTCTGTCTCCCAAGCCTCCCTTTCACCTGATCACAGAACTCAAAAACCAAAGTCAGCTTCTTGTCACTATGCAGGACATCATGAAGCCTAGGAGAAGGGAGAAGGGAGGGCTCAGCCAGGCAGATCCACAAGGGTGCGCCTAATATCCCAGTATCAGGCCAGTCTACCTTTGAAGCCCCCTCCACCTCCTACTAACCGCAGGGGCAAGAGGTCCCTGCCGTCTACACACCTGACAATGTTCTTGTGTTTCAGCTCTTTGAGCAGGCAGATTTCCCGAAGAGCAGAACTCGGCACTCCCTACATGGGTGGGGGGTGGGGCCAGGTGGGCAACAGTCACAGCCCACCCAGCCTGGGCCCTCAACACCCTCCCTGGCCCCAATACCCCAGTCTTACCTCATCATCGTCATCCAGCCTCACCCGTTTCAGAGCCACGATCTCATGGGTCTCTCGGTTTTTGGCCTTGAACACTGTTCCATAGGTGCCTAGAGGAAAGAGGTTGGGGTGAGGAAAAGGATGGGCACCCTTCCCCATCCCAGGAAGTCCTGGCAGGAAGCAGGCAGCGTGAGAGTGTTATTTCTGATGCCTGGAGGAGTGAGGGAAGAGATGCACAGTGAAGGCTTCGCGAGTGGGAATGTGGCAGAAAAGGTTCCTGCAGATGGCTCAAGGGTGTCTGCAGTGGGGTGAGGTTGGGGCTGCCAGGGTATGAAGGTCTACAGTAAAGGCTATGCTTCAGGAGGGTCTGGAAATCGTGAGCAGGGGTCTGGGAGGGGAACAAGGGCCGGCAGGAATGCTGCGGTTGGAGGTCTGACGCGAGAACAGTGGCTGGGAGGTGGGTGAGGTCCTGCTCGTAGTTCTGAGGCTAGGGATAGGAAATGCAGGAGGTGCTGAGGTTGGCAGGTGGGTCTACAGAGAGTGCTAAGCGTGGGAGCAGCGCCTGTGGGAAATGCTAACGGGGGATAGGTGTCTGTACGGAGTCCTGAGCTCGGGGCCAAGGCTGCAGCCAGTGCTGAGGTCGGAGTCTGTGGGTATTGCTGACAGTAGAGTAGCCAGGGCTGCAAGGAATGCTGAAGAGTCTGCAGGAAAAGATCTTGCAGGAACATCTCGTGGTCCCATTACCTTCCCCAATCTTCTCCAGTTTCTCGTATTTCTGCATGGCGGCAGCCGCGGGGACCCCTACGGGACCTCGGTTCTAAGGCTCCGGCCCAGCGTTGCAGAGGAGGCGGCAACCTAGCCTCCAGTCCCGCCCCACCTCCTGCTGCGCACGGGCTTATGGGTCTTGTAGTCCTGGGACGGCCAGGTTCCCAAATAATGCCCAGGGCCTTAGACAACAAGACTACAAGCCCCAGCAGGCTGTGCTCGGGTTTCTGCAGGCCTCACCTCCCCGGACTCCAGTGCCTCCGCGGAGGCAAACCCTGGACTTCAAGTCCCACGAAGCATTGCATATCCGCTTTCTGTGCGTCCGCGCTGTGGCTCCGCGGTTCTCACTGTGCCCCGCTCCTTTCTGTGATCACAACCTTTTGAAAAGGACCTCTCCGGGACTACACATTCCAGAATGCAGCAGGGGTGGGGGTGGGGCGCTCCTGCGATTTGGTGTTTGGCAGCTTGCATCCTGGGCCTAGTTGGCCTGGCTCTGACCCAGCTGATGGTGTTGAGGTTCCAGCGACCTCCTGACAATCTCAGCACGGGTTTCGACCTCTCCCCAGGTCATTTTAGTGACCCAGGATTTACTGGAGAATGGCTCGGAGCCATGTCTTGCTGATGATGACTTCACAGGAAGCAGTTGACTTCAGGGCTGGGAAGAGAGACAGGCGTGCCCCATTCGAGATTGGATTTAACATGCGCCAGAGGCCCCCCTCTCTTCTGGGCCCCATTTGTCGTCTCGGAGCCTACCGGACTCTTGCTGGTCTACACTCTGACATCCCGAGGCAAGTTGGCTGGAATACTGGGAATCCCCCCTTGCCAGCCTCCCAAGGCTCCGGGCCCACTGGAATCAGCCTGGGTGTGGCCGAGGGCTGGCAGGTTGGTTACCGCCCTCAGACAGAACACAGATAGATGCAACACTTGAAGCAACCTTGACCTCATTTCTTAAGGAGTTAATTACAGATTTTCTTGCGGTGCTAATTGTTTCATCATTGCATTCTTGAAGGCTGTGAGCTGGATGAAAACTTCCAAACAGCACTCCTCAGCGCCAGAACCAGAGTTGGTGCTAAACATTTGTTAATTAACTCGTTTATATCCAAACGTTTTCCGCATACAAAATGCTCAGTTTCACACAGTGGCAAACAAAGAAAGGAAGCGAAAAGTGTGTTCCTTATCTAGAAGAATCCATAATTTAGTTGAGAAAACCAGAAGCACATAGAGATCTTTAAATGACAAGTGATGACCATAATAAGGTTCCCGGAAAGAAGTCGCTGTAGGGAATCTCTTTGAGGCAGCAGTTCCATTCGGAAAGCCTAAGTCAGCAAGGGTAAGGGGCACTCAACCTCCAGCAACCATCACCCCTCTCAGACCCCTCCCCACCACCGTCCCCAGGCAAAGACAGGGGATTTCTTAATTATTAGGCACTGGAGATTAGCGGGGAGGGGGAGGGGGGAGAAGGCGGGACAGAATCTTGATCCCTATGCATTTGTATTTCAACTTCCACCGTCCCAAATTTCCTGATCATCTCCGTGCTGCGTTTTCCTGCCTGGGATCCCCAGCGTGAGGCGGGCTCCTTTTCCGCCCAGAGGTGACTATTGGGCCCAAGAGACGGCGTCCCCGGGGCGCTCGAGCTCCGTGCGGGGAAGCCCGGAGCGGCGGCCCCGCAGGACCGGGCTGAGGGACAGCCGGTGGCCTCCCCAGCCCAGGGCTCACGGTGCCGGGCGGTGCCTGGAAGCGCGCCTCCGCCCCGGGTCTCAGCCCGGGCTCCCCGCCTTCCAGCCTGCTGCGGCGGGGCCGCGCACGGTGCGCCGGGGGGCGCGCACGCAGGGGGCTGGCCTGCCCGCGGCGCGGGGGAAAGTTGAGTTGGGAGAAGTTGGGAGTGGCGGGGGCGCTCCCCGAGGTGGGCACAGGGGAGCCGTCGGCAGCGCGCGAGGGCGCGGGTGAAGGGGTAGAGACCCCCGGGGCACGAAGTCCACAGCAAGCGGGTAAGAGGAGAGGTGGTGGCGGGGGAGGGCCAGGGCCGCGGAGAGAGGAAGGGAGGGGGAAGGAAAGGGGGAAACTCGGGACTTGGAGCAGGGAGGGAGTGGAAGTGGAGAAAAGGGCGGAGACTGGGGCGCGGGGAAGTGAGGTCTTGGGGAGAAGGATGGGGAGGCGTGCAGAACCCTTGTCGGGAGCGGGATCCAGGGTCCGCTTATTAGAGTTCCCTAATGCGAGGGTGCCGCGCCTCCTGCCACCAAGAGTGGGTAGACTCAGGGAGACGCCGGCGGCCCTCCCAATTCCTGGGCGGGCTCCAGTCTACACCACTCCCCCGCGACCCCTTACTTTATCCTTTACGGTGCAGGGCGCCCGGCCTTGGTGGTTGCCCCGGGCCTCTGCCCCTGACCTCCGGGTTGAGAGGTGGAGCCAAGAAAGGTGGGTAGCGGGTCAGGTCAGGACAAGGGGTCTGGCAGAAGAGGGAGCATCTGGGTGGAGATGGGCAAGGGGAGCTCGGAGAGTTTGACCTGACTCCTGGGGGGCTGGCTTGTCTGGATGGGGCGCTCCGTGCTGGGTGTGAGGAGTGACGCTGTCTGAAATCCAGGGTCCACTTTATCTTCCTCCTTCCGCCCTCCTACTCCCACCCCTAGCCAGTCCCACATGGAAGAGCTGTGGAATGTACGAATTCACTTGGGGGTAGTTAATGCCCAAGTGGGGATCCGGGGTGCTAATCCCTTGGGCAGGGGGAGAGATGCTAATCCTCTGGGCGGGTCGGGGCTGGTCCAGGAATGTGCCCCCACCCCGGATTATCGGCACCGATGCTCTGGACAGAAGCTGCTTTGTGTTCTGGGACCTGGAGAGGGAGAGGGAGGAGGGAAAGATGGAGGTGCACATTGAGAGCACAGCCTGGAGGTGGGAGTGGGGCACCTGCAGGAGCTCAGGACACTTCACACCCTTCCCATACCAGGGTCCCTTCCCCCCACACCAGACATGCCCTGGCTGAAGGCCTGCTAAGGGAGTTAAAGACAGTGGTCAGCTGAGTGGGAATGCTTGCCAGGAATGTGTCCGTTCCAGGCTCCCCACCCTGGGCTGACCCCCTAACCTATATTGTTTACCCTGCACTGACCTGTTTTACCCTCCAGTAAGGCCTAAACTGGGCACCTCTGACCCCCACAACACACTGCAGAGCTTCAGTATTTTACTTGCCAAGAGCTTTGGGTGTCTCCTGTGCTTTCCGTGAGTGGGTACCCCAATTTGCATTGGTCAGTTTCTTTAACAGCAACTCTTCTGCTCCCCCCACCACATAGTGTCCTCTCTACGTACCCCTACAGTCACCATCAGGAGGGCATCAGACCAGCCACTCATACTTTCCTGGCCCCAGACTAGGGGCGGGGAGGGATCAGGACTGCCCCTCAGGGCTGAACCTCAGGGTTTCTGTACCCAACCTCCTCCCACTTCGTCACGTGCCCCTCCCCCATTATAAAGCTCAGCCCTGCCCGTGCGCGCTGTCAGCCCTTCCTCCCTCCTATTGAGTGAGTGGAGTTGGGCTCCAGCCCCTCCCCCAGGGGGCCAACTTTCCCCATCTGGCTTTCATCGGGGGAGGGGGCACAGCCAAGCACCCCTTCTCGCACTGGACCAGGGTCTCAGCAGCTCCCTTGCTTGCTGTTTTAGGTTCTCTGTCTCCCTGCGCCCTCTGCTCCACGGAGTGTCTCACTCTCCGCAGCACACCCCTGGTTCAGCCCCCTCGGGGCCACCACTCGGTCACCACTCCTGCTTCTGTTTCTGGCTCAGTCTGTCCTTTCCCTGCTTTCCTCCTCTTATCCCTGCTCCCTGATTTCTGCTGCCTTCTCTTCAGGTCTGGCCCATGGCTCCTTTTACGCCCTTTTCCCCCCCCCCACCCCCAGCCTTTCCCACCTTCTGCTCTTTCCCCTGGCTCTGCTGACTCGCTTGGGCCTTGGAGGCTCCCTCGGCCTCAGCCCTTGCCTTTGTCCCTCTTTTTGTTCCTCTCTTTTCTTCCTATAAATAACTTATCTTTGCTTTCTCTGCCTCTTTGGGCCACTCTGAGGCTCTCTCCCAGGCTGGAGGATCCGGCGCAGCTGGGGGCCCCCCCGCCCCGTGGCCAGCGGGCGGGAAGCCCCGAGTTCTGATTGGTCTTGGGCTGTGAGCTGGGGCTTGCAAGGCCGGGACGCCCAAGCTGGCCGGCCGCTCTCACACGGAGATTGGTACTCTCCCCCTCCCAGGTTATGCCGCCGCCTTGTTGCCCTGAAAGCCGCAGCGACAGCGAAAAGGGCTAAGATTTGGCCATGAGCAGCGCCCCCCGGCGCCCCGCCTCGGGCGCAGACTCTTTCCGCACTGTGAGTATTGCCCTCCGGGTTGGCAGTCCCACCGGCCCTCTCAAGCCACAGGTGCTCCGGCAGAGGCCTCGTCAAACAGGGGTGCCTGTGTGTAGAGAGGCTCGGGAGGGAGGGAAGCCTGTGATGGATTTGGGAGGGGCGCTACCATCCCTACTCTGGCCTTGCCTGGTGCACGGGGGTTTGGAATGGTTATTGGTGGAGGGTCACACAGTTTCCAGGCCTGTGGTGGGAGTTGAGGTTGTTTGATGAAGGCCCAGGTGGTTGTTGAGCCTCAGTTAGAGAACGCTGGGGACCCTGGGTCTCTAACCTGGCGACTCCCTCTGACCCGGCCTTAGAGCAGCAGTGGTCGGAGCACAGTGGTTCTGGATCAAGCAAGCTTGCTGTGACCAGCCCCACGTGCCGCTCGGGCCCGCCCCTCCAGCTCCCATGTGGACACCGCCCCACGTGGCCCCCTCCCGATTTTCCTGGGAAGTCTAATGATTAACCCCCAGTGCCGTAATCAGCCCGTTATTGGTCACTTTGGCCCAGCGGGCACGTGACTGGGAAGGGGTGTGGGCTGGTCCCCTCCCCCTCCTTCCCGAGTTCTCCCTAGCGGCCATGGACTTCTTCTTGCGGCCTCAGGTGCGAGGGGTTCTCGACCCCCTCCCTCACCCTGCTAGCTCCCTGAGCTTGCTTGGGCAGCCTCCTGCCGCCTCCCTCCTGCGTGCTAATTCTGGTGAGAGTGGGGCTGAGCGCTTGTGGGAAGCCAGAGGTGGGCAGGGATGAAGCAAGGCCCTGACCCCAGGATCTTCTTGTATCCAGTACCCCGCCATCCCTAGTTGCTCCTGTCCCCACCCCGCCGTCTTCCCAGCCCTCCTCCCCTTGCTCTTCCTGGCTCTAGCGGCTGGCCCCGCCACGGAGGGGGCTCCATATCCCGCCCTTGGAGATCCTGATGCCCTTCAGGTTCAGAGGCTCTTGAACAAATATTTGGCGGTGCTTGGAGCTGAGACCGGCAGGGGGTGGGTTGGGGGCTGGACCAAGGCTGCCGGCTAGGCATCTGGCCGCTTAGCTAGACGGATCTCTGGAAAGCGCCACCGCAGTCTCGCTGCTCTGCTCCTGCAGTATGACTCAGGTGGGGGGAGTGGGGTGGGGGCGGGGCGGGGCAAGGGATCTGGCCAGGGGCCCCGTCTCCATAGGGTGCCGCTTTGCAAATAGGGAGTTCTCCTGCCCAGGTGAGGTGCTGCATTCTCATGAAATCCAGGGACTGGGTTTTAGTTTTACTCAGAGTCCAGTCAGTTAGCTTGGGCTGGCCCAGAAGTTTCTTGCAGACTCAGTAGTTGTCCTCTAGGCGGACGGAGTTTGTTCACTATCAGCTCTGTGAACTGCCCAGGTCACACACGCTACCTGGCGCCTTCCCAGCTGGACAGACAGGGTTTGTGCTGAGACTTCCTGGGCAGACCCCAGGCCCTTTCCACCTTCCTTAGAACTGACAGGAATGGACACAGCCAGGCTTCCTCCTGGGTCCCTGGCATTTGAAGGGAAGGCTATTAGGGGGGTCCTGGATCTCCAGCACTGGGCAGGATACAACCCCTGGTGAGCCCCTGTGTGTGTGTGTGTGTGTGTGTCTCTACGCCTTTTGTCTCACAGCCAGAGCCAGAGGGTTTGAGCCCCGCAGCGCCTGGCTTCAGCGAGCAGGAGGAGGATGAACTTCACCGCACCCTGGGCGTGGAGCGGTTTGAGGAGATCCTGCAGGAGGCTGGGTCTCGAGGAGGGGAGGAGCCAGGCCGCAGCTATGGGGAGGAAGACTTTGAATGTGAGGGGCAGACAGGGAGGGGGAGGCTGGGAGCTTAGGTTTGACTGCCCAGCAGGGAAGGGGCTAGGGGCCTAGTGGGAGGGGCCGGGATGGCCTGCTGGGAAGATGTGCCTGTCAGCAGCCAGGCCCCCTCCTCCTGCAGACCACCGCCAGTCCTCCCACCACATCCATCACCCACTGTCTACCCACCTGCCTCCGGACGCCCGCCGCCGCAAGACACCCCAGGGCCCAGGACGGAAGGCTCGCCGGCGCCCTGGAGCCTCCCCTACTGGGGAGACCCCTACCATTGAGGAGGGGGAGGAAGAGGAGGATGAGGCCAGTGAGGCTGAGGGGGCCCGGGCACTCAGCCAGCCGTCCCCTGCCTCTACGCCCTCTTCAGTGCAGGTGAGTGGGGGCAGGGCTCCAGGGTGTGTGTGCAGGGTCCCTGGCCTGGCCGCACCTGCTCACATGGGTCCCTGCTTCAGTTCTTTCTCCAGGAGGATGAAGGCACTGACCGGAAGGCAGAAAAGACTAGTCCCTCTACCCCTCCATTGCAGCCCCACCAGGAGGCAGCTCCCCGGGCCACCAAAGGGGCCCAGATTGGGTAAGTGACCCCAGACAGACCTCCCCTGCTGGTGTGGTCAGTGAGGTGTTGCAGGGGAAAAAAATATGAGCCTGGGATCATCAGACTGGGGTTCAAATCCCAGTCCTGCCCCTCTGCAGCTATTTGGGCAAGGAATGACCTCTCTGAGCCCCATTTCCCCATCTGTAAATGAACAATAATAGAACTATTCTCCCAGGGTGGTTGTAGGCATTAAAGGATGGTGTGAATCAAGGTTCAGGTGTGGGAGCCTGGCACAGAACAAATGTGCAGTCTAAGCCGCCCCCTGCCATGGCTTCAGGTGGAGCAGCATCGGGCACTAGATCAGGGACTAGACCGGCGACCTCCAAGTGCGCCCAGGGTATAAGAGGAGCAGGAGACCCCCTTTTGTTTCTGGAGCTGCCAGTCCACCCTGGTCATCTCATGAAATGAGAACTGTCAGAACAGGTTCCTTTGCCGGACTGCCTGGCTCGGACCGTGTCAGTACCAGGGTGACTGGAGTTTAGGGGTGTTACCAGAGGCCTCCAGCCTCCCTGAAGGAAGTCACTTTGAACTAGGTCTCAAGGGCACTACTATCATGGGTCTGTTGTATTCTGGGTGCCAGGCGGCACGGAGGGCTATGGGGAAGTGAAGGGCCTGTTGCCCCTCCAGCGGTGCACAGACTCACTAAGGAGAAAGGCTGTACACGTGGGGCTGGGCCTGTGGTGGCCGCCTGCACTGTGGTGCAAGCCTGCAGGTGGTCGGGTGACCAAGAGGATGTGGGGGAGCTTCAGAAAGCATGACCTTGGAAAAGTGGGTCAGATTTGTTGCCAAGCATGCAGGCAGACCGAAGAGAAAGCCTGGTGGGGGAACTGTCATGGGCAGAGACCAGGGTTTGGAGCAGTGGGAGGAGTTACATGCCTGAGAACTGTTTAGAATGATGTGGCAGGGATCAGGACACACCAGCAATGGCAGAGAGAAAGGAGCATCTTAGTTGGGGGATAGGAGCAGAAGTGGAATGTAAGGGACAAGGAGTTCATATCCTCCTCATGACCATGGGGGAGCTGTCTCCAGTTTCAAAAGCATGTGTCCACATATTTTATAGCATTTGGTTAGAAACAGGGGACACTGTGACCCTCCTGAGTCAATGGTTAGGGGTGGAAAGGCCTGGGAAGGAAAGGCCTGCACCAATTGTGTTTCCAGACTTCACTGCTCCCCAGAGCCTGGGAGGTGGCCTCAGCTCCATTTTGCTGCTAAGTTTTGTTCCCAGGTGGCTGGTGTGATTGCTCGAGTGGCACAGCCAGTAAAGGGTAGCCCCAGATTCAAACGCCACCATCTGCTTCCAGCATCCTCACTCTTTCACATCCATACCTACCAGAAGCAGGAAGCGAGGAGGGTGGGGGTCCTCTTCCCAGGGTCTTCCTGCCTGGCTCCTGGCCGCAGGGGTAGGTCCTTCTCTAGCTCATGGCTGCCTGTCTGTCCAGAGCCCTGGTAGAAGAGGTGGTGGTGGTGGCTGGTGGCACTGCAGGAGGCGATGATGGGGGTGCCTCAGGGCGCCCCCCGACCAAAGTGCAGCCCGGGCACCGCAGCTACAACCTGCAGGAGAGGAGGCGCATTGGAAGCATGACTGGGGCTGAGCAGGCACTGCTGCCCCAGGTCCCCACAGATGAGAGCGAGGCGCAGACGCTGGCCACAGCTGACCTAGACCTCATGAAGAGTGAGTGCCGGGCCAGGGGCTGGTGGGAACAGGAGCAAGAGGAATGGGGAGCCTGATCTTGTCCCACTGCCCCCCACAGGTCACCGGTTTGAGGACGTTCCTGGGGTACGGCGGCACTTGGTGCGGAAGAATGCCAAAGGGTCCGGACAGAGCAGTCGGGAAGGGCGAGAGCCTGGGCCCACACCCCGGGCCCGACCCCGGGCTTCACACAAGCCCCACGAGGTACTATTGGCCACTTCATGCTCTTCCACTGTCACCCTGTCCCTCTTCTCCCTGACCACCCCCCCCCCCCAGTAACCACGCGTGCCAGGGCTGTCCCCTGTGGCTGTGAGTTCGTGTGGTCCACAAGGGTGTTGTGTGCACAGCTTGGATGTTACTGGTCTGGGCTTTACGATTCTGCATCACTTTTAGACACCTTTGATTTCTATACCATGGCTGAGGTGTTTGAGGACCCTCTAGGCTAGAATGGCTCTATGGAGCGGCACCCTTCATTTTTCAGAATCCAGTCCCCCCCTGCACTCATGATCCTCCCACAGCTTGTGAAGGTGGCAGCCCAGGTGACGTCAGCCATACTCTGGGGCAGTGATTGGTCAAGGCCACTCAGTCACTTACTGATGCTGCCCATCCGAGACTCCAGAGCTCTGACCCTTCCAGTGGATTTTTTTTAACCTTTTTATTGAAGTCTAATAGACACACAGTGAAGGGCCCTCAGGTTAAACATACAGCCTAGTGACTTTTGCACATGTAAGTGCCTGGCTAATCTAATACAGACCACTTCCCATGCTCAGGGTCGATCAGCCTCCTCCCAGCTGGTGCCCATGCAGGTGACTGCCCTTCTGTCATTCCACTCACGATTAGTTTTGCCAGTTCTTGAGTGTGTATAAATGGAATCATACGAAACTCCAGTGTGTGTGTGCGTGTGCATGGTGACCATCCATCAAGCACTTACGAATCATGAACTGTGCTAAGTGTTTTGTATGCTTTGTTTTTTAAGTCCCCATAATAGTCCTTTGAGGTGGATATTATTACTCCCATTTCATAGATGAGGGAAAGAGAGTCACAGATTGGTTAGTAACTGGCCAGGCTCTGTGCCTGTGCCCTGTGGGGTGATGTGCCCCACCCAACTCTGCTTGTCCTGGAGAGCAGTCCCTGGGACCCCGTCTGGCTCCCACCCTACCATGCCTTCTCACTCACCCCAAGGTGTTTGTGGAGCTGAATGAGTTGCTGCTGGACAAAAACCAAGAGCCTCAGTGGAGGGAGACTGCACGCTGGATCAAATTTGAGGAGGATGTGGAGGAGGAGACGGAGCGCTGGGGGAAGCCCCACGTGGCCTCCCTGTCCTTCCGCAGCCTCCTGGAGCTCCGCCGGACGCTGGCCCACGGTACCCAGCCCTCCTCCCTTGTCCGTCCTCGCCCCAGGAAACTCCCTTCACCCATGCCCATCCTCTGAAGACGAAAGGGTCCCCAAACTTGTGTTGAGCAGCACAGTGCGTAATATCACCAGAGCCCAGGAGGGGGCTCTTCTCCTGCTGTCATACAGCCTGGCGTTCCTCAGGGTCTGTCACTGGGTGATCACAAGGCAGGAGGGACACTATTCTCTTTTATCTGGCCTTTTCAGCAAGCAGCTTCTCCAGGTGATATTTTCAGATCACGGAAGCTGGTATGTTTTGGGTGCTAACCTATTTTTAAGCCATTTTGATGGAAAGATTTCTGAAATGATCTAACCTACGGGGTTGTGTAAACTACTTCACTAAATGACCACAGGCTCAGGAGCCTCGAGCGCTGTCTGATGTTTCTGCTCTTTGCTTGTGTCCTACTTCCTACTGGGGCAGGGCCTCCCACTTGCTGTCAGAGGGCCTACTTCTAAGCAGCTGAGGACTCCGAAGCCTATTGTCAGAAGTGTTCGCGAACGAGTAGTAAATAGGTTCTGAGTGAGGCTTGAGGGCCAGAGCGCCAGGGCTTTATCATTGGGCTTGGTCACCTCTGATTTGGCTGCTCAGGGGCCTTTGCTTCTGTTTGTCTTTACTTCTGTGTTCCTGCAAGTTGACCTTGACAGAAAAATGGCCTGGTGACTTTGGAAAGGACTTTCATTTCCATATGAAATGGCACCTCAGAGCCATGACCTCGTGGATAGCTCTAGAGGCTGTCCCATGAGCAGCTGTTGGACTTGGGGAAGTTTAGGAGCCCAGGTAGAGGGGTTGTCTTAAATGGCTCAAGGCTGACATGTGGACAAGGCCACAGACTAGCTGTGTCACACTCCAGAGGCAGACCTAGGGCCCTAGAGTGGACGTCAGAGGAGGCATCATACAACTCACTCAGGGGAGGAACTTTCTAACCGTGAAGAGCAGTTCTGTCTGAGTGGGTGGCCTGGGGTTCCCCAGCGGAGGCTTCATGCTCTCTGAAAGGGGCATCTGGGTAGGGCCCAGCCCAGGCTGATAGCCGGGGTCCCATGGCCTCTGCTGAGCCCAACATTCTTAAGGGGAGGACGGTAGGAAGGACCAGGTGAGAGAGATGATGGGTTTGGAACCCTACTCACAGATGTTCGTCTGGTGCTCTGTACCCTAAACACTGCACTTACCCTGGCTGCCCCTCCGTCCCTGATCTCCCTCCCTCCCGCCTGCACCCTTGTTCTTGCCCGGGAACGAGGGCCCTTCCACGCCATCCTTTTTGCAGGGGCTGTACTCTTGGATCTGGATCAGCAGACCCTACCTGGGGTGGCCCACCAGGTGGTGGAGCAGATGGTCATCTCTGACCAGATCAAGGCTGAGGACCGAGCTAACGTGCTGCGGGCCCTGCTGCTGAAACATAGGTGGGGCCTGTCCATCTCACCCTGCTCACCTGGCCCTAGCCCACTGTCATCCTCCTTACCTCGCCTCCCTCTGCCCCCGCAGCCACCCAAGTGACGAAAAGGACTTCTCCTTCCCTCGCAACATCTCAGCGGGCTCCCTGGGCTCCCTGCTGGGGCATCACCATGGCCAGGGAGCTGAGAGCGACCCACACGTCACTGAGCCTCTCATTGGAGGTGTTCCTGAGAGCCGGCTGGAGGTGGAGCGAGAGGTAAGGGGAGAAGGTGGCCCTGCCTGGGTCAGATCCTGGCCACCACATGTAGCTACAACACTGCAAGCAAGCCCAGGGTGAACAAGTGGTGGGGCTGGGGCACCTGGCTGGGCTGAGCTGCATTCTTCTGCATCCCCAGCGTGAGCTGCCACCTTCGGCCCTGCCAACTGGCATTACTCGCTCCAAGTCCAAGCATGAGCTGAAGTTGCTGGAGAAGATCCCGGAGAATGCTGAAGCTACGGTGGTCCTCGTGGGTATGTGGGGGGCATCTCGGGCATGGGGGCTGTGGCAGCAAGGTGGAGGGGTGCTGCCCAGGGGCTGGAGGCTGGGAGACAGCCAGACCCTGCACGTGCCCACATGGCGCCTGCCCCTAGGCTGCGTGGAGTTCCTCTCCCGCCCCACCATGGCCTTTGTCCGGCTGCGGGAGGCAGTGGAGCTGGACGCTGTGCTGGAGGTGCCGGTGCCTGTGCGATTCCTCTTCCTGCTGCTGGGCCCAAGCAGTGCCAACATGGACTACCACGAGATCGGCCGCTCCATCTCCACCCTCATGTCTGACAAGGTCAGCCCTGTCCCAGAGCCCACCTGGATGCCCCCTGACCATCATGCCCAGCCCTGCTCGAGTCCCCGGCCTTCATCTTGTGCCCTCACAATCCTGGTCCTGCTTGGGCAGCAATTCCATGAGGCAGCCTACCTGGCAGATGAGCGGGAGGACCTGCTGACCGCCATCAACGCCTTCCTGGACTGCAGCGTGGTGTTGCCTCCCTCAGAAGTGCAGGGCGAGGAGTTGCTGCGATCTGTTGCTCATTTCCAGCGCCAGATGCTCAAGAAGCGGGAGGAGCAAGGCCGGCTGTTGCCCACGGGGGCTGGGCTGGAGCCCAAGTCCGCCCAGGATAAGGGTACGGGCCAGTGCAGGCCAGGGGCCAGGACAGGGCTGGCTGGGGTGGGCGCTTCCGGGGTCAGGTTGGGCGCCTGTGTGTATGTGGAGGAGAGTGGGGTGGGTCGGACTGGGTTGCAGCAGGGGCCCTGATGGAGGCCTGGGTTGCAGCGCTCCTGCAGATGGTAGAGGCAGCAGGTGCAGTGGAAGACGATCCCCTCCGGAGGACAGGCCGGCCCTTTGGGGGGCTGATCCGAGATGTGCGACGCCGCTATCCCCACTACCTGAGTGACTTCCGAGACGCACTGGACCCCCAGTGCCTGGCTGCCGTCATCTTTATCTACTTTGCAGCCCTGTCTCCTGCCATCACCTTCGGGGGGCTGCTGGGTAAGGAGAGGCTTCGGGTGGGGAGGGGCGTGCACAGGGCCCCAGCCGCCAGCTCCTCAGCTGGGTCCTGCTACCCCAGGAGAGAAGACGCAGGACCTGATCGGGGTATCAGAGCTGATCATGTCTACGGCGCTCCAGGGTGTGGTCTTCTGCCTTCTGGGTGCCCAGCCACTGCTGGTGATTGGCTTCTCAGGGCCCCTGCTGGTCTTTGAGGAGGCCTTCTTCTCGGTAAGGGTCTGCAGACTCCTCGGGCTGGCTCTTCCCACCCTGCTCCAGCCGCCCCGCCTCTGCCCCAGGACTCCCACCCTGCTAACTCTGGCTCCAGCCCTGACCACACTCCCCTCTCCTACCCCAGTTCTGCAGCAGCAACGACCTGGAGTACCTGGTGGGCCGCGTGTGGATTGGCTTCTGGCTGGTGCTCCTGGCGCTGCTCATGGTGGCCCTAGAGGGGAGCTTCCTGGTGCGCTTTGTCTCACGTTTCACCCAGGAGATCTTTGCCTTCCTCATCTCCCTCATCTTCATCTACGAGACCTTCTACAAGCTGGTGAAGGTGGGTAGGCCCTGCTGAGAACGGGGCCAGGAGGGGCAAGGCTTCAGGCCTGGAGGGATCCCAGGGTAGTGTGGCCTCCCTTGCACCCTCTCCTGGGTGTGAGGTCACACTGGCCTGGAGTGCCCCCTGGCTGCAGTCCCACGTGCCCCAAGTTCTTCCTCCTATGCCCTTGCCACTCTCCTGTCACCAGCACACACATACCAGGGCTTCAGATCAGTCTTAAGACACACATATTTTTAGTAACAAAGGTAACATGTGCTCTCATTAAAGTGGCAAACAGTCCAGAGTGTGAAAGGGAAAGGGCCCCGAGATGACACAGTCACATTCTGGGCATCACATCCATGTCTGTGTCAAGCTCAGAAGAAGACTTGTCCCCACAGCTCCCCATGATCCATGTCCTGCTCCTCCAGGCCTGGCTGGAGCCACACTCTCCAGCTTCCTTCCCGAATTAGACCAACCCCTCTTTTAATCCCAGTTGCCCTGTACTCTGATCTGGTTACCTGGTCGTTTTCTTAAGGCAAACTCCTTGAGGGCAGGCTGGCCATCCCCCATCCTACCTGTCCCACTCAGTAAGCTAAGCCTGGACATCTCGCCAGTGCAACTGACAGACTCTGCCCTCTTCCCAGATATTCCAGGAACATCCCCTCCACGGCTGTTCAGTCTCCAACAGGTCCCAGGCAGACAGCGGCGAGAATGCCACTTGGGCTGGCGCAGGAGCCACTCTGGGGCCTGGGAACGGGAGCTCAGCCAGGCAGTCTGGGCAGGCGAGACCCCGAGGCCAGCCCAACACGGCCCTGCTGTCGCTGGTGCTCATGGCCGGCACCTTCTTCATTGCCTTCTTCCTGCGTAAATTCAAGAACAGCCGGTTCTTCCCTGGCCGAGTATGTGGGCTGAAAGGCCGGAGGGAGGTGGGAGCTGGGGCGGGAAGTGGGGAGTCGGATTCAGGGTCAGAGTGCGAGGCAGGGAGCCTCTGAGCATGGTGCTTGCCCACAGGTGCGGCGGGTGATTGGGGACTTTGGAGTGCCCATTGCGATCCTCATCATGGTGCTCGTGGATTACAGTATTGAGGACACCTACACACAGGTGAGGTGGAGCACATGCAGCAGTGAGGGGGTGCTGCCTGGGACTGGGCTTGGGGTGTTTGCCTCTAGCCCCCCAGCCCGAGGGGTCGACTGGGTAGATGCTGGGCCTTTACCTCAGCATGCTGTTAGTGTCACCTTACCCAGTACAGCTCAGGGCTCTCCCTCCGAGGCTCACTGGTCCCTGGCCCTGTCCTTTGCCCTGCAGAAACTGAGTGTGCCCAATGGATTCTCAGTGACAGCCCCAGAAAAGCGGGGCTGGGTCATCAACCCCCTTGGGGAGAACAGCTCCTTCCCTGTGTGGATGATGGTTGCCAGCCTGCTACCCGCCATTCTAGTCTTCATACTCATCTTCATGGAGACACAAATCACTACGTGAGTGGCCCTAGCCAAGGGGGGTGCTGTGTGGACAGGAACTACCTGATGCGTGGAGGGGCCAGAGCTGTGGCCAGGCTAAGGGGCACAGCTGCACTGGGTGAGGGAGCCCAGGATGCCAGGCTAGCTGCTGGAGTTCATTGTGTAGACAGCAGAAAATCCCACTGACATTTGTTTGCTGGAATGGGTGCAGGACAGCTGGGAGCTGCCCCAAAGGGCAGGGAGGGCAGCATGGACAGGGCCTGGCTCTTTGACAGCTTTGATAGAATGGGCAGGGGCCACCAGGTTCCAAAAACAGGCAACTAGCTGTGTGCCCTGGAAAGGCACAGTTGCTGCTGAACTGGGCTCAGGGCCCGGGCCTCAGTGTGAGTGCCTGTCCCTGCTCAGGCTGATTATCTCCAAGAAGGAACGCATGCTGCAGAAGGGCTCGGGCTTCCACCTGGACCTGCTGCTCATTGTGGCCATGGGTGGCATCTGTGCTCTCTTTGGCCTGCCCTGGCTGGCTGCTGCCACCGTCCGCTCCGTCACTCATGCCAACGCACTCACCGTCATGAGCAAGGCTGTGGCGCCTGGGGACAAGCCCAAGATCCAGGAAGTCAAGGAGCAGCGGGTGACAGGGCTGTTGGTTGCCCTACTTGTGGGTATGTTCACCTCTTGCCCGCACCTTCCCAGAGCAGCCTCTGGAGGTGGGGAGACCTGGGGCCAACTGTTTGTCCTCCTCCTCCACCAGGCCTCTCCATGGTTATCGGGGACCTGCTGCGGCAAATTCCCCTGGCCGTGCTCTTTGGAATTTTCCTGTATATGGGAGTTACTTCCCTTAATGGGATCCAGTTCTACGAGCGGCTGCACCTGCTGCTCATGCCACCCAAACACCACCCAGACGTCACCTATGTCAAGAAGGTGAGACCCCACTTGGGAGGGCCCCTTGCATCTGTCCCTTCCTGGTCTGTGTGGGTCAGCCTGCAGGCCCCATCTCCCCACTTTGGCCAGCCACCATTCAGTCTGTGCAGACCTGGCTCTGGTAAGCCCCTGAGAAGGCACTTCCATTCCTAGCCCATGGAGGAAAGGGGTCAGCTGTCCTCTGGCTGTGGTAGGCTGGATGGCCCTGCGTGGTGGACCAGGGCCCAAAGAGACTGGGCAGAAGCTTGGGCTTACCAGTCTCATCCTGCCTCGCAGGTTCGGACTCTGCGAATGCACTTGTTCACGGCCCTGCAGCTGCTCTGCCTGGCCCTGCTGTGGGCTGTCATGTCCACAGCCGCCTCCCTGGCCTTCCCCTTCATCCTCATCCTCACAGTGCCGCTCCGCATGGTGGTGCTCACCCGCATCTTCACCGAGCGAGAGATGAAATGTGTAAGGCCCCTCCCCCGCTGCCTCCGCCCCTGTGGCCTCGTCCCAGGCCAAGGTTGGGGTCAACCTTCCTGATGCCATCCCCCCACAGCTGGATGCTAATGAGGCAGAGCCGGTGTTTGATGAGCGGGAGGGTGTCGACGAGTACAATGAGATGCCTATGCCTGTATAGCTGCTGCCCCAGTGGACAACGAGGGACGAGGGACAGATGAAGTGGGCTGGGGGTGCTCTCCCCCCACTCCTCCTTTTTATTTAAGTAAATAATTTAAAGTCCTCTAACTGCCCCCACCTCAGTAAAGTGCTTTGGTCCTCACCTATCTCTGGCTTTATGTCTCTCTGGGGGCAGGGTACATGAAAAGAGGTGGGGGGGCTCTGCCCACTCCCTCTCCCCAAAATGAGCTGTGCCATAGGGAAAGAAAGGGACTTTTAATGAGAAACCAAAACAGGGATTCAAAGTGCAAATTGTCCACCCCCCATAGGGGGGCCAAACTGAACCCCAAGTATACCCCCTCACCCCCCTTCAGGCCCCCAGCGGAGGCCTAAGGCCTGGAGCTTCTGCTTCAGGTAGCTCTTGAGCTGGGGCAGGCCTCTCTGCGACTCCAGTTCCTCGAAGGGTAGCTGCAGGGGAGAAGCAGCAGGTCACCCACAGTGGGCTGGTGACACTATGGGCTGGTGACAGGGCCCGGCGTGGGGCAGGGGCAGGAGGCTCTCACCGGCAGAAGCTGGTAGCCCATCAGGCCTAGGTGCCGTTCCCGCAAGGCCCGGGAGCCCAGCAGCACTCGGCCATCCCGGCAGAAATGCCAGCGTTCCCGCAGGATCAGCACCACCCTGGGGAAGGGGCAGACCACAGCTCAGGATCACTGCCCCAGCAGGCAGGGGAGAGACGCCCACCCTCTTCCCCTTACCTTTGGGCAGGGTCACGGGTGGTAGGCTGAGAGGAAGCCTGGCCCTGGCGACAGAACCGGGGAGGGTACGGTAGGAAGGGGTCCTGGGTGCTCACGGGAAGCACAGCACCAGAACTGCTGACGCACAGCAGGAAGTCTGGAGGCCGGGAGAGAAGGGGCTGCAGGCAGTTAGCCCAGGCTCTACGTCCCCGGCCCGCCCCCCACCCACCTGAAGCTCACCTGTGCAGTAGCCTGGAGGCACGGTCAGGTCCTGGCGGTATTTCTCCTCCCCCAGCAGCTGGCGCAGCCCCTCGGCTACTATATCCTTGTGACTGAGAAGGGGAGAAGTACACTGATTCCTAGAAGGGACCAGGAGTCTCCTCCTAGCTCAGCAGCCTAGCTCCTCAACCCTGGGCAAATGCCTTCTTTGCCTCAGGGCCTGTTTTTCCTTCTTTCTGACTGCTATGAGTACAAAAGCATGGACAGT
Organism: Smutsia gigantea; assembly: GCA_032199065.1. NCBI lineage: Eukaryota > Metazoa > Chordata > Mammalia > Pholidota > Manidae > Smutsia > Smutsia gigantea. The sequence continues at coordinate 316,152 of JAVSCE010007591.1, forward strand.
TCAGGGCCCCCTGGCTTTTCTATTCTGTGCTGCTTGCTGTCTAGTCCCTTCCCTTCCCCAGGCCGCCCCAGCCACCTGTACTTGCGGCGGGCATGGTCAGTGATGAGTGGCTGGGGGAAGATGGGCACTTGCTGCCTTCGGGGAAGGCGAGGACCCCGGTATCCTGGGAGCTCCAGCTCCACAGCCGTGTCTAGCAGGGAGAGGTAGCGCTGCACAATCAGGGCATGAGGGGTGCCTGCAGGAAAGCAGGACTGAGATTTGCTGGGCTGCGGCATCCCCAACCCCCTTTTCCCTGCCCACTGGCCTCAGGGACTCAGCTAGCCCTGTCTGCGCACCACTGACGTGGTTGATGAAGCCTGGGGAGAAGACAAAGCGCAGGGCACGGGAGGGAAGGCACTGCAGCTGGCACAGTGACATCAAGATGTTGACAGTGGCCAAGGGGGACACCCCTGCTTCCCGAGCCAGGATCCTCTCAAGGCAGGGCATAAACTGCTGTTCCAGGGGCAAGTAGTTCAGCCGCCCAAAGGGCAGGACTAACTTCTGTACCACCTGTGGAGGAAGAGCAGCCCATCACCCAGAACGAAACAGTTCTCCATTATCCTGTACAAGCTGAACCTCAGAGAGGCTTAGCCTGCAAGCTCATAACATCACTATAAAGGCTGAACAAAAGCCCTCTACCCCTGACACATACACCAGAAATATAACCAGTGTCTTGAACCCCATGTGATTAATCACCAAAGAAGCCAAGTAGACATCACTGTGGGGTCTGGCACTGAAGACTTATGAGAGAAGTGGGATCAACGCAGCTCAGGGCTGAGTACTTGCAGAGCTGCAGAGAGCAACACATGCAGGGCAGTTGGACAAGCCAAGAGGGTGTGACCAAGATGGAACCCTGGGAGGCAGAGCAGAGCCTCGTTGGGCTGTTTGCTGCAGGAAGCAAGTCAGTCAGGTTGGCAAGGGTGCTGGGCCTAACCGGGTGGTTGGAGATGACTAGGAGAAAAGCATGGGAGGGTGAGAGGCAATCCCACCTTGCTGCTGAGCTGGACTTCCTGGACCACCAGAAAGTGGGCAATGGCTTCCAGAAGCTGGGGCTCCCGCAACCGGTGACGGGCCAGGTGCTGGGCCAGGAGCACCATCACATGGGGTGTCAGTTCCTCTGGCCTGGCCTCTGTGAAGAACAGCCTATCAGGCTGGACCCTCAGGCCAGACATCCAGACTAGATTCCACCTTAGCCCACACACTGCCCGCTTCTTCCTCAGTCCCTACCCCCACCTGCCTTTCACCCCCTCCAGCACCTGCCAGGCTGTGGATGAGGTGCTGCCGTGGATGCCGCAGGTAACGGGGGCAGCTCAAAGCAGCTTCCAATCTTTGTCCGCCAAGGAGAGGATGCAGAGCGGGAGGTGGCTTCGGAGGGAGGTGGAGCCTTCGCTCCTGCTCTAGGGCACACACCAGGGGCCCATCTGATGGGAAGCCTGAGAGGGAGAGGGTCAGAGGAGGCAGTCCTGGTAACACAGAGCTGCTCTGCTTTGCTCCACTCATGGGGTTCAGTTAATGAATTCCCAACCTTTCTCATCTCCATGTTCTGGGTTGAAAGGGTTGCTATGGTGTAAGTAGGAACACTAGAGAAATGTGAAACACCATGTGTACATAAGGTGTCAGAACAGTCTGTGGGGAAGGCCTTATACAAAGCTGGCAAGTTTTTGTCTCATGCCAGTGGTGCAAATTGTAGTGGCTTCCTAGAGCATGTTAGGAGGGGGGATACCCTGGCGAAGCTGAAATGAATGCTGCTTGACTCCTGTTGGCTGTCATGGACTCAGGAGGGCAGTGGCAAGTGTGCTAGGCTATGTTGCCATTCCTGGTAAAGCCTGAGAGTTGAATTCTGTCAGTGAACTTGGGTCCTCTACTGCTCTTTGCCTGTTCTTCCATTAACACCCACCCCCCAGGCACCCTCCTCACCAAGTAAAACTGCAAGGTGCAGACACACGTGGATGGTGTGAATGTCAAAGGAGGGGCAGTTTCGGATGATGAGCTGACTCAAGTCCTTCAGAGTGGCCTGCTCCACAGGAGGGGGCTGTGGCTGAGACCCCAAGAGCTGGCCCAGACGACGAAGTGCCACAGGGTAGTGATGGGCGCGCACCTTGGTGGGGTTCTGGCCCAGCCAGCGTAGCAGCTCCCCAGGGCTCCTTGCCTGTTCCAGAAGCCGCTGCAGCCCCTGCACAGGGCCTGAATGGGGCCCTCCTCCAGGAGGCGGATCCCCCCACTTGCTGGGCCCCAGACAGCAGGGCTGTACTGATGGGAGCAGCAGCAGGCCAGACAGCCGTGCAGTGGAGGCCTGGGTAGAGAGCAGGACTCGAAGCATGGAGTTGGGTGATGGAGACCCTGAAGGGTGGCCCAGAAAAGGGGGTGAGGTTTTCTCCAAATGGGAGAAAGACCTGCTATCTACTGTACACCTCACTCCCCATCTAGAGGGGCCTAGGGTCAGAGCAACCAAGACTCATGTTCATCCTTTGTAACTGCTCTAGTCCTCTTCCCCACCCAGTCCTTATCTCCTCCTATCCTTACAAACAGCAATCATAATTCTTCAGTGTCCTCAGCGCAGTAATATTTACAAAGCAACTCCACATGCATTAAGTATCTCTTCTTATCTTTACACGCCTATGAAGGAGTAGGTAGGGCTGGCATTACCTCGATTTCACAGGTGCAGAAACCAAGGCCCGGAGAGGCGAAAGGGTTAAATTAAGCCCGAGGTCACGAACAGGGTTAGTGGTCGCGCCCAGCCTGGAGCCCAGCTCGCTCCGTCGATACGCCTCCCCCCCCCCCGACCACCTCCCCCTCCCGCAGGAGGCGGCGGCGGCACGGAGAGTGGAACGCGGGCTCCGCCGTCGGACGGTCCTGGGTTCCATGCTGGGCGCTCCCACTTACCAACTGTGTGACCTTGGCCAACTGGCTTCGTCTCTCTGCCCAAGCCTCCTCACCCGTGAAATGAGAACTCTGCGCCCACTTGCAGGGCGCCCGTGTAGCCCGAGTGCGCAGCTTTGCAACCGCGCGAGTCGGCTGTGTCGGGGTCCCCACACCCACCCGGCCCGGGGACCCAGGAGACCGTGGTCACGGTCGCCAACACCAACTTCCGCCACCCTCCCGCGGCACACCCCAAAGGCGCCACCCCTACATGACTCCCCAGGCCCCGCGCAGGTCGCTCCCTCAGTCGGTCTCGGGGCCCGGAAGCCAGGATCCCCCTGCGGCCTCCTCATCGGCGGGCCGCCGGGTCCGCCATCTTCCCAGCAGCCCCCAGAACACCGCCCAAACGCCAATCGCGGTTCTGTGCTCAGCCAGCAAAGACGTGGCTCCCGTCAGGCCCCGCGCGCCGGGGCTCTACAAGCCCCGCCCCATACTTCCGGGAAGCTGCTCCCGAGACGCCGGGGCGGGCTTGAAGCAGGAGGGGCGGAGCTAAAAGGCTGGGCGCCGAGCCTGGGGCGAAAAACTGAGGGGAAGTCAACGTGCGAAGGTTGGGCAGGTAGGAGGGTTCTCTCCGCGCCCT